>CM035170.1:36789642-37109642 GCA_020205615.1 Panax quinquefolius
AGGAGCCAAATTCTTTTCAAAGATTGATCTTCGTTAGGATATCACCAATTGAAGATTAGAACCATTTGATATTCCAAAGGCGGACGCCGAACTAGAAGACGGGCATTATGAATTCCTAGTCGTGTCCTTTGGATTGACTAATGCTCCTCGCCGCCTTCATGGATATGATGAACCCAGTATTCAAGGAATATTTAGATCACTTTGTGGTCGTCTTTATTGATGACATCCTTATTTATTCCAAAAGCCGTGAAGATCATGAGCAACACTTGAGGTCGACACTCCAAAAGCTTAGTGAATATAAGCTTTATGCCAAGTTGAAGAAATGCGAGTTCGGCTTGAAGAAGTAGCATTCCTTGGGCACGTGGTATCAAGTCATGGAATATCCATTGACCCAAAGAAAGATTGAAGCTATTCAAAGTTGGGAACAACCTAAATCGATGGACAAAGTCACGTAGCTTTCTCGGTTTATTTGGTTATTATCGGAGATTCGTGGAAGGATTTTCTCGAATCGCTATTCCATCGACTTTTCGGTGACTCGGAAAGATCTGAAAGTTCGGTTGGAGCGAAGAATGTGAGAAGAGTTTTCAAGAACTCAAGAGGAGACTTATTTATTTTGTTCGACAATACCATCCGCTCGGAGGATTTGTCATCTCTGATGATGCTTGCAAAGGGTTGGGATGTGTTCTCATGCAACATGGAAAAGTAATAGTTTATGCCTCATGACAACTCAAAGAATATGAGAGGAATTATCCTACTCATGATCTAGAGTTAAGCGGTAATGTTGTCTTTGCACTTAAAATTTGGAGGCATTACTTGTATGGGGAGAAAGTGGAGATCTTTACTGGATCATAAAAGCCTCAAATATTTCTTCACTCAAAAGGAACTCAACATGCGACAACGACGTTGGCTAGAATCATTGAAAGATTATGATCATACCATCCAATACCATCACGAAAAGTTTAACGTGTAGGCCGGCGCATTGAGTAGAAAATCATATGCAAGTACGTAATGCGATGTTGTCAACGCAAAGGAGGCCCATTTTTGTGTGACTTGCAAAGGATGGAGATAGAGTTAAAGACTCGAGGGACGCATGTGATGATAAGCGAGTATACGAGTAGAACCGACTTTAATCGATAAAGTTAAAATTTCGCTTTCTACGGACTGGAGGTGATGCGTATGAGGAAAAAAGTGCAAGAAGGTGCTATCTAGGAAGCAAGAATCGATGAAGAAGGAATACTTGAGTCAACTCGGACTTTGTGTTCCTAACGACCCTGATTTAAAGTATAATATCATGATGGAGGCGCACAACACACCATTTGCAATCCATCCTGGGAGTACCAAAATGTATCATGATATTCGTCATACATTTTGGTGGAGCAATATGAAGAGAGAGATATCGCTGTTTATCTCAAGGTGTCTAACTTGTCAACGAGTTAAAGCGGAGCATCAAGTACCAAAAGGTCCATTACAACCACTTAAAATTCCAGAATGGAAGTGGGAGCACATTACCATGGATTTCGTTACCGGTCTTCCTAAGGTTTCTCAAGGCATTGATGCGATTTGGGTCATTGTTGATAGATTGACCAAGTCTGCTCATTTCTTATCGATACGAGAAACTTATACACTTGAACGTCTTGCTCAGTATGTACATAAGCGAGATTGTAAGACCGCATGGTATCTTAGGTATCCATAGTTTCGATCGAGACCCAAGATTCACTTCACGATTTTGGGTTAGTTTGCAAAAAGCTATGGGCGCAGACTTACGATTTAGCTCGGCATATCATCCTCGACAGATTGAGCGATTGGAGAGGACTATTCAAACTCTTGAAGATCTATTAAGACTCGTGTCCTTGATTTCAAGGGAGTTGGGACAAGTTCTTACCATTGGTGGAGTTTTCCTACAACAACAGCTTATCAAGCAAGTATTGGCATGGCTCCATTGAGCGTTGTATGGAAGAAAGTGTCGTTCTCCAATTATCTTTGGGATGAGGTGGGTGAAGCAACGTTGTTGGGATAGGAGTTAGTACGTATGTACTACGGAAAAGATTCAAACGATCCGACAACGATAAAAACCTCACAAAATCGACAAAAAAGTTATGTTGATCTTCATCGAAAGGACGTGGAATTCGATATAGGAGATCATGTGTTGTTAAGAGTTGCTCCATGGAAAGGAGTTACAAGATTTGGAAAGAGAGAAAACTTAATCCTCGATCGAGTAGGGCGTGGCCTATAGACTCGCTTTATCGCCAAATATGTCTCGTGTTCATAACATTTTTCACATATCTATGTTACGTAAATATGTGAAAGACCCGAACCATATTATTGAGTTAGAACACGATGAAATAGCGGAAGATTTGACGTATGAAGAGGTTCTGTTCAAATTTTTGATAAGAAGGAACATATTCTACGCTCCAAGGTTATACCTCAAGTCAAAGTTTTGTGGAGGAACCACGATGTTGAGGAAATGACTTGGGAGTTAGAATCGAAATGAAATCAAGGTATCCTTACCTCTTCGACATACCGTGTGCGTGCCCTAATTTTGAGGGCTTAAATTTCATAAGAAGGGGAGGTTGTAAGACCCCACTTTTATAAATAAAGATGAATTTTCTATAAATATTATTTTTGAATATTATGGAATAAATTTGATATAATGTTATAGTTGTGGGTAATATTTATAAATTTTGCAAAGTATGCAAGTTGTTATAAAATATTCGTTTGGTTTGGGGAATATTCTTTTGTTAGGGAAATAAATGACAATGGCTCAATCATTGGTGGACCCTCATAATGTAATTATTATTGTCGAATTGAGAAAGCGACAAAATATTTTATAAAAATAACTACGGAGGTGTTACCGAATTAAACTGTTGAACTACCCGGTGGTAAAAAAATGCGAATACGCCGAGTAGTGCGTAGTAGCATTACAGTATTGATTATTGATGCTTACGTGAGAAGTCACTTTCATTTATGCTCAATTATTGCTACGATGAATTTCTTGCGATCATATCTCTTATATTATTGATTCAATTATTGTCACAAAGATCATCGTATAATATGTTATAGTATTAAATCAATAATTGAGACGACAAGTTATAAATGATTAATAATTGTTGAAAGATTAAATATGTGTTGTTGATGAAAAAAAATGATTTGTGGTAAGTTTGATTATTTTACGGGGGCTCATATGTCATCATCTAAGAGTCTCTTCATCAATAGTAATTACCTTCAATCAATAGTAATTACCCTTGTGAATAGTATTTACCTTCGTCAATAGTAATTACCTTCGTCAATAGTAATTACCCTTGTGAATAGTATTTACCTTCAATCGATAGTAATTACCCTTGTGAATAGTATTTACCTTCGTCGATAGTATTTACCCGTTAATAGTAATTACCTTTACCGACGTCGAACCACTTGTCGTTTCACATTACAAAAGGCCGAACCACTTGTCGTTTCACATTCTAAAAGCGTCAAACCATTCGTCAAGCCACTTGCATTTTCACACCGGAAAAGTGCTAAGCTAGAAATCTTCTATAAATAGAGGCCTAGGGTTTCATTATTTTCACTTAATTCATTTAAGCTATAGAGAGAAAATATAGAGAGAATAAAGAGAAAGAAGAATATTTTGTTACTACTAACCTCTTGCAAATATTCAATCTTCTACCAAATGTAAGGGGTGTTATTCTTTCTTATTCATGAAGAGAACTGTTGTTATTCCATTGCTTATTATTCACATTGGAATAACTTTTGTATCATGGTTTACCCTATACTTGGTGACATTCTTCTATTATTCATTGGAACATCCACATGCATGTGTTTTTACAGGACTGGTTCCGTCTTTATTATTTTGTTGGAACATCCTGCATGTGTGTTTTTACAGGACTGGTTAAAATCTTTATTATTCTGTTGGAACATCACATGCGTGTGTTTTACGGACGGATATCTCGTGTTTTACACCGGATCCGGTTCCATCTTTATTATTCTGTTGGAACATCCGCTTGTGAATTTCACCGACTTTGGTTCCGTTATTTATTATTCATTGGAATAACCTCATGTCTGCATGCGATCTATCGCATGCATGGTGATTTCTTTTGTTATTCCATTCTTTATTATACTCAGTTGGTTAAAACTTTGAATTCTATACTCCATGAAATTAGTGGAATATCCTTGATATTTGCGTTTCATCCAGTATCTTTTCATGAAAATATTCTTCTGATCATTCTTGAATTTTACTCTACAAAACAGTATCATATTGATAATTTGGACGTTAATAATTCCTGGATAAAATAATTCTTGAGCTTGTTTTATTGAATTCTTATATCATTGTCATCATCCTCATGTTTATATTTTTTTAAAGTCATCTGTGGCCTGTAGTGCATAGATGGACTTGGTATGATTATGACCAGAGACTATTCGGTGTAATCATGACCGTAATGTTACAAATGATGTGGTAAAAATCCTCAAATTGGTAGTAGTGCATTGATGGACGATTGTTGGCATGATCATGACCATTAATGAATACACAAATATTCTTGGCCCGTAGTGCATGAATAATTGTGGTCGTGATACTAAAGAATATCCTTGGTCAGAAAAGTGCGGGGTGATTCGATGATGTGGAATATTTATTAAAGTTGAGTCTCGGCTATAATGATGATGAAAAACCTTTAAAACCTAAAAGATAGTAGACTTTATTTTCTACTTGACTCTTTTAATGGATTGCATATTCAGCGCATGATTAAAACTGGTTGTCTATTGTATTTTATCGGTTTAACATTGTTGAAGACTATTGATAATTTATTCTACATTATCTTAGTCATAATATTTCTTCTTAGGCTAGTTGAGCTCACCCTTTTTTTTCACCGTTTTCTTCGTGAAATGAGAATATATTTGGGACGAGCCTGGGGAAGCAGTGATGGTCCCGAAGATAGCATTAGTAGTCCTCACTATTCGTGAAATAGTGTGATAATAATTGTAATGAGGACTCCTTTTGAGTTTGTATAATATCAGTAGAGCGATATTTGTATTTAAACTCACGGTTTATGTCGTATTGTACATGACAGTTATGTTAGTAAGTTGTATTTAAATTCTGTACCATGTAAGTGGCTACCCAAGATGGGTGATGTATACCTAATTTTGGGGGCGTCACAGAGGATATTTTCTTGATACTAAAAGGCCATAAAAGCAATCAGAACCTGTCTATCCAGAGGAAAAATTATACTCCCTTTCAAGCACAGTCTTCAAACCCTCCATTGCCAAAAGGTGGATAAGTCAAACGCCCTCGAGTGTTCACACCCTTAGGGGACTCACTCGAGAACATTCTCACTCTTCTGACGACTCAGAAGAAAATCACGCATCTTCTTCCACCAGCCAATGTAAAAACTTAAAACCTTAATAAAATTCCGTTATGTAAAATCCAGTTATATTAATAAAATTTCTCCATTCTGAATGTGTTATGTGTTAATATATACTCTGTTTAATAAATTTGATCGAATAAAATTTCGTCCGAAAAACGTCGTGCTTGACACCTCGTGCTTAAAAATTTTCTTTCAAAAACGGACTTTTCGGTATATTTGTTTTGACAATTTGCTTTGTCGTGCTTACACTGACAAAACGCTTTGTCGTGCTTATTAGGATTAATGAGAAATCTAGGTTAACAACTATAGATTAACAAACCCTAACCCTAATCAGTAAAACCCTAACCCTAATTTATAAATCTAATCCTAATTAGCTAAATTAACCCTAATTAGATTATCTCAACACCTAATCATGGTTAATAAACTATAATTAGGTACTAATAAACATCATTTAACAATCCTAATCATTAAAAACAAAACCCTAATCAAGAGTAGTGAGGATTAGGGTAAAATTAAGCTATTAAACTAATCTAACTAGCTCACAAGTAGGTTAGGAGTCACCAAACCAAGTCCCAAGGCTGCACATGAGCTGATAACAAACCCTAAGCAGCACAAGTAACTTAGCATCAGATATTTAGAGAGGCAAGTATGTGAAAAAGACCAAAAAAGCTAAGTTGCTAAAGTCTATAAATAGTAACACAACCTCTGGCCAAACCTACGAAATCTCTAAGCTTATACATTCTTATAAACATATCCAAATCAAGCCTGGGTGGTATCATCATCAAATTCAGTAGCAAGAATCGAAAATCAACCAAGAAAAGGTGCAAACATTAATTCATAATTAGCTCTTTGATCCTGTGACAAACGAGATTTTTGTAATTTAATTCTTAATATTTATTGAAGTAAATAAATATTTTCGATGATTTAATTATTAGATTAAATAATTAATTGATGCAATTGTGGTAGATTAATTTAATTATATGTGTTACATTTATTAAATTAATGTGGAGAATTTGATTATTCGATGTATGTAATTATGTGAGCTTATGATATTAAAAGAAATATTTATTAAGCCTATTGGTATTTTAATTAATTTAATTATTAATTAAAGAGTTAATAATTTGACATTATTTATTAATGAGAAATTTAATTATGTGACTAAGTGAATTTATGAGAAATTATAAATTTTATTTAAATTAAATTAAATAAAATATTTGATTTATTGTATAAGGGTGTGGCATGATTTAAAACTATAGTATAAAAGATTAATTAAAATAATTAGAAGAATTATTCATGTTGCTAGCCAAACAAGGCCTTAAAGAGAGTTATAGCAGTTAACCCATGATGGGTAACTGACCTCCACTCACGTACACATCCTTCTTTATTATTTAGTCTTATTGAGAAGACGTATTATTTTATGAGTTAACATAGAGAGAAATCAGGGAGAATTTCAGTGAAATAGAGAGAAGCAGTGTGAATTATTGTGGTATTTTAGAAGTACGTGAAAGTTAGAGAAATTGTTTTTAGGGTAATCTTCTCCTCCCCAAAGTTTCAATTTACGTTGTTAAGTTTTCATGAAAATGGCATTCAAAACTTCTGTAAAGTCTCTATAAATTGGAAGGAGTATGGATTATGTACATATATGTGTTAAGATGTTGTTTTAACGTGTTTCTCTATTGTATATGATTTCATATCATAAGTTTCATAATACTATGACTTGTCATTTCAAAATTTACAGAGTACGTTATATAGCCATATGGCCCTTATTGATAACTTTAATGTGTCAAACATAAATGGTTTTGTAAAATTTATACTTGTATATGATTATGCATACTAAAACGAACAAAACGAAACTTGAATGGTTGGATTTGGCCTTATAACGAATCCGTAGTATTAAATTCCATGTTTGTGTTTAAGAACATCAAGAACAGTGAAATTTATATATTTTAATTTTGTAATTATGTGTTTTAAATGGTTAAAGTCACTCCATAAATGTTGGGTAATGATTATATACGAATTCTAACACGTGGGTATGATTAAATTCATGTAGTAATAATTTAATTGGAGTTTTTTATTGTGTTACGCAATTTTGCGAATTCGAGCAGTTTTCGATTCGCCACGCTACGCCATCATATGATCTCGTCCTTAACAACATTAGCTCCGCATAGCTTAAGAGTAGTCGTCAGCATAGCCATCATATGATAAATACGAAAGTAATAAGATCTGTGATTGGCGCCAGCAGGCCACTCTCTAGAAAGTCCAGAAATGAATTATTTTTAAATGTTCAAGTCTAGCAATGTGATAGCAACTTGATTTGAAGAAAATAGAGATATGTTAGAAGTATAATGACATATTAAAATAGATGTTTAGCATGTAAATAACATAATTACATGTGGATTGAATTATTAAATGAATAGTTAGCATAGTATTTGTGAAGTGTTCATTATATGACAATGAATGTGATAAATTGACTAAGTATAGTCATAATTCGAGTTAGACAAAAAGAATGAACGTTTGATGATTAGTTAAGTTATAATTAACTGGTATTGTGAATATAAATGGTATGTAGGATTAAATTCAAGGAACGTGTTTAATTAAAGTGTAATCTACGCACGAGACAAGTTTCCTACCCCTACTTGTTATCATTGTTCAAGTTTATTATTTACCTTGAGTAAATTCTCATTACTATTATTCAAGTTTGAATTGTTATATTAAAGATTTATTATCCTTTCAAAGTATGAAATTGTTATACAATATTTGTTCTATTGTATACTTCTTGAGATTATTATTCAATTTGAATATGATTATTGTTGAACCTTGTTAGACTAGTGAACCTTATTGATTCGACTAGTCCATAGTTGATGAACGTTCTAAAATTCAGAACCCTTATTGAATTATTCAAACCAAACTTCCTTTGGTGCGGACTCGAATGTCAAACTGAGATGAACAACCCTACAAAGAGATTTACTTATGCATTAGCATTAAGATATTGTGCACAGTATGGTACTAAGGGCTGATCCCCCTAAGTACGAGTAGAAAGGTCCATAGTCTTATGACTGTTAAAGGTTTTAAGTATAACCCTTGATAACCTAGGACATAGTTCAAGGTCTTATGACCCTCAGAAATCTTTTGATTCTTGTTATTCATTCTTGATTCAAAAGTTGAGCTTTTATTTTAGAAGTCTTTGATTCCCTCCCATGTTATTATACATTGTTATTTCATTATTTTATTTGTGGGCAATCATGCTCACTCTAGCTTAATAATAACATTGCAGTTAAGAACGAAAGAACCGATGAGCCTTCTACTAGTAAAGGCAAGGGCAAGATTAACAAATGTTGAAGACTTGTATTTATGAGATGTTGAATTTATGTGTTAAGACTTGATGTTGTTTAAGACTTATTATTTATGTTTCCGCACAGATGTTTAAGGTTAGCTTAACCTAGGATTGTATTATTATTCGGATGTTGTAACCCCTTAAGGGGAAGATTTTATTTCTATCTATTGCATGGTTTGCTTTTATTATGGGTAGATAGATAGATGATATTTGTATATTGAACACCAAATCCCGTGGAATCGAAGTACCCGGATTTGGGGGTGTCATAGATCCTTTGTTATTATTGTTGTTTAGATGTTAGGAAATATGTATTAGTATGTTAAAAAGTATGTTAGATTGCTACAACACGTTTTCATAACATCTAGATGTCTTAATTAAGTGTTTTTAGAAATTTGAAAATTTTGAAAAACCAAGTCTGACAGCCAAGCTGAATGTTAGGGCTTGTAGATTCAAGTGTGTTTATGTTTAGGTCTGTTAATTATATGTTACTTGTAGCCTATTAGCAGGTCTTTAATCGGGAAAAGAAAATAGGTTCATTAGAACCATAGATTGCAAGTTATGATTGGTCAAAGTGCGTTGACCGTTCACGGATTTTAGTTTTCTGGGTTACCCAGAAAACTCAAGAACAGTTGTACTGGCTACTTTGACCAACCTTTTTGATCGCTTTCTGTTTGTTATTTTTATAATGTTTTGTTTTATATTAACACTCTGATATATGTACTACATATCTATGATCTTAAGTTGCATAAACAACTCATAGGATTACTGGAATTAATGGTCAAAATCCGTTAACCGAACTTGACCAGTTTTTTCGGGGTCATTTGAGAAAAGCGAAGAACACTGAAGAACGACTTTAGTTGTACTTTGACTTTCAACGGACTAAATAGAGACCTTAGAATTACGATTTGTTTAAGTTTTGATATATATATATATATATATATATATATATATATATATATATGTACCCTGACACATATACTACATGTTACAATAAACACAACACACATCCAATACACAGAATCAAAGATATTGAAGCCACAAAACCGCTGACTGGCCAGCGACCACACACTGCTACGGTTGCCCGAAACTCAAGAACATCTCTCGATAAATGACTTTGAGCCTCTATAACTTCCTGTTATATGTAGGTTAAAGCATGAAATTTGATTCTTGATGTACTACTGTAAGAGTACTATAACACCAAGACTTGATTGAACTAAAAAAAAAAAAACAATAGTTAGATAAACCACACGGTCAAACTAGTCCTCTAGCATGACCACCAAGCGGTTGCCTTAAAACTCAAGAACACCTACAACGACACTTTCTGTCACTGAAGAGCTTTAGCGACATACAGAAACTAATTTTTCTAAAAATAACGTATAAAAATTAGAAATAATTAATATATAAATATAAATAAATACAAAAACATTTTTAAAAATTATATTAAATAAATATAATTAATTTATGATATTTTTCATAAATTTGATAAATATTTTATTTATTTGGATATTATTAATAATTAACTTAATAATAAAGTAATTAGAATAATTACTTATAAATACTAAATAATTATTGAAAAATAATATTAATGATATAAAAATCATAATAAATGATTATAAATTATTTAAAATAATAAATAATGTTTTTGTAAAATTTTAAGTAAATATTAATTATCTAAAATAGAAATAAATGATTTAAAAATCATTTAAAGGAGAAATAAATATTTTAAAAATACTTTAAAACTTCTAAAAATTATTATAAAGGATATATAAATTATCTAAAAACATAATAAATTTTATAAATAAAATTTAGTTCATATATCAACTTATTTAGTATTCGGTAAAGACATTTAACACCAAAACTTTATCGAATCTAACCCGATCTTATATAAATGCTATATTTGAGTATTGTTACCAATATTAACGTGTTAGATTTATATATATGAACATCGTAGGTATTTATTAAATGAATTGAGTAGCATAACTTGACTGATCTACGCTCATGCAAGTTCTTCTTAAACTTGAACTTACTTATGCAAAATTTCTCAACCCTGTTTATTCATTGAACAAGATTTTTATCTTGATATGATGTTGATATAATATACTACACCTACAATTGAATTACCTCTTGTTGAAAGGTTATTGCTATAGCTTCATCATAACTAAGAAATGAATTATTTATTCATATTAATTGTTAAGCTTAAATTGTTGTGTCAAACCAAATTGTTTGGTAAGACATCCTATTCTAAAGTTGGGTATCCCTTATGGGATCATTCGGTCGATAATATATTGACACTAATTTGGGTGCATTTGAGCACTTGTAGGATGAGATGCATACTCCTAAGATATTGAATGGGCTGATCCCCTATCTCATATCTAAACAAAATTTCTAAGTCTGTGTGACTGACAGAAATATAAATCCATAGTGAAATGGTAACAACTATCAGTCGGAATTTGAATTGTTGTATTTCTTCAAATCATATATTGTTATAAATACAAAACTTGCTGAGCATGTCATAGCTCACCCTTGCAAATTATTCCCTTTGCAGTTTTAGATGGTAACCCTAGAACATCTGGAGTAGATAAAGGGAAGCGTCCCTGCTTAGATTAGATTATATTCTTGTCTAGTTGAATACTTTGTAATAAGAAACTTGTTATGAGAATCATGTAATCGAATCTTAAATATATATATATATATATATATATATATACATATAACATCTTTTATTTCTTTAACCTGTGTGTTTTTCTTACATATATAGATGTAAATTTAGAATTCTTTGAATCTAGTTGAGATCCTTGGGAACTATTTATCTGAGTGAAGATATTAGTAATATGGAATGGTCATGTTATTACTGATATTTTGGATTTCGGATAAATAGTTATTATCGATACGATAGTATAAATTTGATTGGCATAGACTATACATCTGGGTGAGGATATTAGTAATATGGATTGTTCATGTTATTACTGATATTCTGGATTTCCGATAGATAGATTCTATTCATAGACATAGTTCATACATCCAAGTGAGGGTATCCAAACACAGTAATAGTTCTCCTAAGAATTATCATCTGTTATGGGATACTGTGAATTTTGGATTTATGAGAATTATATCTGATAGTTCCTTAATTTAATATAAGCTTATAATCAGATACCATGGGTGTATAGATTTAAATGCATTATATTGATTCTTAGTAAGCACCGTATAAGATACCATTGGAGTATAGATATGGGGGCGTTACATTTTTGGTATCAAAGCCTCAAGGCTATAGAAATAAGGAAGAGAAATCTTAGTATATAGTCTTCGAGTCCGTAAAAATTTTAAAGTACACATAAAATATAACATTAAAAATATTATGTTGTGTAGATTTCTATACCAGTATTAAAGGAGTTTTCTTTTATAGATGGCCAACTCCAATGCTGAAGAAATGGTGATAGTAAACAATCCACCACACATTGAGTCATTTATAGCTAGTGATGCAGAGGATGAAGAATTGCTTCATGATCAACAACTGCTAGATGCTGAGGAAGAAGAAGATCCAGTAGCAGGGCAATTAATGAGAATTGATGAACATGATGAAGCAATGGCATCACTAATGCAGACAACAGAATATGAGAAAAATAAAATGAATTTTAAGGTCGATATAACTGAAGGAATGCTACAACATGAGAGGGGACATAGTCACCGACTAAAAGTACAGACTGCACCATGCACAAAATGGCAGGAAGGAAATTCAGTCAAGACTTCTTAAAACATCTCTGGGTGTTCGAGATACTTTTAATGATTTATAGCGCCGAATAGTTCGATATCCGGTAGAGGAGAAGAAAACTGCTTATCTCATCGATCGATCTGTGGTTTGTCATATGATTCAAGATTCCTTTGATGATATCAATGAATTCTAGAGAGTGGTATACATAGTTGAATGCTTTATATTAGTATGAATAAAGAAGCATTCAAAGTTTTTATTGTAACTAGTGTTTTGTAAGATAGTAGTATGTTTAACTACTAAGTTGTTGTATACGACTGTTGTGATATATAAAATAAACAATATGTTGTGTTATCCAAATTCTTATGTGAATTTTTGTTGTTGTTTTATATAGAATCATGCCACCAACCAGAAGACCCCAAAGAGAAATGGATAGTGATAATAATTCTACCCAGTAATTAGTAGACCTTTTGCTAGGAGCTATTAATAGACCTATACACCAAAACACATCTTTCAAAGATTTTAAATTAGTTGGACCTCTTGAATTTAAAGGTACATCAGAACCTGTAGAGGCACAAATTTGGATTTCTGAAATAGAGAAATTTTTCCTAGTAACTAATGTCAATAATAATCAAAAGATAACTTTTGCAACCTTTTTCTTGAAAGGAGAGGCTAATTATTGGCGGGAATCAACTAAAGGTCGAGTAGAAACTGAAATTGTTTCTTGGGATAGATTCAAAGAGTTGTTCTTTGTAAACAATTTTTCCCAGTCCCTAAAAGATCGCATTGAAATAACATTTTTAGATTTGAAACAAGGAGACCTGGATATAACTCAGTATACAGCCAAATTCAATGAACTGTCCAGGTTTGCTCCTCATCACATAACCATTGAACTTAGAAAGACTCGGAGGTTTCAGGAGGGTTTAAAACCTCAGATTCGGAGTAAGTTGTTAGTACTCCAAATAAAGACTTTCTCTGAAATACTGGAGAAAGCTACTATAGCCGAAAGTGAGAATGAAAGTCTTGCTAAATTTCACCAGGACAAGAAGAGTCAAAATGATAAAGGGAAACTTAGGACAGAACCCAGTTCAGGTGGGTTTAATAACAAGCGAAAATGGGATAATACTTTTTCTAACAACCCGGGGAAAAAGAGAGGTAATACTAATAATAACTTTAGTAATAATATCATTAAACCTTGTCCTACTTGTGGAAAGAGACATAAAGGGCTATGCTTCCTTAGAAAATGTTATAATTGTGGACAATCGGGACATATTTCACCACAATGTCCTCTCCCAAATAAAAATAAATGTTTTAATTATGGTTCGTTGGACCATTTTTCAAAGAATTGTCCCAAACCTAAGAACCAAAGAGGAAAAAGGAATAGAGTACCAGAGAATAATCAGTCAACAATAGCTGCAATTGGGGTTCAGAATCGACCTACCGCAAGAACATTTAATATGTAGGTGAGGGATGCTGTTGCTTCACAGAACGTGGTGACAGGTATCATCCCTATCAACACTTTAAATGCATATATGTTATTTGATTCTGGAGCTACTTGTTCTTTCGTGTCTAAATTTTTTCTAAAAACTTGAATATACCTTGTGAAAAGTTAAGTAAACTATTTTGTGTAGAAATTGCTAACAAAGATAGGATTCCGGTTGAAACCATATACAAAAATTGTAATGTGGTAATAAAAGGACATAATTTTACGGTAGATCTTATACCAATTCAGTTGGGAGAATTTGATGTAATTTTAGGAATGGATTGGTTAGTTAATCATAGCGCGATGATTGATTGTCATCAAAAACGTATAAACCTTCTGACTGCATCGAAGTCAAAGGTAGTGTTCAACGGTAGTTGTTCACCTAAGCAATCTCGATGTTTGACTATAGTTTAGGCATAAAGATTACTTAGAAAAGGTTGTTTAGGTTATTTGGCCTATATAATTGATACTCGACAGGAAGGAGTAAAATTAGATCAAATACCTATAGTTAAAGATTTTCCCGATGTATTTCCGGATGACTTACCAGGTTTACCTCAAGATAGGGAAATTGAGTTCGTCATTGATCTTGCACAGGGAACGACACCAGTTTCTAAGGCAGCATACAGAATGGCACCTATAGAACTGAAAGAGTTACTAATACAATTACAGGAACTCTTAGATAAAAAGTACATACAACCTAGTGTTTCACCCTGGGGAGCACCAATATTGTTTGTAAAGAAGAAGGATTGGACTATGAGACTATGTATAGACTATAGAGAGCTAAATAAATTAACTATTAAGAATAAATATCCTTTACCAAGGATTGATGATTTGTTTGACCAATTAAAAAGGGGTAAACATTTTTCAAAATTGACCTCGAGAACATGTTATCATCAATTAAAGGTAAGAAAGGAGGATGTGTTAAAACAAATAGCGTTTAGGGGACACGCTATGGACATTATGAGTTTCTTGTAATGTCTTTTGGATTGACAAATGCACCGAAAGTATTTATGGATTTAATGAATCGAGTGTTTAAACCATGCTTGGAAAAATTTGTTGTAGTGTTTATCGACGATATTTTGGTATACTCGAAAGCACGGGAAGAGCATATTGAACACTTGAGAGTCATTTTGGAGATATTACGAAAGGAACAACTTTATGCGAAGTTTTCCAAGTGTGAATTCTGGTTAAAGAGAGTTCAATTTTTAGGTCATGTGATTGACAAGAATGGAATATCTGTAGATCCAACTAAGATCGAAACGGTTGTGAATTGGGAACAACCAACAACTCCAACAGAAGTATGAAGTTTTCTCAGTTTAGCGGGTTATTATCGACGGTTTATAAAAGAATTTTCAAAAATAGCAACCCCATTAACCAATTTAACTCGAAAGACGGTAAAATACGTCAGGACAGATAAATGTGAAGAGAGCTTCCAAGAATTGAAGAAGCGATTGAGCATGGCTCTAGTGTTGTCCTTATCAGATGAGATAGGAGGCCTTGTAGTATTTAGTGATGCATCACACAGAGGTTTAGGGTGTGTGTTGATGCAACATGGGAAAGTGATTGCTTATGCATCACGACAACTCAAAGATTATGAGAAGAGATATCCTACTCATGACCTAGAGTTAGCCGCGGTAGTTTTTGCTCTAAACATTTGGAGATATTACTTGTACGGGGAGAAGTGCGAAATATATACAGATCATAAAAGTCTAAAATATATTTTTACACAAAAGGAATTAAATTTAAGGCAACGAAGATGGTTAGAACTGATAAAGGATTTTGACTGTGAAATCTTATATCATCCCGGTAAAGCTAATGTCGTAGCTGATGCGTTAAGTAGAAAGAATCAAAGTAGATTGAATGCAGTAACCACCAATGATAAGTTAATAAAAGATTTTGAAAAATTAGAAATTGAGGTGGAATGTCCAACTACCTCTACCCAAAAAATTTATATTTTAGAGGGAGTTTCATCTCTACTTAATAGAATCAAAGAGATGCAAGAAAAGGATGAAGAATGTCGGAAGTATAAGTCTAACATAACACATGACAAGTATAACAAATTCAGAATAGATAAGGATGGAATAATAAGATATGAAAATAGAATCTGGGTTCCATTAAACCAAGCTTTAAAAGACGAAATCTTAAACGAAGCTCATAATTCTAAATTTGACATACATCCTAGCATTACTAAAATGTACAAGGATTTAAGTCGTCACTTTTGGTGGTCAAATATAAAAAGAGAAATAGCTGAATGGGTAAGCAAGTGTCTCACGTGTCAAAGGGTTAAGGCTGAGCATCAAAAGCCAAGTGGTTTACTTCAACCCTTACCAATTCTTGAGTGGAAGTGGGAACATATAACCATGGACTTTGTTGTTGGCCTTCCAGTTACACAAAAGGGCCATAATGCCATTTGGGTAATAGTTGACCGTTTAACTAAATCAGCTCACTTTTTACCTATTAAAATTACTCATAACTTAGATCACCTTGCTAAGTTGTACATTAATGAAATTATCTCTAGACATGGTGTGCCTGTTTCCATAGTATCAGATCGAGACCCATGTTTTACTTCAAATTTTTGGAAAAACCTTCAGAAACATTTAGGAACACAATTAAGATTGAGTATGACTTATCATCATCCAGACAGATGGATGATGAGTGAGAGAACCATACAAACATTAGAGGATATGTTGAGAACATGTATTATAGACTTCAAAGGAAGTTGGGAAGATCAGTTACCTTTAGTCGAATTTGCCTATAACAATAGTTATCATGCTAGCATAGGTATGCCACCCTATGAGGCCTTATATGGAAGGAAGTGTAGAACACCTTTATGTTGGGATGAAGTCGAAGAAAGACAAATGCTAGGACCAGAAATAATTCAACAAACTACTGAAACCATCAGAATTATACATCAACGATTGCAAGCATCTCAAGATCGACAAAGAAAACATGTTGATCCACATCGTCAACAACGAAACTTTAACGTAAGAAGCCACGTATTCTTAAAGGTATCTCCTTGGAAAGGCAAAATACGCTTTGGCAAGAAAGGAAAACTAAGTCCGAGATTCATTGGACCTTTTGAAATTTTGAGAAGGATTGGTGAAGTTGCTTATGAAATAGCACTACCTCCTATGTTGAATCATATCCATAATGTGTTTCATGTGTCCGTATTACGACCATACAACCCTGATTATAAACACGTTATATATTATGAGCCAATTCAAATAGAAGAAGATCTTTCTTATGTAGAAGAACCTGTACAGATCGTCGACCGTAAAGAACAAGTCTTGAGAAATAAAGTGATAGAATCGGTTAAAGTAATCTGGAGAAATCAGAATGTTGATCAAGTGGCTACATGGGAGCTCGAAGATAAAATACGAGAGAATTATCCTCAATTATTTACTTAACTTGTACTTTAATTTCGAGGACGTAATTCTTATTAGTGGGGGTGAATGTAAAAACCCAAAACCCTAAAAAAATTCCGTTATGTAAAATCCCGTTATATCACTAACATTTCTCCATTCTGAATGTGTTATATGTTAATATATACTTTGTTTAACAAATTCGATCAAATAAAATTTCATCCAAAAAACGTTGCGCTTGACACCTAGTGCTTAAATATTTTCTTTCAAAAATGAACTTTTCGGTATATTTGTTTTGACAAGTTACTTTGACGTGCTTACACTGACAAAACACTTTGTCGTGCTTATTAGGATTAGTGAGAAATCTAGGTTACCAACCCTATATTAACAAACCCTAACCCTAATAAGCAAAACCCTAACCCTAATTTATAAATCTAACCCTAATTAGCTAATTTAACCTTAATTAGATAATCTCAACACCTAATCATGGTTAGTAAACTTCAATTAGGTACTAATAAACATCATTTAACAATCCTAATCATTAAAAACAAAACCATAATCAAGATTAGTGAGGATTAGGGCAAAATTAAGCTACTAAACTAATCTAACTAGCTCACAAGTAGGTTAGGAGTCACCAAACCAAGTCCCAAGGCTGAACATGAGTTGATAACAAACCCTAAGCAGCACAAGTAACTTAGCATCAGATATTTAGAGAGGCAAGTAGGTGAAAAAGACCAAAAAACCTAAGTTGCTAAAGTCTATAAATAGCAACACAACCTCTGGCCAAACATACAAAATCTCTAAGCTTATACACTCTTATAAACATACCAAATCAAGCCTGGGTGATAGCAACATCAAATTCAGTAGCTAGAATCAAAAATCAACCAAGAAAAGGTGCAAACCCTAATTCATAATTAGCTCTTTGATCATTTGTTATTATTGTTGTTTAGATGTTTGGAAATATGTATTATTATGTTAGAAAGTATGTTAGATTGGTAGAACACATTTTCATAACATCTACATGTCTTAATTAAGTGTTTTTAGAAATCTGGAAATTTTGAAAAACTAAGTCTGACAGCCGAATGTCAGGGCTTGTAGATTCAAGTGTGTTTATGTTTAGGTTTGATAATTGTATGTTACTTGTAGCTTGTTAGTAGGTCTTTAATCTTGAAAAGAAAAAAGGTTCATTAGAACCATAGATTGCAAGTTATGATTGGTCAAAGTGCGTTGACCGTTCACGGATTTCAGTTTTCTGGGTTACCCAGAAAACTCAAGAATAGTTGTACTAGCTACTTTGACCAACCTTTTTGATCGCTTTCTGTTTGTTGTTTTTATAATGTTTTGTTTTATATTAACACCCTGATATATGTACTACATATCTATGATCTTAAGTTGCATAAATAACTCATAGGATTAGTGGAATTAATGGTTAAAATCCGTTGACCGAACTTGACCAAGTTTTCTGGGTTGCCAGAACACTGAAGAACAGCTTCCAGCTGTACTTTGACCAGACTAAATAGAGACATTAGAATTATGATTTGTTTAAGTTTGTGTAATATATTTGTACCCTGACATATATACTACATGTTACAACAAACACAACACATATCCAATACACAAAATCAAAGATATGGAAGCCATAAAACCGTTGACCGGCCATGACCACTGTTCTGGGTTGCCCAAAAACTCAAGAACAGCTCTGACAATGACTTTAAGCATCTATAACTTCTTGTTATATGTAGGTTAAAGCCTGAAATTTGATTCATGATGTACTACTGTAAGAGTACTATAACATCAATACTTGATTGAACCCAAAAATGAAAACAATAGTTAGATAAACCATGGTCAAACTAGTCACTCTAGCATGACCAATCAAAACGGTTGCCCGTAAAACTCAAGAACACCTACAATGACACTACTTTATGTCCTTTGAAGGGCTTTAGCGACAAACAAAAATTGATTTTTCTAAAATAAATTATAAAAATTAAAAATAATAATAAATAAATATAAATAAAAAAAAAATAGTTTTAAAAATTATATTAAATAAATATAATTAATTTATGATATTTTACATAAATTGATAAATATTTTATTTTATTTGGATATTATTAATAATTAACTTAATAATAAAGTAATTAGAATAATTACTTATAAATACTAAATAATTATTAAAAATAATATTAATGATATAAAAATCATAATAAATGATTATAAATTATTTAAAAATAATAAATAATGTTTTTTTTAAAATTTTAAGTAAATATTAATTATCTAAAATAGAAATAAATGATTTAAAAATCATTTAAAGGAAAATAAATATTTTAAAAATACTTTAAAACTTCTAAAAATTATTATAATGGATATAAAAATTATCTAAAAATATAATAAATTTTATAAATAAAATTTAGTTCATATATCAACTTATTTAGTATTCGGTAAAGATATTTAACACCAAAACTTTATCAAATCTAACCCGATCTTATATAAATGCTATATTTGAGTATTGTTACCAATACTAACGTGTTAGATTTATATATATGAACATCGTAGGTATTTATTAAACGTATTGAGTAGCATAACTTGACTGATCTACGCTCAGGTAAGTTCTTCTTAAACCTTAACTTACTTATGCAAAATTTCTCAACCCTATTTATTCATTGAACAAGATTTTTATCTTGATATGCTGTTGATATAATATACTACACCTACAATTGAATTACCTCTTGTTGAAAGGTTATTGCTATAGCTTCAGCATAACTAAGAAATGAATTATTTATTCATATTAATTGTTAAGCTTAAATTGTTGTGTCAAACTAAATTGTTTGGTAATACATCCTATTCTAAAGTTGGGTATCCCTTATGGGATCATTCAGTCGATAATATATTGACACTAATTTGGGTGCATTTGAGCACTGGTAGGATGAGATGCATACTCCTAAGATGTTGAATGGGTTGATCCCCTATCTCATATCTAAACAAAATTTCTAAGTCTGTGTGACTGACAGAAATATAAATCCATAGTGAAATGGTAACAACTATCAGTCGAAATTTGAATTATTGTATTTCTTCAAATCATATATTGTTATAAATACAAAACTTGCTGAGCATGTCATAGCTCACCTTGCAAATTATTCCTTTCTAGTTTTAGATGGTAACCTGGAACATCCGGAGTAGATAAAGGAAGCGTCCTACTTAGATTAGATTATATTCTTGTCTAGTTGAATACTTTGTAATAAGAAACTTATTATGAGAATCATGTAATCGAACCTTTTTTATATATATATATATATATATATAACATCATTATTTTTCATAAACCGTGTTTTCTTATATATATAGATGTAAATTTAGAATTCTTTGAATCTAGTTGAGATCCTTAGAAACTATTTATCTAAGTGAAGATATTAATAATATGGATTTATTCATGTTATTATCGATATTTTGGATTTGGATAAATAGTTACTATCGATACTGATAATATAAATTCGATTGGCATAGACTATACATCCGAGTGATGATATTAGTAATATGGATTTATTCATGTTATTTACCGATATTACGGATTTACGATAGATAGATTCTATTCAGAGATATAGTTCATACATCTAAGTGAGGGTATCCAAACACAGTAATAGTTCTCCTAAGAATTATCATCTGTTATGGGATACTGTGAATTTTGGATTTATGAGAATTATATCTGATAGTTCCTTAATTTAATATAAGCTTATAATCAGATACCATGGGTGTATAGATTTAAATGCATTATATTAATTCTTAGTAAGCACTATATCAGATACCATGGGAGTATAGATATGGGGGCGTTACAACCAACCCTAATGGGAGGGGTTTCAATGCTGCTCGAAAATGTGCTTATCATGTCGGGTCACCTGGACATGATATTCAAGATTTTTGGGCCTTAAAACACAAGATCCAAGATTTAATAGACAACGGTGAGATCATGGTCACCAAACCAGATAAACCTCACGTACAAGACAACCCTCTTCCTCAACACAAAAAGGAAGAGGTTAACAAGATTAATTAGAGCAAGGGATAGAGTTCCAATTTTAACTGTGAATCATCCCAAAACATCAAAGATGGTGTTGACAAATGGGATTATGCAAAGTTCCATTTTGTGATGGAACGAAAGATGAAACCTTTTGTTATGAATACTCCCCCGTCGCCTTCAAAGAATGAAACACTTGAAGACAAAGTGACGAAGAGAGCAAGTGCCAAAGCCCATCGGGATTTTACCAATAGAAGGGAATTTACATACATGGGCCAACCTATGGAGGAGATACTTCAGATGTTGATCAATGAAGGAAGGATCACTTCCCTCTACCTCCAATTAATCCCCATTCCGGATGGTTTAATTTTGATGGAGTATGTCAATATCAATCCCATTCTCGCGGTCACAGCACGGAAGAATGCTGGGCACTGATAAGTGGATTTTATATACACTTATCTGGTATCTTTTACTTGAATTAGTTGCTTATATTTATGTGTCTTAGTTACTTTTCATTCATTTTGTGTTCATTTTGTAGGTTATACGTTTGGGAGCGGTGTGAGCGACTATTGGTAAGGAAAAGCAAAGAAAATGCAAAGAAAAGCAAACCGGACATCATTTGGGCTTTCATGTTTACTTCATGTTCTTGGTTTGGAACTTAGGTTACATTGAAGAGCATCATCTTAGCTTTCCGGAACATTTTGAATCATTCCAATCGGAGTTCGGATGCAAGAGTTATGATCGTTGTACCAACGGACGTCGAACGTCATGGTTTTGGGTGGTCATTTGCATAGCAGTTACTTCCAGCTCAATTTCAGCCTTCATCTGCCCATAATTTCTCAATACTCAAAGAATAAAAGTTGTAGATCTCGTCGATATCTTCGATTTGATAGGTGGCAGGCCCCGTAACTCCTCCCGGATCAAACGTTATGGCTGTTTTCCCAAAAGACGTCGGAGCAGAAAATGTTAGAACTTGGGGCCAGCGTCGGGGCGCCCAAAATAGGCCTATGCCCAGCGCCGGGGCGCTGGGGAGCAGTGTCTGAGCGTCAAGCCCAGCGTTGGGGTGCTGGGGAAGAGGTTGGTTGCGGCTTGGACGCGTTTTGGGCGAATTTTGATACCTTTTTGACTCCAAATAGGATTGGGTTTGTTCCTAAGCTAAAAATTGGACTTGTAACCTATAAATATATGATGTAAGGCATAAAATAAGGGGGATTACATAGCTTAGCTTAGATAAAACACTCTATTAGATTAGAACATATACCCTAGTTCTTATTAGTTTTGGAGATTGAAGCAACTTGGAGATCATTGAAGATCAAGCGCAAGAGCAAGAGAGGAGCATCAGATTTGCTGACAACAGATTCTATTCTCTTTCTTATCATACTTTTATCTTTTAATGTCTATTCAATTGTGGATTCTTGGTTTTAATTCATTAATTATGAACTAACTCTTTTATTAAGATTTCAATTGAACCTTTTATGTCTATAAATTAGTTATTTGATTTATTCCAATTAATTGTCCCAAAGTGAATTGTTTATCTTGTCTTGTGCTTATTGATTAATTATCTGATCAGTAATTACCTTGTTACTCTAAAAGGAATTGAAAGAGGAATTCTAGGGTTAGAACTGGGCATGATATCATGTGACTTAGTTATTTGCAAAGTGAATAATTAGGTTTGTGAATTAAATGGAAATATCTGTTCACCGCATGTAACACATAAGTAATTGGAATTGAAGGAGTTTAATTCAATTGTTTTGCATAGGAATATAGCAAGATTAATCTGGATTAAATAGAAGGCAATTGATCACTTGCAAAAGGACTTTTGGCATTTGAGAATTCCTGTTAACAATTCAGTAGACATAATAATTGGGATAATTGGATAATTGATTTATAGTTCATAATTGGGGATATTGAAGTCTTAATCTTTATTTATTTGAATTAATTTTAGAGTAATCTAGTTTTAATTGATTAATTTATTTTTCTTAATTAGAAAAATCACACTTTGCAATTGTTTAGATAAAATTGATTTAGTTAAGAGTTAGTACTTGGTAATTTTTATTAAATAATTCCTCGTGGGAACGATACTTTTCTTATCACTTTATTACTTGTTGACCATGTATACTTGCACGTATATTTTGATTGCGAAATCGATCAATAGGCACTCTGCCACCTCATTCAAAATCTAATTGACAGTGGTTTCATGCAACTGGCAGACGATGATACTGTGCTATTTGAGAGTGAGAATACTTGTCCTACTAAATGGAAGGGGCTGGTAGTAGTTATATCCGCTAAGGCTGATGGGAGTGTCAAATCTTTCATAATACAAGCAATTCAACTCAAAGGAATTGAAAATCCTTTGAAAGTGGCTGCTCCCGAGCCAATCAACTTGCCATTTAAATCACAATATCCTGTTATCAGCTTACAAAAAGTCCCATGGAATTTTGGAGAAGCTGAAGGATCCATATCTCATACAACTACTGCAGTGTCAAAGTAGAATCCATTGTATCTTCCCCAATGGGTGATGAAGCATGCCATCAAATCAAAAGGGAAAATACCCATAGAGAAAATTGAAAAGTTCCTCCGCACTATGGGTCATACTGAAGCCAAGGTGGTTTTAAGCTTAAGAGAAGCTCCACATCAAATTTCAATATTGGACTTGGTTTTAACTTCCGAGGATCACAAGAATATCTTACTGAAGGTTTTGGAAGAAGCCTACTTGCCGAAAGCAGTGGATGTGGAAAAATTTCAACATTTGGTTGATCACATTTTTAATAACAATGTGATATCCTTCACCGATGATAACATACCGTCCGAAGGGACCGGTCATTGCAAGTCATTGCACATTACGGTTTTGTCCTCCGGATACATGCTAGCTGGAGTTTTGATAGATGGAGGGTCGTCTCTGAATATCTATCATTATGCTACTTTGCTGAAGATGAACGCCAATCTCAAACGGATCTGAGGTAGCCATACGATCATTAAAGCCTTCGACGGATCCCGCCAAAATTAAATCAGAGAGATTGAGCTGCCAATCGAGATTGGTCCCCATACATTCTGCGTATCTTTTTATGTGCTCAAAATAGATTCAGGATACAACCTGCTATTGGGTAGACCATGGATTCATATGCTTGGGACCGTCCCCTCCACTCTTCATCAGCAACTGAAATACATCATTAATGATAGCCAAGTCACAGTCAACGCTGAGCCAGAATGTCCTAAACAGAGTGACATACCACTCATCGACTTTAATTTGAAGTTGAGTAGAATTGGGTTTTTCGTGCCTTGGAGGTGAGCAACACTCACTACCACCCTATTGGGGCGCCACCTCTCACACCCAAGATTTCTGCTGAAGTGATGGAAGCTACTCAAGAAATGATATCTTCGGGTCATTAGCCTGGACGAGGGCTGGGTTAAAGTCATTAGGGTATTAAGCACCCGATTCAAGTGATTAGTCAAATTGGGATAGCTGGACTGGGCTATTATGCCAGTTTTAGTCACAGGAATCCACATAAGCATCAACAGATTCCTTCAGCTTCAGTTACCCGACGATTGTCTCCACCTACAAATCCTGAGTCCACATAACCTTCGGTAAAGGTGCCAGCCAACGTAATGGCTATGTTATTTCCCAAGATGATACTGGTAAAGGAGAAAGAAGTCTTTGTTCTAGATCCCAAAGTGGAAGAAGAGGAATGAAGAATTAAACAAGACATCGTCAGAATGATGTCAGGCATACGCATCATTGGCCACGATGAACATACAAACAGTTACACCCTAGACGATGATGGCCCAAACGTAATGGTCATCATTCGGGAGAAGGAGGATGATGACAACCCCTCCATCACTGCAGTCCACCCAGACTTTGCCCTCGACAATTAGAGTAACACTCCTGCATTGGTCGACGAGGGTAAAATGGGTAGGAACTCTTTCTGCCCTGTAGATATCATAACTGCTTACTTTTCTATAAAGTATTAGCAGTTATTTTGTCAGTACATGCTAACACTTTGTATGATTAAACAATTTTATATATACTAAGTGAAAGCATATTTTGTTTCAGGACTCTGAATTTAGATGTGCCTGTACTTGCTGATAAGATGCCTCTTCTCCACAAGGATTTTTACTTTGATGAAAAGTTGGATTCAGCCTTGATGAAAATACACGAGGACATTGAGGTGCCTCAGGAGATCAAAGAATGGGTTGAAGACAAACCTAAACCCAACCTTGATCAAACCACTTCCTTTAATCTTAGAACCTTAGAAAGCCCTAAGTTAATCCAGATTGGTTCAGACCTTACACCAAACCAGAGGAATGACATGGTTACACTACTAACCCAATTCCAGGATATGTTTCCATGGTCTCATGAAGACATGGTGGGTTTTTCCACTGACATTGTTCTTCATCGCCTTCCCATTAAAGAGGGTTTCAAGCTAGTCAAGCAAAAGCTCAGGCGATTGAAACCTGAATGAAATTTTAAGGTGAAAGAGGAAATTGTGAAATAATTTCAAGCTGGTATTATCATGGTGTCCACATACCCTGAATGGATATCCAACATAGTTCATGTGCCTAAACCTGGAGGAAAGGTTTGTTGGGTAAAATCTAATTACGCACAACACGCAAGTATACGTGGTCAACAAGTAATAAAGTGAAAGTAGAGTATCGTTCCCACGAGGAATTGTTTAATAAATATTACCAAGTACAAACCCGTAACCAACTCAATCTTTTTTAAACGAATGAATTTCAAATTATATAAATTAAACTACTATTAAATTCAACTAGTTAAATTAAGATTACGGAGATTTAATATCACAACTTCACTTATTGCTTCATTTAAGTTAACACACTTCTCATTAATTATTCTCTATCCCGAATTGTTAATTAAGAACACTAAAACAGATAAAACCACCTATCGATGCATAATACTCATACTCACTTAAATCCACATATGATAGAATTAAGCAAGACACCTTAATTAACTAATCCACTATATCTTTATGTGAATTATAATTAAAAAGGATTTAAGGCATAAGTTCTCTATAAGATTACATATGGCATAAATGCATATCTCTATCCTAAACACGAATCATGAATTCCATTTATGTAGAAATCACAAACACATGCTATCATGATAAGATCTAAATCAATACTTCATCTCTCGAGTTCATATAGATTACCACGGTAATTGATAGCTAGGCAATTAAACAATTAAGTCCAAATCATAATAGACAATTCTCATAATAGAACATAATAATTGATAGCGAAACATATTAAAATAAACTACACAATAAGATCCATTGTAATCTCAAACAAAGAATTTGTTCATGATTATTGAATTAAAATTATGAATCCACAATTGAATAAACAATAAAAGAAAAAGATAGAAGAAGATAAGAAGATAGAATCTGTTGTCTGCAGATTTGAAGCTCCCTCCTCGCTCCTAGTTTGAATCTTCAATGGTCTCCAAATTGCTTCAATCTCCAAATCAAATAAGAACTAGTGTTTTGATCTAATTTACTCTAATCTAATCTAATGGAATGCTCTCTCCCTCTCTAATCTTTCTCTAATCTATGTGTTTCTCCTCCTTTTATATGCCTCTTTACAAGTCTTTTAGGTCCTCTTGGAAGTCCTTAAGTCAATCGGTTCGAAATAATCCTTCCCGAACTCAAATTTGGACAAAATTCATATTTTCTGGGCATACCCCCACCCCGACAGGGGTCTAGGCTTGTAAAGGACCCGCCCCGGCGGGCTAGGGGCCTGTTTTGTAGCTGGTATGCCCACCCCGGTGGGGGTTTTGTGAAGGAACCTATTCTACTGTGATGTCCTTTGGGAAAACGGCCATAACGTTTGATCCGGGAAGCGTTACGAGGTCTACCACCTATCAAATCGAAGATATCGACCAACTCTACAACTTTCATTCTTTGATAATTAAGAAATAATGGACGGATGAAGGTCAAAACCACACTTATGAGTTCATAAATTGCCACAATCATATGAGTTTAAGAACTTTCCTAGACAGACCTCTGGCGTCCATTCGTTGAGGGGTTCATAAACATTTCATATAACTATGAGTCAAGAATGTCACATAAGTATGAGTTTTAAGAACTCGTACTTAACCTTATATCCTCTACCTATGACCTATCTATCTGTTATACACACGAGAAAGGAATCACCCTCTTACACACGCATATATAGCAAATATAGCGACACAAACATTTCAATGATTATTATTGTTAGAACTAAGTAGTTTTTACACCAAGTACAATTTCCGCCCACCTGATGAATCATACAACTCGGTTTATCGACATAAATCCTCAATTGAAATCCCCACCTAATCTTAACTCCTTCTCAATACAAATTTCATTCAACTCGTATTCATAATCCTTTCCTAAATCATGCACTAATTCACACGGTAATCTTGATGTAAACTTTCCAATCATCGATTGATTCTTATTCCATACTATAACCTTATCGGATCATGGGGTGATCTCATCGTATATATTACGATTCATTTCTATACTATGATTGTTTTGTTTTACGATCTCCTATCAACATACTTTTAGTCTTTTAGACTCTATCTATTCATCACCACTGTTCAACTTTATTATCGAGAGTTAGAGAACTCGTATCTTATAACTCAAGAGATTAAGTCTTTGAATCTTCTGACTAACTAACTCTATTTGAGTTAGTACTTATCATAATAATCATGCGGTTATTAGTCTCGAATATTTCTACCAAAGGTTAATAAAGTGACTTTGATACCAACTATGAGGGCCGAATTTGAGGTCCCGAATCACCGCATGGATCCGGTTCGACCATTCTAACACTATTACTCTATTTGCGGAAGATATAAGCATAAATTGTTTATACAATACATTACACTATTTCCCAAGGTCGAGTAACCTTAACTTAATACACAATTCATAACTATCTAACATATAACATTATTATCAAACTATACTATTACAAAACTAATCATGCACGTTAACTTTTGGTTGGGGCATCTTTAACCTTTCCTTGTATCCGACGCATTCGTCTTAATCTGCAATGTTTTATCATGATATAGCAAATGTGAGCATAAGATTGCCCAGCAAGTTTAAGTTCAATAATATAACGATATATCATGATTGAAATGATTTGAATAATTGGCTGGCTATAATTCAACAATATAATTGTGAACTAGCAGGAACAAACTTTTGACTGAAAAAGTATATAATATGAACAAATATATATCTGGACCGAAGGGTAATGAAGGTGATCAGCCTTTCATACCTAACTTATACATGCAATATGTACAAAGTACAATTCTACAATGGTAATCTGCAATGATTATCCATAAGCATATATGAATAAAACAACTCTTAGTAGAGTTAAGTAAAAACAAACTTGCCTGAATCGTTGATTACTGCTACGTAATTTATAATGCTTTTTCCGAAGACTTAATATTAGTAATATAGATCTCCAATATTAGAATAATATCATCACAATATAATACTATAATATATATATATATATATATATATATATATATATATACATAGAATAACCTAAACACATAGCACATAACCCTAACAGTCTATAACACACATAAGACTCGGTATTAAATCAAACTATTTAAGTCTGACTTGAATCCAACAAAATTATAACGTCCCGACGGTCTAGTCAGAAATTTCACGAGTTTAAGTTCAATTAAACTCTGCTAACCACTTAACAATATCTTCGACAATTTTCTAAGCAGTCAAAATAATTTTTATAGACTTGTAATAATTTTCAGATAATTAATATCATTTATCATTGAATTTTCAATCATTAATATCATATTTAAATAAATTAAATATCACTTAATTCTTTTATCATTTTATTTTTTAATATTAAATATTAATGACATACATATCAAAATATTATAATATATTTATAAAATCACAAAGTATTTTAATACTTTAAAATCACCTTTATATGATTTTTTAAACCGTTAAATTCATTATCAGATAATTGCTATTAATATTAAAATATTATTATTTTCATGACAAAATATCAAAAGTTATAGTTTATAACATAAAATATTTTTATAACACTTAAATCATTTTTATATGATTTTTAAATCATTAATTCTATTTTTCCATAATTTATTTAATATATTTATTAAATAAACTAATTATCATTAATATTGATTAATTAATGAAATTCATCACAAAATATTAAAAGTCTTTGAAAATATCTTTAAATATTTTCTTATATCATAATATTATTTTTCATGATTTTTCATGTATTAAAATCATTTTAAATAATTTATTTAATATTATAATTAAATAAATTAAATACCATTTGTATTCCAAAAATATTAAATATTTATGAAATATACTCAAAATAATTAAAAACTATTTTAGGACTTTAAAATAATTTTTTTGAATTTATTAAGCATTTTAATAATTAAAACCATTTATTTCAATTTATTTAATTAAGTTATTAATTTACTAAATAAAGCTGTCGCTAAAAGGGCCTATAGCTTATGTAACCCGCCGCTCATTATAGATGTTCTTGCTTTTGTTCTTGAGTGTTCTTCAGACCTTTATGTCAGTCATCGAGGTAGGTAGTTTGACCGGTTCTAATTTCTTGTTCGTTATGTTTCTGGGCATTCTAACGTAATAGGTTTGTAGTAATAATGTAATACTACAATGTCCATCAAGTTGTATGGCTAAAACATATCAATTGTGCAAGATCCAAGCTACAGAAATCATGTCAGGCTTGCTCTTGAATTTATGGGCTGCCCAGAAATTCAAACAGTACGAAAGGTGCTACTTTAGATCCTTGTATCTTTCAGTCTATGTATTGTATTGTTTGTGTGATATAATGGTTCTTTCGTGTAGAGTACATATCAGAGTACAACTCTATAACCTTACATAAACTTAAAAACATCACCCAAGCAAGATTTGGACTGGTCAAAGTGGTGGTCCGGGACTATTCTTGAGAAATCTGGGTTTCCCAGATTTCATCAAGAGGCTGGTGGTCAACGATGGTTTGACCTGCTACAACATTGATCCAGTGCATGATCTGGAAGTACTAAAGGCATTTATGGGTAGTCTACATGTCGCTCTACATACATATAACAACAACATTGCTAGATCGCTTCACAGAAAGAAGATCAGAGACCACCAAAAGGTTGTCAGACGCTTCTGGAATTCTGGGCTGCCCAGAAAGCGTTTTTCTGTGAACGGACAACGCCCTTTGACTGCCTATAACTTTCAATCTACACGTGATCTGGGCTTGATTCAAGTTCTAGATCACAGTTCTTACTACATACTATAAGTATAAAAGCTTTAAACATAAAAACAATTAATAGGTAAGGATCTATGAGCTTTGACATTCGGCTGTCAGGCCATGTTCTAGGGTTCATAGTCAGTTTCAAAAAAACACAATTTCGTGCAACTAGATGTTATGGATATGGGATTTAACAACCAAGATCACTAAAATAAACCTTAATACATAACTTTAACCCACCAATTACAACATCAAGCATCAAATCATAAAATTTTAAGATTTAGGGTTCTTTACCACTTTGAGCCTTGATTCTTGATTTCTGCCTTTTGATTCTGATGTTGGCTTGTTATGCACTGATTATGGCTCACCCTCTCTCTCTTTCTCACTCTAAATTTCAAAAATTGAGGAGAGAGAAGTTCTTGGAAAAAAGTGAAAACTCAAGTAGACAGTTTCTCTCTCTCTCTCTCTCTCTCTCTTAGTATATAAATTTGATACAAATAATTGATAATGAATGGTTGATTGTTGGACAATAAGTCTTATACTAGTGCTAGGGTTGGTTCACAAACTTCTTTAGGGTTAGATCTACAAGCAACCTAATAATAATGCACTAAGGGCAAAAATGACATTTCACATTTAATTTTAATGGCATTCTAGTAAATGGCCAAACCCTTAGGGTTTAGGGTTTGAGTTAGGGTTTAGGGTTTGAACCCTTTAGTGTTTAGGGTTTAACCCTTCATTTGCAATTTAGTTTCTAACATTCCGAATTTCGGTTTTAAAAATCAAAAATTAATATTTCTAAATTATAATTAGAATTTTCTAATTATATTAAAATTTCTTAATCATAATTTAAATTTTGCTAATTAGGATTAGTATATCCTAATTAAAATTGTTAATTAAGAAATTAGGGTGAAAATGGTCATTAGGGTTTATAAACCACTAATTAGGGTTTCTAATAGAAAAATAATTTTCTAATTTAAAATTTAGATTTTTCGTAATTAGATTAGGGTTTTCTAAGTACTTTATATCTTGGAAATTAGAATAAACATTTTCTAATTATCATTACAATTATTAAATTAACACTTAGGTTTTTCCCTATTTATAAATTAGGGATTCTTATCCCGAAATTAAGGTTTAAAAATGTGAAATTAGGGTTTGCTAATTAATTAAGCTTTACCCTAATTAATATTATAATTAATAGCACTTGAGCAATATATAATCATTTAAGTTCCCAGATTAGGGTTTCATACCTCGAATTAAGGTTTTGAATTCCCGAAACTAAAATTAGTTTCCAGAACCGGTTTCTGGGTTTCTTATAATTCGCTAGGATTTTCTAACCGAACGCTGACGTTCTTAATATATACTTAGGGTTTGTTACAGGTATCGTTTATTTGGTCCACCCTTGACCCTTAACCACATAGTGTACACCTATACACAGAACATAAACACGTATACACTTAATCCTGAATAATTCACCTAAATCCTTCACAAAATTTTGAAATCCTCAAAATTCTATCTTAAAAATATCAAACGCATACACTTATATTACATACAGGTTCTAATCTGAACCTTAAATTAATTAATAAAACTTTTAAAAATATTCTAAATTCTCGGGTTGTCACGTGAAGTTTTTCTTAAGCGCTTGTCTCAACCTTTTGTGTTAGTTGGTTTTCAAAATGATTGAGTTATGAGATGCATGTATGGTTTTTAAGAAAGAGTCGATGCTAGTTTTAACTTGGCTAAACTAATCTTGATAGATTGATTGATTTATTTACAAGTCCTTGATATAGAATTGCTAACGCTTATCCTACGCCAATTGTTTGGTACATAATCAAGAGTAAGCTTTGAATATGAATAAACAAATATATTTTCATTGAGAATTATTTTTAAACTTCGAGAAATATGTAGCGATAGAATATAAAGGTGAGATGGAATATCAATAATATTTCGGGTTATGGAAAAGCGTAATATTTCGCTTTGTGAACTTAATTTGAGAGCGTTAGGAAAATCAAGCGTTAAGAAGTTAGTGTAATGATTGTATAACACGTAGGTATTATGCGAGGTAGATATATCTGAGTATGATCTGAGTATTATCTGAGTATGTATGGATGATGGTATGTCGTATATGTTGACTAAGTATACGAATTAAAATTCGAGATTAATATGTATATAATACGTTCTAAGGCTTTAAGCCATATGTAATTATAATTGTAGGATTATGTAGGAAGTGTATAGTTTAATTGGGATTGGGTTGAGCCCAATGTGAAATAATGTTAAAACCAAATATTGGTTATTGTAAAGTCCAAAATGAATTAATGAACAAGCCCAAGTATTGTTTTATTGCAATCCCAATGAATAAGTTAATATCAATTAAGTTAAAGGCCCAAAGTAAGTAACCAATGGGTTATGGGATGGTTTAAACCCATGGGGCAACCCATGGATGATCCAAAGTAGGGAGAAAAAAAACTTAAAGTCTAAGTAAGTGTGGTAACCAAGAAAACTTAATGACAAAGTAAACTTAATGCTTAAGTGTTGTGATGGCCAAGTAAATAAGGTGTGTAGCAAGTTAACTTAATGCCTAAGTAAGGAATAGTAAGGAGGTGGAAGGGCCTAAAAGACTAAACTACCCAACCCTTAGAAATCCTATAAATAACAAGCTTTGTTTTCATTTGTTAGTTTTTAGATTTTCCACCAATAACTTGTAGCTTATTGGCTTGAGAGAAAAATCAAGAAAAGTAGGAGTTAGTCTTTCTTAAATCTAAGAAGCAAGAAGGAAGAACAAAGCTTAAACCAAGTGATCTTCAGGTGTAAGGTCCTAAGCCATGATTCTCTTTTCTTTCATTGATTAGAGAAGTGGGTAGTGGTAGAACATGTATGCTAAGGCATGATAAGAATGATTAATAAATGGACTTAAGCCGTAATAAGTCATGAATAAGTCATTTATACTTATATAAGTTATGAACTAAGAGGAACTTGTAAGAACTTGTAACATGTTTACATTAATGGAATTGGTATGATAAGATGTAGCAAGAATAATGTTTAGAAGTCATGACTATCATAAGTGCTTGAATAATGAAAATGTAAGTAGTTTATACTTTTATAAATTACAAACTCACAAAGAACAAGTAATAACTTATTATGATATAAGTTAATGAAGTATGTATATTAAGAAGTTAGTATGATTAATGAGATATAAGAATAGTGATTAAAAGACTTAACTCATTAATAAGTCGTGAGCAATGAAATCAAGTATGTTATACTTTAATAAGTAAATAAGTTCATGAAGAACATGTAATGACTTCACATGAAAATAAGATGTTATAATATATAAGTGGAGATGTCTATATACTGGATTGAATTCATTTGGAATAATGAACAAATCGTTAGTAATGGAGTTTTGCCAGAATTCACATGATTGGACGAGAATCCTCGAATCGTGAAATTCTCAGAATTGAAGTCAGATTTTGTGTTTGAACTTGGAAACGTTGGTTTTCGATGAAGATAAGTCATATTTGGCATTATAGAGTTGCGGACTCAAAAATGGCCGGATTTCGACTTAGAACGAAGAAACGAGCGTTGAACGTTCACGAACGTTTATCGTTTTCATTAAAAATTGACTAATAGGTGAATTTTTAGCAAACAAAGTCGAATAGATAAAATTCTTGCATAACTATGTAGAGTATGTAATTTGTGAACCGTAGGCTCTTGAACGAACTAATTCGGACTTATAACGAAGAAGTTACGAGTCCGGGAATCTCACAATTCAAAAAGTTTGTCAAAATTATTTGTGGCATAGAGTCCGCGTTGCGGCGCGACTCCAAGCCAAATAGCCAGGCGCCGCAGCGCCAAAGTGAGCCTCATCCCGTGAAGAGTCACGCTGCAGCGCGACTCATAATGAAGGGACTCACGCCGCAGCGCCGAGTCCGGTCTCTAAGCCTTAATAGGTGACGCCGCAACGCGACATAACAAAGCAACACTAACACCGCGAAGCTATCCTTAAAATCTAGATAGTAAAGAATGGACACAAGTAGAGCATGAATGGAAATTGTTATCAATGAACTAAGGAACTTAATAAAACCTCATTAAGTTAGGATTAAACCCCAAGTATGATCAGATAGGGTTAAAAATAAGTTAATTTTATTTGAACGGGAACGGTGTACAATAAGTGTACTTTACCAATTACAATTAAGTGTCGATTAATAACGTAAAGACATTAGTAAGCCGTGAGAAAGGATGATTAACTCAAAACGAGTTGTATTAATGAAATAATTTCTGTTAAGTTATAGAAGAGAACGAATTTGGTAAAAACGATGTAAAAGCACGACGGCAAGCCGGAACCAATAATAACAAATCTAATATATGATTAGATTGAGAAGAAGGGTAAGATTCTTTAGGAACCAAGTATGTTCAGTCATGACCTAATGTGGTATTTTATGTTATTATGTGTTGTAGAGATCATAAAGACTCAAAGGAAACGTAATTATACTGTAGCAGACGCTGAAGGCAAGTTTTTCTTAAACGCTTGTCTAACCATAGTGTTAGTCAGGTTTTCAAAATGATTCAAGTTATGAGATGAATGTATGGTTTTAAAGAAAGTGTCGATGCCAGTTTTAACTCGGCTAGACTAATCTTGATAGATTGATTGATTTATTTTCAAGTCTTTCAATATAGAATTGCTAACGCTATCCTACGCCAATTGTTTGGTACGGATTCAAGGTAAGCCTGAATATGAATAAAAAAATATATTTTCATCGAGTATTCGATGGGCACGTGAGGTTGCCACAACTTAAACTTACACACGTTTAATGGATGTAGTGTTGATCAACATAGAGTACTATAGGCTGATCACCTAGAAGTGCTCGTAAGATATGCCGGACTTACAGACTAAGTGCCGGGTTGTCCTTTTCAAAGATATTGTGAAATGATCATGGTCTTGGACCAGAATTGATGTTTTACTGAATATTGTCATTGTTAAACGTTTTGAAGGAAAAGAAATGCTATTTTGAATTATTGATAGTACTTCATAACTATTATCCAGTTATTGAAGATATACGATTCCTATGTTTCAAGCATGCTTTTTAAATGAAATTGTTGTACTTGCTGAGCTTGTTATGCTCACTTTTACTTGAACCATATGAATGCAGCTTAGACCGAACGGACAGAAGGATCCGAAAAGGATAAAGGGAAGGCTAAGGCGAACCGATAGATTACCTATGTAATCGTATAGGTTTGTAATGATAATATTTAATATTATAACAAGAACAAATGTAACGGTTATAAAGAACCTAAGGAATGGTAATATTGTTTGGAATATATATAAGATATATTCATTCTTCGGAGGCATTTCAATTGAATGTTTGTGTGAACTGTAGCACCGTGGAGCACCATATATCGTGTTGGAAGATACCTGGATTTGTGGGCGTCACAGGTTGGTATCAGAGCATTAGGTTATAAAACTTAATGGGGGAAGAACCTTAGGCTAATAACCTCGTTAAGGAAGAGAAGTCCGAAGGAAGTAAACTCGAACTTTAATTGAGTCAAATGAGTTAATAAGGTATTGAGGAAACTCAGCACCAAAAAATTTAAAAGATGGAATGTAACCCTAAGGAAATTAAATGTGATTTGTGCTTATACTCTTTGTGTGTTATGTACTAATCAACATATATGTTATCATAGGATGTTAATCAATAGCTTGATGTATAGAGATATTCACGCTGACAGTGAAGAAATTGTGAACAGAGTAGAGGCGTACCTATGCCGATTGGCGGAGGTACCATTAGTGATTTTAGAGGATTAGGAGACAAAGGAGTACTTTTCTCGAGGAAGACTACTCCTAGGGAGGTGTAGCTTGGACATTATACGAGTATGATGGCCGATGTGGAGGAAGGAATGGAGTTAATATCGGTTACTATGGTGGTACCTACACTAGAGTCATCACCTCCGGATCTGATGAGATCATTGTATCTGGCGGAGAGCTTGACAAAAATGTGTAATAGTGAGTACGGTTATGCGTAAAGCAGAATGAAGAGATTAGTGCTCTTTATATAGCGAAGGAGTCTTCAGAAGCAGATTTTGAGTCAGAGCATGATGAGAAGGTGCTCATGATAAATAAGGCTAGGAATTTTAAGAAGGAGGTCGATGAGCTTCGTAAAGAATTGGGGAAGAAGGACCGGAAGATAGCCCGGATGTCTTACATCCATGAGAGTGCTCATAAGGATTTCAAGCTGAAAGTTGATTGTTATTCCATTGAGTCAGGACAAACTCGTCATACTATTAGTCGGGATACTGTAGTAAAGATTGCAAATGAGAAACACGAGGATGCCGTTATGCATTATTAGAAGTCTAGAGTTATTAATATGTGTGTAGTGACGTAAAACCCTCTTTTGTATAAAAGGGTAGTCTTTTTGTAAAGCCCAACTTTTGGGAAGTTCAATTGAAGGATAGAAAATGTAGTAGCTTTTGGCTATGAAAACAAATTTTAAATAGTTTCGAACTATGAAGAAGCCTATGAATATAATGAAGTTTTCATTTAACATGCTTGGTTGTGGTACGAGTTGTTGTTTGAAAAGCGATAACTAAGTAAGTAAGTAGATAATAATGAAAATTTTATTTTATCGAGAAAATGCCGCATGAGGAAAGGACAATGTAATCAAGAAGCGGAATCACATAATGAAAACCAAGGGTGTTAAAACAACCGTATATACGAGTTCATTAATTTATTAATGGTCGCATTTAACCAAACAGGGGTAGAGTACTCGCGGAACCTAGGGTAGCCAGAACGACTACCTTTAAAGAATATAAAAGTGTAGGTCCGCCGGAGTTCAAAGGAACGACGGATCCATTAGAGGTTCAGATATGGGTGAGAGAAATAGAAAAGGCGTTTGTTAGTACAAGCACATGTGAGACGCAAAAGACTTCTTTTGCGACTTACTTGATGAAAAAGGAAGCTAACTTTTGGTGGGAGGTTCACCAGGGTGGGGCTAGAACAGATGCGGTAACGTGGGAACAGTTCAAGAAGGTTTTCTTTGAGAATTATTTCCCTACAAGCATGCAAGTGAGGATGGAGATTATGTTCTTAGAACTTAAACTAGGGGACATGACGGTTCCCCAGTATGCGTCCAAATTCAATGAATTGGCAAAGTTTGCTTCACACTAAGTGGACTGAAAGGAGAAGAAGGCTCGTGAGGTTTGGCGGGGCCTAAAACCACAGCTCTATAGTAGGATTGTAGGGTTCCAATGGGTTTCCTATGAGACCATTCTAGAGAAGGTGATTATAGCAGAAGGTGGTAGTTAGGCGTTGACTCAATACCACAAAGAGAGAAATAATGAGAGCAATGGAGGGAGGAACCAAGGCGGTGAATGCCCGATGGCAATAGGCAAAAAGAAAGAATTTTAACTCTGGGAATACTGGAGTGGGACAAGAAGAGCCTAAGCGTAAAGTCCAAGCGTGTAAGACATGTGGAAAGACTCATCTAGGAGCTTGTCTGAAAGGGATTTTAAGTACCTTTAAACATTAGGGTAGAGGAGGAGGAAATAACTTTTGTTAATTATATTAATGGAAATTGTTTCATGAATAATAAAAGGTAAGCAAGTATCGGTAGATAAATCTGGAATAAAGTTGGGAAAATTTGAAGAAATTCTCGTTAGGAATGAGTTAAATAACCATAGAACTTTAATAAATTGTTAGAATAAAAGTAAGAATAGTCGGTTTTCTAAGAAAACCCATGGTAGTATTTTACGATAATAGATCTTAGGAACATTCTTATTGTGCAAACTTAGCATGCAAGTTAGGAGGATGATAAGGAAGAGGATGAGTTATTACGTTTTGCGTATTGACTATCATAGAAGGAGTAAGTTAGTAGTTAAGAATAAATAACCATGGCCCAGGATCGATGATCTATTTTGATCAGTTGAATGGGGCAAAGAAGTTTTTTCTAATATAGATTTGCGTAGAGGGTATAGTCGGTTGAAATTAAGGAAAAGGAGGAGATACCTAAGATGACGTTCAGAACTCATTATAGTTATGACAAGTTTCGGGTTATGTCATTTGGGTTGACTAATGTGAGGAAGTTAGACTTTCCGTAAGGGGCACCGAGCAAGTCGGTGATAAGCAGATAGGTTCTCATGTGAGGTGCTATGGTTGAAGGTACCATTAGCATCACATGATTTAAGAGGAAGGTTAAGTGAGGCACCTGTATTATCTTTATCAGACGATACAAGGAATTTTGTAGTGTATCTTGATGTTTTGCATAGATAACGAGATTGCATGCTTATGTAGCATGGCAAAGTCATTGTGTATGCATCACGCCAGTTAAAGGATTATGGGAAGGTCTATCATACTTATGATCTATAATTGGAAGCTGAAGTTTTGAATTAAAAAAAATCTGAAGATGATATTTATCTGAGGAGAAGTGTGAGATATACATGGACTTTAAGAGTGCAAATATATCTCCACACAAAAGGAGTTGAATATGCGTAGAGAGAGATTTGTGATATCTTATATCATATACGGGGACGATGGCGTAGTAGTGAACGACGCATGAAGTAAGGAAGGGTAGGAAAAACTATCAAAGTTAGCGACTCAGAATGAGTTAATAACAGAGATGGCAAGAATAGAGTTAGAAGTTAAATTACGGGGTAGAAATGTTATTCACAATGTAGACTCAATCCACGAAATGAAACGAGTTAAGTAAGTACTACTACGTAACGAAGAATGCAAGCGAATGAAGAAGAGGACGCAGGATAAATAGAAGACCAAGTATAGTCTTGTTTTGAAGGAGGAATTTGAGTTTCATATAATTCCAAGTTAAAAAGAAGGACTAATAAAAGGAAAATAGTGTAATATGTTAGTAAGTGTTAAACTTCCAACTCAGATTTTTGATAGGAAGTGGAGAGTCATGTGAAATAAGATAATACCTTCGGTGAAGGTGAAATGAAAGAACCACAATGTCAAAGAAGCATTGTGGGAACTCGAGATTCAAATAAAGAAAAAAAAATTCATTAATGGTATATGTATTATTAACGAGATTCTGGGGAAGAATCCTTATAAGGGGGGAAAAGTGTAACGCCCCAAAAAAATCGAATTTTTGAGAATTAAAATTTTATTTTATTATGTGGGTTAAATGAATTTAATTGATTATTTATGGAGCAAGCTAATTGAATGTCATTCTATGACCTAAACATATCGAGCGTCGTAGAATTTTTGGCTACGTGGTAGAATTAAAGTGTTTGAATTTCAAGGCGAAAATAAAATATTTCCAAATTTTTTCCGAAAAACACTATTCACGCATTTTACTCGGGGAATAATTTTGAACTTCGAGAAATATGTCACGATAGAATATAAAGGTGATCCGAGGTCCCGAATCACCGTAGATCTGGTTCGATCATTCTAACACTATTACTATATTTGCGGAAGATATAAACATAAATTGTTTATACAATACATTACACACTATTTACCAAGGTCGAGTAACCTTAACTTAATACACAATTCATAAATATCTAACATATAACATTATTATCAAACTATACTATTACAAAACTAATCGCGCACGTAAACTTTAAGCTGGAACTGTCTTTAACCTTTCCTTGTATCCGACGCATTTGTCTTAATCTGCAATGTTTTATCATGATATAGCAAAGGTGAGCATAAGATTCCCCAGCAAGTTTAAGTTCAATAATATAACGATATATCATGATTGAAATGATTTGAATAATTGGCTGGCTATAATTCAACAATATAATTGTGAACTAGCATGATCAAACTTTTGAGAGAAAAAGTATATAATATGAACAAATATATATCTGGACCGAAGGGTAATGAAGGTGATCAGCCTTTCATACCTGACTTATACATGCAATATGTATAGAGTACAATTCTACAATGGCAATTAGCAATGATTATCCATAAGCATATATGAATAAAACAACTCTTAGTAGAGTTAAGTAAAAACAAACTTGCACGAGCGAATTTGATTCTGGCTACACAATTTATAACGCTTTTTACGAAGACCTAATATTTGTAATATAGATCTCAATATTAGAATAATATCATCACAATATAATACTATAACATATATATACATAGAATAACCTAAACACATAGCACATAATACTAACGATACATAACACACATAAGACTCGGTATTAAATCAAACTATTTCAGTTTGACTTGAATCCAACAAAATTCTAACGTTCCGACAGTCTAGTCAGAAATTTCACGAGTTTAAGTTCAATTAAACCCTGCTAACCACTTAACAATATCTTAGACAATTTAATAAGCAGTCAAAATAAATTTAATAGACCTGCAATAATTTTTAGATAATTAATATCATTTATCATAAATTTTCAATCATTAATATCATATTTAAATGAATTAAATATCATATTTAATACTTTAAAATCACCTTTATATGATTTTTAAACCGTTAAATTCTTTATCCGATAATTGCTATTAATATTAAAATATTACTATTTTCATGACAAAATATCAATCGTTCGAGGTAGGTAGTTTGATTAGGTTCTAATTTTTTGTTCGTTATATTTTTTGGGCATTCTAACGTAATAGGTTTGTAGTAATAATGTAATACTACAATGTCCATCAAGTTGTATGGCTAAAACATATCAATTGTGCAAGATCTAAGCTACAGAAATCCATGTCAGGCTTGCTCTTGAATTTATGGGCTGCCCAGAAATTCAAACAGTACGAAAGGTGCTACTTTAGATCCTTGTATCTTTCAGTCTATGTATTGTTTGTGTGATATAATAGTTCTTTCGTGTAGAGTACATATCAGAGTACAACTCTATAACCTTACATCAACTTGAAAACATCACCCAAGCAAGATCTGGACCGGTCAAAGTGGTGGTCCGGGACTGTTCTTGAGAAATCTAGGTTTCACAGATTTCATCAAGAGGCTGGTGGTCAACGATGGTTTGACCTGCTACAACTTTGATCCAGTACATGATCTGGAAGTACTAAAGGCATTTATGGGTAGTCTACATGTCAGTCTACATACATATAACAACAACATGGCCAGATCGCTTTACAGAAAGAATATCAGAGACAACCAAAAGGTTGTCAGACGCTTCTAGAATTCTGGGCTGCCCAGAAAGCGTTTTCTTGTGAACAGTCAATGCCCTTTGATTGCCTATAACTTTCAATCTACACGCGATCTGGGCTTGATTCAAGTTCTAGATCACAGTCCTTACTACATACTACAAGTATAAAAGCTTTAAACACAAAAATAATTAATAGGTAAGGATCTATGAGCCCTGATATTCGGCTGTCAGGCCATGTTCTAGGGTTCATAGTCAGTTTCAAAAAAACACAATTTCGTGCAACTAGATGTTATGGATATGGGATTTAACAACCAAGATCACTAAAATAAACCTTAATACATAACTTTAACCCACCAATTACAACATCAAACATCAAATCATAAAATTTTAAGATTTAGGGTTCTTTACCACTTTGAGCTTTAATTCTTGATTTCTGCCTTTTGATTCTGATGTTGGCTTGTTATGCACTGATTATGGCTCACCCTCTCTCTCTTTCTCTCTCTAAATTTTGAAAATTGAGGAGAGAGAAGTTCTTAGAAAAAAATGAAAACTCAAGTAGACATTTTTTCTCTCTCTCTTAGTATATAAATTTAATACAAATAATGGATAATGAATGGTTGATTGTTGGACAATAAGTCTTATACTAGTGCTAGGGTTGGTTCACAAACTTCTTTAGAGTTAGATCTACAAGCAACCTAATAATAATGCACTAAGGGCAAAAATGACATTTCGCATTTAATTTTAATGGCATTCTAGTAAATGGCCAAACCCTTAGGTTTTAGGGTTTGGGTTTGGGTTTAGGGTTTGAACCCTTTAGTGTTTAGGGTTTAATCCTTAACTTTGCAATTTAGTTTCTAACATTTTGAATTTCGGTTTTAAAAATCAAAAATTAATATATCTAAATTATAATTAAAATTTTCTAATTATATTAAAATTTCTTAATCATAATTTAAATCTTGCTAATTAGGATTAGTATATCCTAATTAAAATTGCTAATTAAGCAATTAGGGTTGAAAATGGTCATTAGGGTTTATAAACCACTAATTAGGGTTTCTAATAGAAAATAATTTTGTAATTTAAAATTTAGAATTTCGTAATTAGATTAGGGTTTTCTAATTACTTTATATCTTGGAAATTAGAATTAACATTTCCTAATTATCATTACAATTATTAAATTAACACTTAGATTTTTCCCTATTTATAAAATTGGGTTTCTTATCCAAAATTAGGGCTTAAAAATGTGAAATTAGGGTTTGCTAATTAATTAAGCTTTACCCTAATTAATATTATAATTAATAGCACTTGAGCAATATAATAATCATTTAAGTTCCAAGATTAGGGTTTCATACCTCGAATTAGGGTTTCAAATTTTCGAAACTAAAATTAGGGTTTCCAGAATCGGTTTCTAGGGTTTCTTATAATTCGCTAGGATTTTCTAACCGAACGTTGACGTTCTTAATATATGCTTAGGGTTTGTTACAAATATTGTTTATACAGTCAACCTTAACTCTTAACCACATACTATACACCTATACACATAATATAAACACTTATACACTTAATCCTGAATAATTCACCTAAATCCTTCACAGAATTTTGAAATCCTCAAAATTCTATCTTAAAAATATCAAACGCATACACTTATTTTCTGTCTAGGTTCTAATACTGAACCTTAAATTAAATAATAAATTTTTTTAAAATATTCTAAATTCTCGGGTTGTCACATTCACCCATTCTTCTAAAAATTTCATCCCCGAAATTTACCTTACACCTTACATAAGCTGCTTACACTATTCACACACATTATCACATGTTACCCGATACACCACTCACAAGAGTAATAATTTTCAAATTTTTTTGAGGAGTCGTATAGACTATTTATGCATCATTTCGCAAAGGTTTAATGGAAATTCATCCATAATAATAATAACTTACCTACACAAAGGGTGATTAGCCTGATATGCCTGTCTTAGATCAATCTTCTTTGGTCGGAACAATTTGTTCCTCTTATCCGCCTTGGGCGCATAAACTTTTATCTCAGTCTTATTGGACTCGCACCAAAACAATTTGGTTCGGGAAATTTCTTTCAATGGACACTTAGAGTTTTCATAACATTAGTCTAGGTGAATCGAATAACGTAGACTCATATCAATAATTGATTCAATCAAATTATTTAGGTGTGTGAACCAGATTTGGCAAATTATAATTTTGAAAATATTTTCGAGAATGACGTCGTGATGTCGTCTTTGTATTAACATTAGTTTGAGGATGCCGTTATTATATGACTTTGTCATAACACATCATCTGATAGTGGAACAATGATTTTCGAGATCTAATTCACACTAAGTATTCTGCATTTACAACTCTATCAACTTTTATCATCTCTCGCACAAAGATACATCACGTGTATACATGAGTGATAAATAAAAGATATTTTGATATTTCAAATCATTTGCGTCTAGCTGAAATAAGTAGCATAGACTATACTTTAAACCGTTTCAAAAATGATTAAGAGTCTACATTTTTTTAAAAAGCAAATAGTGCGTATTTAGCTTGATGTCAAAATTATGAAGTCTAGCATAGCTAGGAGTTTTGGAAAACTTATGTCTCCACTAATAATCATTTGCTTAATCAATCTATATGTTCTTATTATCCTTAATATTCCAATTACACACAAATATACCCAGTTCGTAAAACCACACTTATGAGTTCATAAATTGCCACAATCATATGAGTTTAAGAACTTTCCTAGACAGACCTCTGGCGTCCATTCGTTGAGGGGTTCATAAACATTTCATATAACTATGAGTCAAGAATGTCACATAAGTATGAGTTTTAAGAACTCGTACTTAACCTTATATCCTCTACCTATGACCTATCTATCTGTTATACACACGAGAAAGGAATCACCCTCTTAACATGCATATAGCAAATAGCGCGACACAAACATTTCAATGATTATTATTGTTAGAACTAAGTAGTTTTTACACCAAGTACAATTCCCCGCCCACACAATGAATCATACAACTCAGCTGTCGACATAAATCCTCAATTGAAATCCCCACCTAATCTTAACTCCCTTCTCAATACAAATTTCATTCAACTCGTATTCATAATCCTTTCCTAAATCTGTACCAATTCACACAGTAATCTTGATGTAAACTTTCCAATCATCAAATTGATTCTTATTCCATACTATAACCTTATCAGATCACGGGGTGATCTCATCGTATATATTACGATTCATTTCTATACTATGATTGTTTTGTTTTACGATCTCCTATCCTTGTACTTTTAGTCTTTTAGACTCTATCTATTCATCACCCTGCATTCAACTTTATTATCGAGTTAGGGAACTCGTATCTTATAACTCACCGAGATTCGTCTTTGAATCTTCTGAGCTAACTAACTCTATTTGAGTTAGTACTTATCATAATAAGCTGCGGTTATTAGTCTCGGGTATTTCTACCAAAGGTTCATAACCGTGACTTTGATACCAAGCTGTGAGGGCCCCGAATCGAGGTCCCGAATCACCAGCGGATCCGGTTCGACCATTCTAACACTATTACTCTATTTGCGGAAGATATAAACATAAATTGTTTATACAATACATTACACACTATTTCCCAAGGTCGAGTAACCTTAACTTAATACACAATTCATAACTATCTAACATATAACATTATTATCAAACTATACTATTACAAAACTAATCGCGCACGTTAACTTTAAAAGTGGGCATCTTTAACCTTTCCTTGTATCAAGCGCATTCGTCTTGTCTCGCAATGTTTTATCATGATATAGAAAATGTGAGCATAAGATTGCCCAATGAAGTTTAAGTTCAATAATATAACGATATATCATGGTTGAAATGATTTGAATAATTGGTGGCTATAATTGACAATATAATTGTGAACTAGCGAGGAACAAACTTTTATTTGAAAAAGTATATAATATGAACAAATATATATCTGGATAGAAGGGTAATGAAGGTGATCGACCTTTCATACGACTTATACATGCAATATGTACAAAGTACAATTCTACGATGGTAATCTGCAATGATTATCCATAAGCATATATGAATAAAACAACTCTTAGTAGAGTTAAGTAAAAACAAACTTGCACAGAATCGTTGATTCTTTGCTACGTAATTTATAATGCTTTTTTAGAAGACTTAATATTAGTAATATAGATCTCGATATTAGAATAATATCATCTGATATAATATATATATATATATATATATATATATACATAGAATAACCTAAACACACATGTACATAACCCTAACGAGTCTATAACACACATAAGACTCGGTATTAAATCAAACTATTTAAGTCGACTTGAATCCAACAAAATTATAACGTCCAAGCGATTACTAGTAAGAAATTTCACGAGTTTAAGTTCAATTAAACTCTCTTTAACCATAACAATATTTTCGACAATTTTCTAAGCGAGTCAAAATAATTTTTATAGACTTGTAATAATTTTCGGATAATTAATATCATTTATCATGAATTTTCAATCATTAATATCATATTTAAATAAATTAAATATCACTTAATTCTTTTATCATTTTATTTTTTAATATTAAATATTAATGACATACATGTAAAAATATTATAATATATTTATAAAATCACAAAGTATTTTAATACTTTAAAATCACCTTTATATGATTTTTAAAAATTAAATTCATTATCCGATAATTGCTATTAATATTAAAATATTACTATTTTTCATGACAAAATATCAAAAGTTATAGTTTATAACATAAAATATTTTTATAACACTTAAATCATTTTTATATGATTTTTTAAATCATTAATTCTATTTTTCCATAATTTATTTAATATATATATTAAATAAACTAATTATCATTAATATTGATTAATTAATGAAATTCATCACAAAATATTAAAAGTCACTTTGAAAATATCTTTAAATATTTTCTTATATCATAATATTATTTTTCATGATTTTTCATGTATTAAAATCATTTTAAATAATTTATTTAATATTATAATTAAATAAATTTAATACCATTTGTATTCCAAAAATATTAAATATTTATGAAATATACTCAAAATAATTAAAAACTATTTTTCAGACTTTAAAATAATTTTTTTGAATTTATTAAGCATTTTTAATAATTAAAACCATTTATTTCAATTTATTTAATTAAGTTATTAATTTACTAAATAAAGCTGTCGCTAAAAAGGGCCTATATATATAGCGTGACAAAATCATTATCGATGTTCTTGGCCTGTTCTTGAGTGTTCTTCAGACCTTTATGTCAGTCATCGAGGTAGGTAGTTTGACCGGTTCTAATTTCTTGTTCGTTATGTTTCTGGGCATTCTAACGTAATAGGTTTGTAGTAATAATGTAATACTACAATGTCATCAAGTTGTATGGCTAAAACATATCAATTGTGCAAGATCAAGCTCTGAGAAATCATGTCGAACTTGCTCTTGAATTTATGGGTTGCTTGAAATTCAAGCGAGACTGAAAGGTGCTACTTTAGATCCTTGTATCTTTCAGTCTATGTATTGTATTGTTTGTGTGATATAATGGTTCTTTCGTGTAGAGTACATATCAGAGTACAACTCTATAACCTTACATAAACTTAAAAACATCACCCAAGCAAGATTTGGACTGGTCAAAGTGGTGGTCCGGGACTGTTCTTGAGAAATCTGGGTTTCCCAGATTTCATCAAGAGGCTGGTGGTCAACGATGGTTTGACCTGCTACAACATTGATCCAGTGCATGATCTGGAAGTACTAAAGGCATTTATGGGTAGTCTACATGTCGCTCTACATACATATAACAACAACATTGCTAGATCGCTTCACAGAAAGAAGATCAGAGACCACCAAAAGGTTGTCGGGGCGCGGAATTACGGGTCATTTTGTAAAGCGTTTTTTACGTGAGCGGACAACGCCCTTTTTGCGCTATAACTTTCAATCTACACGTGATCCTGGGCTTGATTCAAGTTCTAGATCACGATTCTTACTACATACTATAAGTATAAAAGCTTTAAACATAAAAACAATTAATAGGTAAGGATCATGAGCTTTGACATTGGTACTGTCAGGCCATGTTCTAGGGTTCATATTCAGTTTCAAAAAAACACAATTTCGTGCAACTAGATGTTATGGATATGAGATTTAACAACCAAGATCACTAAAATAAACCTTAATACATAACTTTAACCCACCAATTACAACATCAAGCATCAAATCATAAAATTTTAAGATTTAGGGTTCTTTACCACTTTGAGCCTTGATTCTTGATTTCTGCCTTTTGATTCTGATGTTGGCTTGTTATGCATGCGATTATGGCTCACCCTCTCTCTCTTTCTCACTCTAAATTTCAAAAATTGAGGAGAGAGAAGTTCTTGGAAAAAAGTGAAAACTCAAGTAGACAGTTTCTCTCTCTCTCTCTCTCTTAGTATATAAATTTGATACAAATAATTGATAATGAATGGTTGATTGTTGGACAATAAGTCTTATACTAGTGCTAGGGTTGGTTCACAAACTTCTTTAGGGTTAGATCTACAAGCAACCTAATAATAATGCACTAAGGGCAAAAATGACATTTCACATTTAATTTTAATGGCATTCTAGTAAATGGCCAAACCCTTAGGGTTTAGGGTTTGAGTTAGGGTTTAGGGTTTGAACCCTTTAGTGTTTAGGGTTTAACCCTTCATTTGCAATTTAGTTTCTAACATTCCGAATTTCGGTTTTAAAAATCAAAAATTAATATTTCCTAATTATAATTAGAATTTTCTAATTATATTAAAATTTCTTAATCATAATTTAAATCTTGCTAATTAGGATTAGTATATCCTAATTAAAATTGTTAATTAAGAAATTAGGGTGAAAATGGTCATTAGGGTTTATAAACCACTAATTAGGGTTTCTAATAGAAAAATAATTTTCTAATTTAAAATTTAGATTTTTCGTAATTAGATTAGGGTTTTCTAAGTACTTTATATCTTGGAAATTAGAATAAACATTTCCTAATTATCATTACAATTATTAAATTAACACTTAGGTTTTTCCCTATTTATAAATTAGGGATTCTTATCCCGAAATTAAGGTTTAAAAATGTGAAATTAGGGTTTGCTAATTAATTAAGCTTTACCCTAATTAATATTATAATTAATAGCACTTGAGCAATATATAATCATTTAAGTTCCCAGATTAGGGTTTCATACCTCGAATTAAGGTTTTGAATTCCCGGAACTAAAATTAGTTTCCAGAACCGGTTTCTGGGTTTCTTATAATTCGCTAGGATTTTCTAACCGAACGCTGACGTTCTTAATATATACTTAGGGTTTGTTACAGGTATCGTTTATCTGGTCCACCCTTGACCCTTAACCACATAGTGTACACCTATACACAGAACATAAACACGTATACACTTAATCCTGAATAATTCACCTAAATCCTTCACAAAATTTTGAAATCCTCAAAATTCTATCTTAAAAATATCAAACGCATACACTTATATTCTGTCTAGGTTCTAATACTGAACCTTAAATTAATTAATAAAACTTTTAAAAATATTCTAAATTCTCGGGTTGTCACAGCAAGTTTTTCTTAAACGCTTGTCTAACCTTTGTGTTAGTCAGGTTTTCAAAATGATTCAAGTTATGAGATGCATGTATGGTTTTTAAGAAAGAGTCGATGCTAGTTTTAACTTGGCTAAACTAATCTTGATAGATTGATTGATTTATTTACAAGTCCTTCAATATAGAATTGCTAACGCTATCCTACGCCAATTGTTTGGTACATAATCAAGGTAAGCCTGAATATGAATAAACAAATATATTTTCATTGAGAATTATTTTTGAACTTTCGAGAAATATGTAACGATAGAATATAAAGGTGAGATGGAATATCCAATAATATTTCAGTTATGGAAAACGTAATATTTCGCCTGTGAACTTAATTTGAGAACGTTAGGAAAATCAAGCGTTAAGAAGTTAGTGTAATGATTGTATAATACGTAGGTATTGTGCGAGGTAGAGTATACGAGTATGATACGAAGTATTATACGAGTATGTATGGATGATGGTATGTCGTATATGTTGACTAAGTATACGAATTAAAATTCGAGATTAATATGTATATAATACGTTCTAAGGCTTTAAGCCATATGTAATTATAATTGTAGGATTATGTAGGAAGTGTATAGTTTAATTGGGATTGGGTTGAGCCCAATGTGAAATAATGTTAAAACCAAATATTGGTTATTGTAAAGTCCAAAATGAATTAATGAACAAGCCCAAGTATTGTTTTATTGCAATCCCAATGAATAAGTTAATATCAATTAAGTTAAAGGCCCAAAGTAAGTAACCAATGGGTTATGGGATGGTTTAAACCCATGGGGCAACCAATGGATGATCCAAAGTAGGGAGAAAAAAAACTTAAAGTCTAAGTAAGTGTGGTAACCAAGAAAACTTAATGACAAAGTAAACTTAATGCTTAAGTGTTGTGATGGCCAAGTAAATAAGGTGTGTAGCAAGTTAACTTAATGCCTAAGTAAGGAATAGTAAGGAGGTGGAAGGGCCTAAAAGACTAAACTACCCTACCCTTAGAAATCCTATAAATAACAAGCTTTGTTTTCATTTGTTAGTTTTTAGATTTTCCACCAATAACTTGTAGCTTATTGGCTTGAGAGAAAAATCAAGAAAAGTAGGAGTTAGTTTTTCTTAAATCTAAGAAGCAAGAAGGAAGAACAAAGCTAAAACCAAGTGATCTTCAAGTGTAAGGTCCTAAGCCATGATTCTCTTTTCTTTCATTGATTAGAGAAGTGGGTAGTGGTAGAACATGTATGCTAAGGCATGATAAGAATGATTAATAAATGGACTTAAGCCGTAATAAGTCATGAATAAGTCATTTATACTTATATAAGTTATGAACTAAGAGGAACTTGTAAGAACTTGTAACATGTTTACATTAATGGAATTGGTATGATAAGATGAAGCAAGAATAATGTTTAGAAGTCATGACCTATCATAAGTCATGAATAATGAAAATGTAAGTAGTTTATACTTTTATAAATTACAAACTCACAAAGAACAAGTAATAACTTATTATGATATAAGTTAATGAAGTATGTATATTAAGAAGTTAGTATGATTAATGAGATATAAGAATAGTGATTAAAAGACTTAACTCATTAATAAGTCGTGAGCAATGAAATCAAGTATGTTATACTTTAATAAGTAAATAAGTTCATGAAGAACATGTAATGACTTCACATGAAAATAAGATGTTATAATATATAAGTGGAGATGTCTATATACTGGATTGAATTCATTTGGAATAATGAACAAATCGTTAGTAATGGAGTTTTGCTAGAATTCACATGATTGGACGAGAATCCTCGAATCGTGAAATTCTCAGAATTGAAGTCGAATTTTGTGTTTGAACTTGGAAACGTTGGTTTTCGATGAAGATAAGTCGTATTTGGCATTATAGAGTTGCGGACTCAAAAATGGCCGGATTTCGACTTAGAACGAAGAAACGAGCGTTGAACGTTCACGAACGTTTATCGTTTTCATTAAAAATTGACTAATAGGTGAATTTTTAGCAAACAAAGTCGAATAGATAAAATTCTTGCATAACTATGTAGAGTATGTAATTTGTGAACCGTAGGCTCTTGAACGAACTAATTCGGACTTATAACGAAGAAGTTACGAGTCCGGGAATCTCACAATTCAAAAAGTTTGTCAAAATTATTTGTGGCATAAAGTCAAGCGTTCTTACTGTGACTCAAGCCAAATAGCCGTGGCCATGCAATACCAAAGTGAGCCTCATCCATGAAGAGTCAACTGCGGTAGCGACTCATAATGAAGGACTCTGCCGCTTGCAAAGCCGAGTCCGGTCTCCAAGCCTTAATAGGTGACGCCGCAAAGCGACATAACAAAGCAACACTAGCACCGCGAAGCTATCCTTAAAATCTAGATAGTAAAGAATGGACACAAGTAGAGCATGAATGGAAATTGTTATCAATGAACTAAGGAACTTAATAAAACCTCATTAAGTTAGGATTAAACCCCAAGTATGATCAGATAGGGTTAAAAATAAGTTAATTTTATTTGAACGGGAACGGTGTACAATAAGTGTACTTTACCAATGACAATTAAGTGTCGATTAATAACGTAAAGACGTTAGTAAGCCGTGAGAAAGGATGATTAACTCGAAACGAGTTGTATTAATGAAATAATTTCTGTTAAGTTATAGAAGAGAACGAATTTGGTAAAAATGATGTAAAAAGCACATCAATGTTTCGGAACCAATAATAACAAATCTAATATATGATTAGATTGAGAAGAAGGGTAAGATTCTTTAGGAACCAAGTATGTTCATTCATGACCTAATGTGGTATTTTATGTTATTATGTGTTATAGAGATCATAAAGACTCAAAGGAAACGTAATTATCTTTGTAGAAAGAATATTTGAAGGCAAGTTTTTCTTAAGCAACATCTAACCTTAGTGTTAGTCAGGTTTTCAAAATGATTCCAGTTATGAGATGAATGTATGGTTTTAAAGAAAGAGTCGATGCCAGTTTTAACTCGGCTAGACTAATCTTGATAGATTGATTGATTTATTTTAAAGTCTTTCAATATAGAATTGCTAACGCTATCCTACGCCAATTGTTTGGTACAGATTCAAGGTAAGCCTGAATATGAATAAAAAAAATATATTTTCATCGAGTATTCGATGGGCACGTGAGGTTGCCACAACTTAAACTTACACACGTTTAATGGATGTAGTGTTGATCAACACAGAGTACTATAGGCTGATCACCTAGAAGTGCTCGTAAGATATGTCGGATTTATGGACTAAGTGTCGGGTTGTCCTTTTCAAAGATATTGAGAAATGATCATGGTCTTGGACCAGAATTGATGTTTTACTGAATATTGTCATTGTTAAACGTTTTGAAGGAAAAGAAATGCTATTTTGAATTATTGATAGTACTTCATAACTATTATCCAGTTATTGAAGATATACGATTCCTATGTTTCAAGCATGCTTTTTAAATGAAATTGTTGTACTTGCTGAGCTTGTTATGCTCACTTTTACTTGAACCATATGAATGCGACTTAGGCCAGAGAGCAGACGGAAGGATCAAAGAAAAGGATAAAGGGAAGGCTAAATGAATAACATAGAGATTACCTATGTAATCGTATAGGTTTGTAATGATAATATTTAATATTATAACAAGAACAAATGTAACGGTTATAAAGAACCTGGGGAATGGTAATATTGTTTGGAATATATATAAGATATATTCATTCTTCGGAGGCATTTCAATTGAATGTTTGTGTGAACTGTAGCACCGTGGAGCACCATATATCGTGTTGGAAGATACCTGGATTTGTGGGCGTCACAGGTTGGTATCAGAGCATTAGGTTATAAAACTTAATGGGGGAAGAACCTTAGGCTAATAACCTAATTAAGGAAGAGAAGTCCGAAGGAAGTAAACTCGAACTTTAATTGAGTCAAATGAGTTAATAAGGTATTGAGGAAACTCAGCACCGAAAAATTTAAAAGATGGAATGTAACCCTAAGGAAATTAAATGTGATTTGTGCTTATACTACTGTGTGTTATGTACTAATCAACATATGTGTTATTGTAGGATGTTAATCGATAGCTTGATGTATAGAGATATTCACGCGACGAGTGAAGAAATTGTGAACAGAGTAGAGACTGTACCTATGCCAGTGGCGGAGGTACCATTAGTGATTTTAGAGGAGTCGGAGACAAAGGAGTACTTTTCTGAGGAAGACTACTCCTAGGGAGGTGTAGCTTGGACATTATACCTGAGTATGATGACCGATGTGGAGGAAGGAATGGAGTTAATATCGGTTACTATGGTGGTACCTACACTAGAGTCATCACCTCCAGATGCAATGAGATCATTGTATCTGGCAGAGCTTGACAAAAATGTGTAACAGAGTACAGTTGTGCAGAAACAGAATGAAGAGATTAGTGCTCTTTATATAGCGAAGGAGTCTTCAGAAGCAGATTTTGAGTCAGAGCATGATGAGAAGGTGCTCATGATAAATAAGGCTAGGAATTTTAAGAAGGAGGTCGATGAGCTTCGTAAAGAATTGGGGAAGAAGGACCGAAAGATAGCCCGGATGTCTTACATCCATGAGAGTGCTCATAAGGATTTCAAGCTGAAAGTTGATTGTTATTCCATTGAGTCAGGACAAACCCGTCATACTATTAGTCGGGATACTGTAGTAAAGATTGCAAATGAGAAACACGAGGATACCGTTATGCATTATTAGAAGTCTAGAGTTATTAATATGTGTGTAGTGACGTAAAACCCTCTTTTGTATAAAAGGGTAGTCTTTTTGTAAAGCCCAACTTTTGGGAAGTTCAATTGAAGGATAGAAAATGTAGTAGCTTTTGGCTATGAAAACAAATTTTATATAGTTTCGAACTATGAAGAAGCCTATGAATATAATGAAGTTTTCATTTAACATGCTTGGTTGTGGTACGAGTTGTTGTTTGAAAAGCGATAACTAAGTAAGTAAGTAGATAATAATGAAAATTTTATTTTATCAGAAAATGCCGCCAAGGAAAGGACAATGTAATCAAGAAGCGGAATCACATAATGAAAACCAAGGGTGTTAAAACAACCGTATACACGAGTTCATTAATTTATTAATGGCTGCATTTAACCAAACAGGGGGTAGAGTACTCGCGGAACCTAGGGTAGCCAGAACGACTACCTTTAAAGAATATAAAAGTGTAGGTCCGCCGGAGTTCAAAGGAACGACGGATCCATTAGAGGTTCAGATATGGGTGAGAGAAATAGAAAAGGCGTTTGTTAGTACAAGCACAGGTGAGACGCAAAAGACTTCTTTTGCGACTTACTTGATGAAAAAGGAAGCTAACTTTTGGTGGGAGGTTCACCAGGGTGGGGCTAGAACAGATGCGGTAACGTGGGAACAGTTCAAGAAGGTTTTCTTTGAGAATTATTTCCCTACAAGCATGCAAGTGAGGATGGAGATTAAGTTCTTAGAACTTAAACTAGGGGACATGATGGTTCCCCAGTATGCGTCCAAATTCAATGAATTGGCAAAGTTTGCTTCACACTAAGTGGACACAAAAGAGAAGAAGGCTCGTAGGTTTGAGCAGGGCCTAAAACCCTGGCTCTATAGTAGGATTGCAGGGTTCCAATGGGTTTCCTATGAGACCATTCTAGAGAAGGTGATTATAGCAGAAGGTGGTAGTTAGGCGTTGACTCAATACCACAAAGAGAGAAATAATGAGAGCAATGGAGAGGGAGGAACCAAGGCAGTGAATGCCAGTGGCAATAGGCCAAAAAGAAAGAATTTTAACTCTGGGAATACTGGAGTGGGACAAGAAGAGCCTAAGCGTAAAGTCCAAGCGTGTAAGACATGTGGAAAGACTCATCTAGGAGCTTGTCTGAAAGGGATTTTAAGTACCTTTAAACATTAGGGTAGAGGAGGAGGAAATAACTTTTGTTAATTATATTAATGGAAATTGTTTCATGAATAATAAAGGTAAGCAAGTATCGGTAGATAAGTACCGATAAAGTTGGGAAAATTTGAAGAAATTCTCGGTAGGAATGAGTTAAATAACCATAGAACTTTAATAAATTGTTAGAATAAAAGTAAGAATAGTCGGTTTTCTAAGAAAACCCATGGTAGTATTTTACGGTAATAGATCACCGGAACATTCTTATTGTCTAAACTTAACGCAAGTTAGGAGGATGATGAGGAAGAGGATGAGTTGTTACGTTTGCGTATTGACTATCATAGAAGGAGTAAGTTAGTAGTTAAGAATAAATAACCATGGCCTAGGATCGATGATCTATTTTGATCAGTTGAATGGGGCAAAGAAGTTTTTTCTAATATAGATTTGCGTACAGGGTATAGTCGGTTGAAATTAAAGAAAAGGAGGAGATACCTAAGATGACGTTCAGAACTCGTTATAGTTATGACAAGTTTCGGGTTATGTCATTTGGGTTGACTAATGTGAGGAAGTTAGACTTTCCGTAAGGGGCACCGAGCAAGTCGGTGATAAGCAGATAGGTTCTCATGTGAGGTGCTATGGTTGAAGGTACCATTAGCATCACATGATTTAAGAGGAAGGTTAAGTGAGGCACCTGTATTATCTTTATCAGACGATACAAGGAATTTTGTAGTGTATCTTGATGTTTTGCATAGATAACGAGATTGCATGCTTATGTAGCATGGCAAAGTCATTGTGTATGCATCACGCCAGTTAAAGGATTATGAGAAGGTCTATCATACTTATGATCTATAATTGGAAGCTGAAGTTTTGAATTAAAAAAAATCTGAAGATGATATTTATACAGGGAGAAGTGTGAGATATACATGGACTTTAAGAGTCTGAAATATATCTCCACACAAAAGGAGTTGAATATGCGGTAGAGAGAGGACTGTGATATCTTATATCATACAGGGACGGTAAACGTAGTAGACGACGCATGAAGTAAGGAAGGTTAGGAAAAACTATCAAAGTTAGCGACTCAGAATGAGTTAATAATAGAGATGGCAAGAATAGAGTTAGAAGTTAAATTACGGGGTAGAAATGTTATTCACAATGTAGACTCAATCCACGAAATGAAACGAGTTAAGTAAGTACTACTACGTAACGAAGAATGCAAGCGAATGAAGAAGAGGACGCAGGATAAATAGAAGACCAAGTATAGTCTTGTTTTGAAGGAGGAATTTGAGTTTCATATAATTCCAAGTTAAAAAGAAGGACTAATAAAAGGAAAATAGTGTAATATGTTAGTAAGTGTTAAACTTCCAACTCAGATTTTTGATAGGAAGTGGAGAGTCATGTGAAATAAGATAATACCTTCGGTGAAGGTGGAATGAAAGAACCACAATGTCAAAGAAGCATTGTGGGAACTCGAGATTCAAATAAAGAAAAAAAATTTCATTAATGGTATATGTATTATTAACGAGATTCTGGGGAAGAATCCTTATAAGGGGGGAAAAGTGTAACGCCCCAAAAAAATCGAATTTTGAGAATTAAAATTTTATTTTATTATGTGGGTTAAATGAATTTAATTGATTATTTATGGGAGCAAGCTAATTGAATGTCATTCTATGACCTAAACATATCAGAACGTCGTAGAATTTTGGCTACGTGGTAGAATTAAAGTGTTTGAATTTCCAAGACGAAAATAAAATATTTCCAAATTTTTTTCCGAAAAACACTATTCACGCATTTTTACTCGGGAATTATTTTTGAACTTCTGAGAAATATGTCACGATAGAATATAAAGGTGATCCGAGGTCCCGAATCACCGTAGATCCGGTTCGATCATTCTAACACTATTACTATATTTGTGGAAGATATAAACATAAATTGTTTATACAATACATTACACACTATTTACCAAGTTCGAGTAACCTTAACTTAATACACAATTCATAAATATCTAACATATAACATTATTATCAAACTATACTATTACAAAACTAATTACGCACGTAAACTTTAAGCTGGAACTGTCTTTAACCTTTCCTTGTATCCGACGCATTTGTCTTAATCTGCAATGTTTTATCATGATATAGCAAAGGTGAGCATAAGATTCCCCAGCAAGTTTAAGTTCAATAATATAACGATATATAATGATTGAAATTATTTGAATAATTGGCTGGCTATAATTCAACAATATAATTGTGAACTAGCATGATCAAACTTTTGAGTGAAAAAGTATATAATATGAACAAATATATATCTGGACCGAAGGGTAATGAAGGTGATCAGCCTTTCATACCTGACTTATACATGCAATATGTACAGAGTACAATTCTACAATGGCAATTAGCAATGATTATCCATAAGCATATATGAATAAAACAACTCTTAGTAGAGTTAAGTAAAAACAAACTTGCCTGAACCGTTGATTACCGCTACATAATTTATAACGCTTTTTCCGAAGACCTAATATTTGTAATATAGATCTCCAATATTAGAATAATATCATCACAATATAATACTATAACATATATATACATAGAATAACCTAAACACATAGCACATAACCCTAACAGTCTATAACACACATAAGACTCGGTATTAAATCAAACTATTTCAGTTTGACTTGAATCCAACAAAATTCTAACGTTCCGACAGTCTAGTCGGAAATTTCACGAGTTTAAGTTCAATTAAACTCTGCTAACCACTTAACAATATCTTAGACAATTTAATAAGCAGTCAAAATAAATTTAATAGACCTGTAATAATTTTTAGATAATTAATATCATTTATCAAGAATTTTCAATCATTAATATCATATTTAAATGAATTAAATATCATATTTAATACTTTAAAATCACCTTTATATGATTTTTAAACCGTTAAATTCTTTATCCGATAATTGCTATTAATATTAAAATATTACTATTTTCATGACAAAATATCAGTCATCGAGGTAGGTAGTTTGACCGGTTCTAATTTTTTGTTCGTTATTTTTTTGGGCATTCTAACGTAATAGGTTTGTAGTAATAATGTAATACTACAATGTCCATCAAGTTGTATGGCTAAAACATATCAATTGTGCAAGATCTAAGCTACAGAAATCCATGTCAGGCTTGCTCTTGAATTTATGGGCTGCCCAGAAATTCAAACAGTACGAAAGGTGCTACTTTAGATCCTTGTATCTTTCAGTCTATGTATTGTTTGTGTGATATAATAATTCTTTTGTGTAGAGTACATATCAGAGTACAACTCTATAACCTTACATCAACTTGAAAACATCACCCAAGCAAGATCTGGACCGGTCAAAGTGGTGGTCCGGGACTGTTCTTGAGAAATCTAGGTTTCACAAATTTCATCAAGAGGCTGGTGGTCAACGATGGTTTGACCTGCTACAACTTTGATCCAGTACATGATCTGGAAGTACTAAAGGCATTTATGGGTAGTCTACATGTCAGTCTACATACATATAACAACAACATGGCCAGATCGCTTTACAGAAAGAATATCAGAGACAACCAAAAGGTTGTCAGACGCTTCTAAATGCAAATCGGGCCTTAAAGCGTTTTCTTGTGAACAGTCAATGCCCTTTGATTCCCTATAACTTTCAATCTACACGCGATCTGGGCTTGATTCAAGTTCTAGATCACAGTCCTTACTATATACTACAAGTATAAAAGCTTTAAACACAAAAATAATTAATAGGTAAGGATCTATGAGCCCTGACATTCGGCTGTCAGGCCATGTTCTAGGGTTCATAGTCAGTTTCAAAAAAACACAATTTCGTGCAACTAGATGTTATGGATATGGGATTTAACAACCAAGATCACTAAAATAAACCTTAATACATAACTTTAACCCACCAATTACAACATCAAACATCAAATCATAAAATTTTAAGATTTAGGGTTCTTTACCACTTTGAGCTTTAATTCTTGATTTCTGCCTTTTGATTCTGATGTTGGCTTGTTATGCACTGATTATGGCTCACCCTCTCTCTCTTTCTCTCTCTAAATTTTGAAAATTGAGGAGAGAGAAGTTCTTAGAAAAAAATGAAAACTCAAGTAGACATTTTTTCTCTCTCTCTTAGTATATAAATTTAATACAAATAATGGATAATGAATGGTTGATTGTTGGACAATAAGTCTTATACTAGTGCTAGGGTTGGTTCACAAACTTCTTTAGGGTTAGATCTACAAGCAACCTAATAATAATGCACTAAGGGCAAAAATGACATTTCGCATTTAATTTTAATGGCATTCTAGTAAATGGCAAAACCCTTAGGTTTTAGGGTTTGGGTTTGGGTTTAGGGTTTGAACCTTTTAGTGTTTAGGGTTTAATCCTTAACTTTGCAATTTAGTTTCTAACATTTTGAATTTCGGTTTTAAAAATCAAAAATTAATATATCTAAATTATAATTAAAATTTTCTAATTATATTAAAATTTCTTAATCATAATTTAAATCTTGCTAATTAGGATTAGTATATCCTAATTAAAATTGCTAATTAAGCAATTAGGGTCAAAATGGTCATTAGGGTTTATAAACCACTAATTAGGGTTTCTAATAGAAAAATAATTTTATAATTTAAAATTTAGAATTTCGTAATTAGATTAGGGTTTTCTAATTACTTTATATCTTGGAAATTAGAATTAACATTTCCTAATTATCATTACAATTATTAAATTAACACTTAGATTTTCCCCTATTTATAAAATTGGGTTTCTTATCCCGAAATTAGGGCTTAAAAATGTGAAATTAGGGTTTGCTAATTAATTAAGCTTTACCCTAATTAATATTATAATTAATAGCACTTGAGCAATATAATAATCATTTAAGTTCCAAGATTAGGGTTTCATACCTCGAATTAGGGTTTCGAATTTTCGAAACTAAAATTAGGGTTTCCAGAATCGGTTTCTAGGGTTTCTTATAATTCGCTAGGATTTTCTAACCGAACGTTGACGTTCTTAATATATGCTTAGGGTTTGTTACAAATATTGTTTATCTGGTCAACCCTTAACTCTTAACCACATACTATACACCTATACACATAATATAAACACGTATACACTTAATCCTGAATAATTCACCTAAATCCTTCACAGAATTTTGAAATCCTCAAAATTTTATCTTAAAAATATCAAACGCATACACTTATTTTCTGTCTAGGTTCTAATACTGAACCTTAAATTAAATAATAAATTTTTTTAAAATATTCTAAATTCTCGGGTTGTCACATTCACCCATTCTTCTAAAAATTTCATCCCCGAAATTTACCTTACACCTTACACCAAACTGCTTGCACTATTCACACACATTATCACATGTTACCCAATACACCACTCACAAGAGTAATAATTTTCAAATTTTGCTGAGGAGTCATATAGACTATTTGTCTGTCATTTTCGCAAAGGTTTAATGGAAATTCATCCGCAAACCGTCATAACTAACACACACAAAGGGTGATTAGCCGATATATATGCCTATCTTGATCAAATCTTTCTTTGGTGAACAATTTGTTCCTCTTATCCGCCTTGGGCGCATAAACTTTAATCTCAGTCTTATTGGACTCCGCACCAAAACAATTTGGTTCGGGAAATTTCTTTCAATGGACACTTAGAGTTTTCATAACATTAGTCTAGCTGAATCGAATAACGTAGACTCATATCAATAATTCAATTCAATCAAATTATTTAGGTGTAGCCAAACCCCGTTGGCAAATTATAATTTTTGAAAATATTTTCTAGAATGACGTCATGATGCCGTACTGTATTAACATTTCGTTTGAGGATGCCGTTATTATATGACTTTGTCATAACACATCATACAATAGTGTAACAATGATTTTCAGATCTAATTCACACTAAGTATTCCTGCATTTACAACTCTATCAACTTTTATCATCTCTGCACCAAGATACATCATGGTACATGAGTGATAAATAAAAGATATTTTGATATTTCAAATCATTTGCGTCTAGCTGAAATAAGTAGCATAGACTATACTTTAAACCGTTTCAAAAATGATTAAGAGTCTACATTTTTTTTTAAAAAGCAAATAGTGCGTATTTAGCTTGTCAAAATTATGAATTCTAGCATAGCTAGGAGTTTTGGAAAACTTATGTCTCCACTAATAATCATTTGCTTAATCAATTTATATGTTCTTATTATCCTTAATATTCCAATTACACACAAATATACCCAGTTCGTAAAACCACACTTATGAGTTCATAAATTGCCACAATCACATGAGTTTAAGAACTTTCCTAGACAGACCTCTGGCGTCCATTCATTGAGGGGTTCATAAACATTTCATATAACTATGAGTCAAGAATGTCACATAAGTATGAGTTTTAAGAACTTCACTTAACCTTATATCCTCTACCTATGACCTATCTATCATTATACACACACAGAAAGGAATCACCCTCTTAACATGCATATAGCAAATAGCGCGACACAAACATTTCAATGATTATTATTGTTAGAACTAAGTAGTTTTTACACCAAGTACAATTCCCCGCCCACACAATGAATCATACAACTCAGCTGTCGACATAAATCCTCAATTGAAATCCCCACCTAATCTTAACTCCCTTCTCAATACAAATTTCATTCAACTCGTATTCATAATCCTTTCCTAAATCTGTACCAATTCACACAGTAATCTTGATGTAAACTTTCCAATCATCAGATTGATTCTTATTCCATACTATAACCTTATCAGATCACGGGGTGATCTCATCGTATATATTACGATTCATTTCTATACTATGATTGTTTTGTTTTACGATCTCCTATCACTGTACTTTTAGTCTTTTAGACTCTATCTATTCATCACCACTGTTCAACTTTATTATCAGAGTTAGGGAACTCTGTATCTTATAACTCACCGAGATTTGTCTTTGAATCTTACCGACTAACTAACTCTATTTGAGTTAGTACTTATCATAATAACTGCGGTTATTAGTCTCAGGTATTTCTACCAAAGGTTCATAACCAGCAGCTTTGATACCAACTGTGAGGGCCCCGAATCTGAGGTCCCGAATCACCGCGGATCCGGTTCGACCATTCTAACACTATTACTCTATTTGCGGAAGATATAAACATAAATTGTTTATACAATACATTACACACTATTTCCCAAGGTCGAGTAACCTTAACTTAATACACAATTCATAACTATCTAACATATAACATTATTATCAAACTATACTATTACAAAACTAATCGCGCACGTTAACTTTAAGCTGGAACTGTCTTTAACCTTTCCTTGTATCCGACGCATTCGTCTTAATCTGCAATGTTTTATCATGATATAGCAAATGTGAGCATAAGATTGCCCAGAAAGTTTAAGTTCAATAATATAACGATATATCATGATTGAAATGATTTGAATAATTGGCTGGCTATAATTCAACAATATAATTGTGAACTAGCAGGAACAAACTTTTGACTGAAAAAGTATATAATATGAACAAATATATATCTGGACCGAAGGGTAATGAAGGTGATCAGCCTTTCATACCTGACTTATACATGCAATATGTACAAAGTACAATTCTACAATGGTAATCTGCAATGATTATCCATAAGCATATATGAATAAAACAACTCTTAGTAGAGTTAAGTAAAAACAAACTTGCCTGAATCGTTGATTACTGGTACGTAATTTATAATGCTTTTTCCGAAGACTTAATATTAGTAATATAGATCTCCAATATTAGAATAATATCATCACAATATAATACTATAATATATATATATATATATATATAACATGAATAACCTAAACACATAGCACATAACCCTAACAGTCTATAACACACATAAGACTCGGTATTAAATCAAACTATTTAAGTCTGACTTGAATCCAACAAAATTATAACGTCCCGACGGTCTAGTAAGAAATTTCACGAGTTTAAGTTCAATTAAACTCTGCTAACCACTTAACAATATCTTCGACAATTTTCTAAGCAGTCAAAATAATTTTTATAGACTTGTAATAATTTTCAGATAATTAATATCATTTATCATGAATTTTCAATCATTAATATCATATTTAAATAAATTAAATATCACTTAATTCTTTTATCATTTTTATTTTTTTAATATTAAATATTAATGACATACATGTAAAAATATTATAATATATTTATAAAATCACAAAGTATTTTTAATACTTTAAAATCACCTTTATATGATTTTTAAACGAATTAAATTCATTATCCGATAATTGCTATTAATATTAAAATATTACTATTTTCATGACAAAATATCAAAAGTTATAGTTTATAACATAAAATATTTTTATAACACTTAAATCATTTTATATGATTTTTTAAATCATTAATTCTATTTTTCCATAATTTATTTAATATATTTATTAAATAAACTAATTATCATTAATATTGATTAATTAATGAAATTCATCACATAATATTAAAAGTCCTTTGAAAATATCTTTAAATATTTTCTTATATCATAATATTATTTTTCATGATTTTTCATGTATTAAAATCATTTTTAAATAATTTATTTAATATTATAATTAAATAAATTTAATACCATTTGTATTCCAAAAATATTAAATATTTATGAAATATACTCAAAATAATTAAAAACTATTTTTCAGACTTTAAAATAATTTTTTTGAATTTATTAAGCATTTTTAATAATTAAAAACCATTTATTTCAATTTATTTAATTAAGTTATTAATTTACTAAATAAACTGTCGCTAAAAGGGCCCTATAGCGACAGACCCGTCGCTATAGATGTTCTTGGCCTGTTCTTGAGTGTTCTTCAGACCTTTATGTCAGTCATCGAGGTAGGTAGTTTGACCGGTTCTAATTTCTTGTTTGTTATGTTTCTGGGCATTCTAACGTAATAGGTTTGTAGTAATAATGTAATACTACAATGTCCATCAAGTTGTATGGCTAAAACATATCAATTGTGCAAGATCTAAGCTACAGAAATCATGTCAGGCTTGCTCTTGAATTTATGGGTTGCCCAGAAATTCAAACAGTACAAAAGGTGCTACTTTATATCCTTGTATCTTTCAGTCTATGTATTGTATTGTTTGTGTGATATAATGGTTCTTTCGTGTAGAGTACATATTAGAGTACAACTCTATAACCTTACATAAACTTAAAAACATCACCCAAGCAAGATTTGGACTGGTCAAAGTGGTGGTCCGGGACTGTTCTTGAGAAATCTGGGTTTCCCAGATTTCATCAAGAGGCTGGTGGTCAACGATGGTTTGACCTGCTACAACTTTGATCCAGTACATGATCTGGAAGTACTAAAGGCATTTATGGGTAGTCTATATGTCGCTCTACATACATATAACAACAACATTGCTAGATCGCTTCACAGAAAGAAGATCAGAGACCACCAAAAGGTTGTCGGGGCGACGCACGGAATTCGAAGTCGCGCTTGTAAAGCGTTTTTTACGTGAACGGACAACGCGCTTTGACTGCCTATAACTTTCAATCTACACGTGATCTGGGCTTGATTCAAGTTCTAGATCACAGTTCTTACTACATACTATAAGTATAAAAGCTTTATACATAAAAACAATTAATAGGTAAGGATCTATGAGCTTTGACATTCGGCTGTCAGGCCATGTTCTAGGGTTCATAGTCAGTTTCAAAAAAACACAATTTCGTGCAACTAGATGTTATGGATATGGGATTTAACAACCAAGATCACTAAAATAAACCTTAATACATAACTTTAACCCACCAATTACAACATCAAGCATCAAATCATAAAATTTTAAGATTTAGGGTTCTTTACCACTTTGAGCCTTGATTCTTGATTTCTGCCTTTTGATTCTGATGTTGGCTTGTTATGCACTGATTATAGCTCACCCTCTCTCTCTTTCTCACTCTAAATTTCGAAAATTGAGGAGAGAGAAGTTCTTGGAAAAAAGTGAAAACTCAAGTAGACAGTTTCTCTCTCTCTCTCTCTCTTAGTATATAAATTTGATACAAATAATTGATAATGAATGGCTGATTGTTGAACAATAAGTCTTATACTAGTGCTAGGGTTGGTTCACAAACTTCTTTAGGGTTAGATCTACAAGCAACCTAATAATAATGCACTAAGGGCAAAAATGACATTTCACATTTAATTTTAATGGCATTCTAGTAAATGGCCAAACCCTTAGGGTTTAGGGTTTGAGTTAGGGTTTAGGGTTTGAACCCTTTAGTGTTTAGGGTTTAACCCTTCATTTGCAATTTAGTTTCTAACATTCCGAATTTCGGTTTTAAAAATCAAAAATTAATATTTCCTAATTATAATTAGAATTTTCTAATTATATTAAAATTTCTTAATCATAATTTAAATCTTGCTAATTAGGATTAGTATATCCTAATTAAAATTGTTAATTAAGAAATTAGGGTCAAAATGGTCATTAGGGTTTATAAACCACTAATTAGGGTTTCTAATAGAAAAATAATTTTCTAATTTAAAATTTAGATTTTCGTAATTAGATTAGGGTTTTCTAAGTACTTTATATCTTGGAAATTAGAATAAACATTTCCTAATTATCATTACAATTATTAAATTAACACTTAGGTTTTTCCCTATTTATAAATTAGGGATTCTTATCCCGAAATTAAGGTTTAAAAATGTGAAATTAGGGTTTGCTAATTAATTAAGCTTTACCCTAATTAATATTATAATTAATAGCACTTGAGCAATATATAATCATTTAAGTTCCCAGATTAGGGTTTCATACCTCGAATTAAGGTTTTGAATTCCCGGAACTAAAATTAGTTTCCAGAACCGGTTTCTAGGGTTTCTTATAATTCGCTAGGATTTTCTAACCGAACGCTGACGTTCTTAATATATACTTAGGGTTTGTTACAGGTATCATTTATCCGGTCCACCCTTGACCCTTAACCACATAGTGTACACCTATACACAGAACATAAACACGTATACACTTAATCCTGAATAATTCACCTAAATCCTTCACAAAATTTTGAAATCCTCAAAATTCTATCTTAAAAATATCAAACGCATACACTTATATTCTATCTAGGTTCTAATACTGAACCTTAAATTAATTAATAAAACTTTTAAAAATATTCTAAATTCTCGGGTTGTCACAGCAAGTTTTTCTTAAACGCTTGTCTGACCTTTGTGTTAGTCAGGTTTTCAAAATGATTCAAGTTATGAGATGCATGTATGGTTTTTAAGAAAGAGTCGATGCTAGTTTTAACTTGGCTAAACTAATCTTGATAGATTGATTGATTTATTTACAAGTCCTTCAATATAGAATTGCTAACGCTATCCTACGCCAATTGTTTGGTACATAATCAAGGTAAGCCTGAATATGAATAAACAAATATATTTTCATCGAGTATTCGATGTGCACGTGAGGCTGTCACAACTTAAATGTACACACGTTTAATGGATGTAGTGTTGATCATCATAGAGTACTATAGGCTGATCACCTAGAAGTGCTCGTAAGATATGTTGGACTTAAGAACTTAGTGCCAAGTTGTCCTTTTCAAAGAAATTGTGAAATGCTCATGGTCTTGGACCAGAATTGATGTTTTACTGATTATTGTCATTGTAAAACATTTTGAAGGAAAAGAAATGCTATTTTGAATTATTGATAGTACTTCGTAACTATTATCCAGTTATTTAAGATATACGATTCCTATGTTTCAAGCATGCTTTTTAAATGAAATTGTACTACTTTGAGCTTGTTATGCTCACTCTTGCTTGAACATATATGAATGCCGCTTAAGGCAAATCAGAAGAATGATCCGACAAGGATAAAGGAAAGGCTAAGGCGAACTGGTAGATTACCAATGTAATAGTATATGTTTGTAATGATAATATTTAATATTATGACAAGAACAAATGTAACGGTTATAAAGAACCTGGGGAATGGTAATATTGTTTGGAATATATATATAAGACATCTTCGGTCTTCGGAGGCATTTCAATTGAATGTTTGTGTGAACTGTAGCACCGTGGAGCCCCATATGTCACATCCCACAACTAGGTGTTTTCTCTGTTGTGTATGTGATCACTTTGGGGCATGGAGGCTTGTCACACACAATGGGCTCTTCATCTATCTTCTCTTTCTCATCCCACCATGGGTTCAAAATTGTACTCGCTCTTATGTCATCAAGAGCTTCGCCGACGACATGACTACCAAGTGGGCATGATTTTGCAAATCTATCTGACTCTTTGATCTTTGGTGGAGACCCATTTAGATCTTCGTCGACCTCTATTTCATTATCCCCAATTTTCTCCACACTTATAATATCTTTTGGCTCATCCAGTTGCAGATTTGGTTCGGGTTCTCCGTCAATTTCGTCATCCATGTTATAAAGCCAAGTGTTTGGAGGAAGGTTGCTTACGACTTTGGTCATTTGATTTATCTTATTCTAAAGATTTTGAATTGACCGCTCTTGATTAATCCTCCTCTCCTCATTTGATGCTACGAACTGGGACAATAATTCCCCCAGTCTTAAATTTTCTGTTTATGTCTCGGAAGCCATGTATTGAGGACCATAGGTTGAGGTAGTGACGAGTTGTTCCATCCGATTATTAAAATTTTTGGTTGACAGCTCTTGGCTAATCCTCATCTCCTCTAGGTTTGCTATGCCCTTCAATATTACATCCCTCAGATTTGGCTTTTCTTCTTGTGGCAATGGAGGTGGACATGAAAATTCCGGTGTGTATATTGGATTTGGAGCGTAGTATTGGTCTTCATAAGTATCGCTCCATGACAAATCCGGGTGATACCCCCAAACTTGATGATAATTAGCATATGTATAATCGTTGAGGTATTCACCACCGTGTTGTCCCGGCCCAAAACTAACGGTGCATTGATGACTCGGATGATTACCAGCATAATAATTTCAATTAACTGCTATACTTCGAGTACGTTGGGCTACAACAACGTCCAACCCCCTCGAAAGTGTCTCAAGCTGTGCTGAAAATGCCAAAAATGTATTGAGACCATTAATCCCTGCTCCCCTTGGCTGAGTCATTCTCGTATACGGCCATTGATAATTAAATTCCGCCATGGTACCTGGAAAGAAAGAAAAATAGGAAGAGAATTAAATATAAAGGAAAAACAATGTTTAAATTAAGACTAATTTGATTAAAGCTAATATTGGCAAAAATTATATTAACTAATTCTCCGGCAGCGGTGCCAAAAACTTGTTGGGTAAATCTAATTACGCACAACACGCAAGTATACGTGGTCAACAAGTAATAAAGTGAAAGTAGAGTATCGTTCCACGAGGAATTGTTTAATAAAAATTACCATGTACTAACCCGTAACCAACTCAATCTTATTTAAACGAATGAATTTCAAATTATATAAATTACGCTACTATTAAATTACACTAGTTAAATTAAGATTACGGCGGTTTAAGATCACAACTTCACTTATTGCTTCATTTAAGTTAACACACTTCTGATCAATTATTCTCTATCCCGAATTGTTAATTAAGAACACTAAAGCAGATAAAACCACCTCTCAATGCATAATACCCATACTCACTTAAATCCACAGATGATAGAATTAACCAAGACACCTTAATTAACTAATCCACTATAACATTATGTGAATTATAATTAAAAATGATTTAAAGCACAAGTTCTCTATAAGATTACATATGATGTAAAGGCATATCTCTATCCTAAACACGAATCATGAATTCCATCTATGTAGAAATCACAAACACATGCTATTATGATAAGATCTAAATCAATACTTCATCTCTCGAGTTCATATAGATTATCACGGTAATTGATAGCTAGGCAATTAAACAATTAAGTTCAAATCACAATAGAAAATCCTCACAATAGAACATAATAATTGATAGTGAAACATATTAAAATAAACTACACAATAAGATCCATTGTAATCTCAAACAAAGAATTCGTTCATGATTATTGAATTAAAACTATGAGTCCGCAATTGAATAAACAATAAAAGACAAAGATAGAAGAAGATAAGAAGATAGAATCCGTTGTCTGCAGATTTGAAGCTCCCTCCTCGCTCCTACTTTGAATCTTCAATGGTCTCTAAGTTGCTTCAATCCCCAAATCTAATAAGAACTAGTGTTTTGATCTAATTTACTCTAATCTAATCTAATGGAATGCTCTCTTCCTCTCTAATCTTCCTCTAATCTATGTGTTTCTCCTCCTTTTATATGCCTCTTTACATGTCTTTAAGTCCTCTTGAAAGTCCTTGAGTCAATCGTATCGAAACAATCCTTCCCGAACTCAAATTTTGACAAAATTCATATTTTCTGGGAATACCCCGCCCCTGGCGGGGTCTAGGCTTGTAAAGGGCCCGTCCCGACGAGCTAGGGGCCTGTTTTGTAGCTAGTATGCCCACCCCGACGAGGGTTTTGTGAAGGAACCTTTTATTCTCTAACGTCCTTTGGGAAAATGGCAATAACTTTTGATCCGAGAAGAGTTACAAGGCCTGCCACCTATCAAATCGAAGATATCGACGAGCTCTAAAACTTTTATTCTTTGAGAATTGAGAAATAACGGACGGATGATGGTCGAAATTGGGCTGGAAGTGACTGCTATGCAAATGGCCACCAAAAACAGTGATGTTCGACGTCCGTTGGTACAAATGTCATAACTTTTGCATCCGAACTCTGATAGGAATGATTCAAGATGTTCTGAAAAGCTAAGAACAAGCTCTACAATGTAATCCAAGTTCTAAACCAAGAACATGAAATGAACATGAAAGCCCAAACGATGTCCGGATTGCTTTTCTTTGCGATTTCATACCAATTCTTCACGATTTCAACTCCCAAGCATACAATCTACAAAATGAACACAAAATGCATGAAAAGTAACTAAGAAACATGAGATTAAGCAACTAATTCAAGTAACAAATACCGGATAAGTAGGTATAAACCTACTTATCAAGGTGCGAGTTTGTGTGGATTTTTGAGATTTGAACAAAGCTTGCCTTAATGATAGCTTTCCCATGCCATTTATCCACATTCTCATTGATAATACTGCTCAATACAACATGTACTCCTTTACGGATTGCTTTACAGGGTGCCATCAAATTATGGTTGCTGAGGAAGATCGTGAGAAAACTACTTTCATCACGCCTTGGGGAACCTTTTACTATAGACGGTTGTCGTTCGGCCTCATTAATGCCGGAGCTACCTATCAGCGAACTATGTTGGCTCTTTTCAATAACTTAATGCACAAGGAGATAGACATCTACGTGGATGACATCATTGTCAAGTCCCTAAGGGAAGAAGACCACTTAGACCATCTCAGAAATCTCTTCAACAGGTTACGCAAGTACAACTTGAAGTTGAATCCAGCCATGTGCGCCTTTGGCGTTAAATCAGGCAAGTTGCTAGGATTCCTAGTCAGCCACAAGGGGATTGAGATGGATCCCACCAAAATCCAGGCTATCACGGAAATGCCCACTCCTCAGACAGAGAAGGAAATACGGGAATTTTTTGGAAGAATCAACTTCATTAACAGGTTTATTTCTCAACTCACAGCAACCTGTGAGCCCATATTCAAGTTATTAAGGAAGAACACCTCCATGAAATGGAATGACGAGTGCCAGAAGGCCTTCCTTACAATCAAAGAGCAGCTAGTCAAAGCTCCCATTTTGGTACCCCCCCTAAGGGATGATGTTCCACTGTTCATGTACATATCCATAAGTGACAATGCCATGGGCTGCATGTTGGGATAGAAAGACGATAATCCTCTCACATACCCCCGGCGTGGGCATCACACATTCTCTATCAACACCCCGGCGGGGGCATCACACATTCTAGTACATAACCCCTGCGGGGGCATCACACGTTTCATGTCGAAGTACATATCCCGATGGGGGTTAGAACGCATTGTCATTCACTGATACACACATCAACGAAGGTCAAGTAGCCTTGACATCATTGTAACCGTTGGCAAGTAAATCCAACGAAGCGTCGGAAGTCATCCGATAATTTTAGCTGTTGATACTCACGTTAACGATGATCAAATAGATCACCGGCGAGGGTTACAACGAATTGTTCGTTGATGCACACGTCAACGAGGATTAAACAAATCCCCGACGGGGGTTACAACGCGTATTTCCCGTTGATTTACACGTCAACGAAGGTCAAGCAACCTTGACAGTCTGCCCAACAGGGGCGTTTATCCGTTGATTCACACGTTGAAGGTCAAGCAGCCTTGACAGTCTACCCAACAAGGGTGTTTATCCGTTGATTCATACGTCAGCAAAGGTCAAGCAACCTTGACAGTCTGCCCAATAGAGGCATTTTTCCGTTGATTCACACGTTAGCGAAAGTCGCAAAGATCGACAACAAATCTTTATTGGCGATGAAATCCAACAGAAAATTGACATGTCCTGGCGATACAAAACAGGAAGGATCAACATCATCGAGGAGGATCGATGATGGAATATGTTATACACATCGTCAAACAGACAGAGCGTTATCCCCACAGATCTCTTGTACACGAGAGGCACATCTTTGGAATAAAGTCTATATCAAGGATTAAGGACTTTGGTGATAACCCCAACGTCAACATCCTAAAAGATTTGGATCACACGTCCAATCTGGTCGGCAAAGACATCGTTGCCAATCCACGGTAGAAGCAACAGGGAGCCAAAAATCATCCCCAGCATGTTGGACAACAATCCAATAACATACTTGCATTATACATTTGCATCATGTTGCTACACATAACATCATGTTTATCTTGTTGCATATCAAGTGTCTAGGAATCTTTATCCTATCCATGTCATTACATTGCATGAATATGATAAAGAGGGGCATTTGTAGACACTCAAAATTTTCTGCACACCTATCATTGACATTGTAGGAGGGCATATTCGTCTTTCAGAGATAACCCTGGAAGATAGCTCATATCCAGTCCGGATATTATCGGCAGTTCAATCTCAACCCCGGAACACACACCAGGAGTATCAGTTCCAACCTCGGAGATAACCCCGAGGCATGCAGTTCCAATACAGGAAATTCCATCGAAGAAGGCCGATTCATCTTGGAGATAACCCCGAGATATTCAGTCTCAGTCCCAACACTAGGAGTAGCAGTTACCAACCTTGGAGATAACCCCAAGGAGTGCAGTTCCAGAGATAACCCCAAAAATGCTTATTTCAAATGCATGCAATCAGCTTCAACCTCGGCACTCATATCGAGGCAATTAGTACAAGACCCGGAGATAACATCGGGAAGACAGGCACATCTCAGAGATGACACTGAGGACCTTCAACACCTGCAGCAGTCCAATCTCAGAGGTAACCCTGAGCAACGTCTGCTTTATCAGCCCAAATTGGAGATAACCCCGGTGAGGGGTAAAGTCATCATCTTGCCACCTTGATGCCACATTGCACCATCTCAACATTTCATACATACATTTCTACATAGTAATGTAATGTCCCACAAGAACCAAGGAGGTCTAATGAAGCTTGAAGAGGAGAGCATGCAGGACTTATAGGCAAGGATAGAAAGCTTGAAGGCCTATCTTTCAAGAAAAGGCCTATCGTGACCAAGGATATCAAGTCGACATATCCGGTCAGCAGATAATACTTATAGCGACCAACATCGTGACCAAGTAATTGAATCGGTTATGATTTACTATCGTGATCGCGACGCGGTCGCTTTCGATCAATGACATTAGTTTCCTCCCAAAATTTGGTGCGAAAAGGTGGCGCGTTTATTTGTTGCGACGATATATATCGTGACCGCAATGCGGTCGCTAAAGGCCCTCAAATCATAAAAAATCGGTATCGCAAGCGATTCATTTGGAAATGAATTATTGATCAACTAAAACTTATTCAGACTCAGGTTCGCGATATCAGTAGAAGAAAAAAAAAAGAAAGAGATACACGAGGGAGAAGAGGAGAAGAGGAAGAGAGGACTGACTGCCGCCTTGCATGACATTGCACTACCCGCTTCACCACCGCCGCACCACTACTTCACCACACCCGGTAAACTAATTTTTGGGTTTAATTTGTTTGTTTAATATGCTAGAATTTGTGTTTAATTTAGGGTTTTAATTTATTTTGTTATAAAAATGATGAATCCTCGAATGAATTAGTGTTCAATTTGAGTTTTGAAATTTAATCTAGGGTTTAATTTGTTATATATTAATCGAGGCTGAATTCAACTTGGGTTTGATATATTGGAAATTTGGATTTGATATGTATTGTATTGTACACGCAATTAGTGTTTGATTTGTGTAAATACATATTCTACAATTAAGTTTTAATTTGTATAAATTTGAGTTTGATATGTAATGTATGAACATAAAAGAATGTATTAATTTTTGGTTTGTTTATGCATGTTTAGGTATAGTGTGTATATTTGATATATTGGAAATTTGGATTTGATATGTATTGTATTGTATCTTTGTAATTAGTGTTTGATTTGTGTAAATACATATTCTACAATTAAGTTTTAATTTGTATAAATTTGAGTTTGATATGTAATGTATGAATAGAAAAGAATGTATCAATTTTTGGTTTGTTTATGCATGTTTAGGTATAGTGTGTATATTTAATATATTGGCGAATTTTTTTATTAGTCGGGTAGTTGCGAACATTTATACTATTACTTGAGCCTATTGTTGATCCACTAGAGCCTATTGGGGCTATTGGAGTTGATGAAATTTGGGCTTGGGGCAACGAGGCCACGAGGCCACGCCAAGCTTAGCTTAAACCTCACGAGGCCAAGCCAAGCTTGGTTGTTAGCATGGTAAGCTATTGAAAACATTAAGCCAAAATAAGCGATGCTTAGGAAGCATTAGTGCAACAGAGAAGGTAACTAGAAACACATGGTCAATAAAGAGACCATTTATCTTTTTAACAAGGGTATTTAACACTTATGTATATAAGAATAAAGCTACAAAATGTTATAGAAGCTATAAATTGCTCAACCAAGTTATGCATGCTTACAAGTATGCTCAAGTCATATGGTTACAAGTATGCTCAAGTCATATGTTAATTAACATTTATAATGTTATGCATAGTAGGTACCGTGGAATCATGGACCTCTATTCAGGGCCGTAGTTGGATGACATGACGAAAGTCAAGTGCCCGTATATAGTGCTATAGTTGAATTTAGAAATTTGGTTGCCAAGTGTTTTTGGAGTATCGTGATAGTCACCGAGAATGTATGAATGGTAAGTCGCAGAATCGATGTCCATGTTTAAAGTGTAAGAATAAATTATATGGATGAGACATGGTAAACTATCATTTACTTGTTTTACGGGTTCATGAGAAATTACGAAGAATGTTGGTGGGCACATGGGGGAGAGAAGAGATGGTGACATCACACAAGTACACAATTGAGGCGATAGTACTCATCGTATGAATGAAATGGTCCATGATATTGCGAGGGCGATTTTGATTGGGAGCAAAGGTAGAGAGCAACCTATGAATTCGATGCCAAAGACTTCTTTAAGTTGTTAGACGAAGGTAGCAAGCTATTGTGGCATGGTTGCACCAAACACACTACATTGTCTGCTAGGTGGCGACATTACTTAACATCAAGGTTGATCACAACATGAGCCATGAGTGTTTTGAGTCACTCTTGAAGGCAATTAAGAGTATGTTGCTGACGGTGAGAAATTACCCAGTAACTATTACTTTTGTAAGAAAATGGTGAAGAAGTTGGGTCTTTGATACCAAAAGATCGATGCATGTCCCAACGATTGCGTATGTTTTTATAAGGAAAATGAACATATGACAAGGTGCACGTTTTGCGGTCATGATCGGTTTAGGCCTAATAAAGAGGTGTGACTACAAAAAAAATCAAGTATACCGTTTAAGATTCTAAGGTATTTTCCAATAACACATCGACTAAAAAGATTGTACATGTCTTCAAGATCGGTGAACATATGAGTTGGCATGCGAAATCTCCAAACTAAAGATGGAGAACTAAATCATCCCGCAGATGGTGAGGCTTGGAAAGATTTCAACTTAGCACATCCGAATTTACATTGGAACCTAGAAATGTGAGGCTTGGATTGTCCACCGATGGTTTCAATCCGTTTGGCCACTTTCAAATTGCTCCAGACTCATGTCAAGCTAGTGATTGTTACTCCGCATAACTTGCCTCCTTGGATGTGTATGAAATAGCCATACTTATTTCTTTCACTCATGATTCCCCGGTCCTAAGAGTCCAGGAAAGAACTTAGATGTTTACTTGAGACCTCTTATAGGCGAGTTAAAGGTAATGTGGGGATGGAGGAGTCTGATTTGGGATGTTGCAACGAAACAAATTTCAACCTTAGAGGCGTGGTTATGTGGACTATAAGTGACTTCCCGACTTATGGTATGTTAGTGGATGGAGTACACACGGGAAGTTGGCTTGTCCGTATTGTATGGAGCATACAAAGTCGTTTAATCTATCAAAAGGTCGAAAGCCTTGTTGGTTTGGTCACATCGTCGGTTCTTCTTGGGTAGATCACCGTTCGAAGAAATAGAGAACACTTCAGGAAAGGAAAGTAGATAATGATATGCTCGCATGCAGCGATTGTCGGGAACGGAGATGCGAGATCGTGTGATGAGATTAGGTTATCCCATTTGGTAAGGTTGATGAGACAAACATAATCAATGGGTTTGGTGAATCTCATAACTCGGGTTCGGAGAAGCATCTTTTGGGAATTGCCTTATTGGTCTACAAATTTGATTCATGCATAATCTAGATGTGATGCATATTGAGAAGAATGTGTTTGACAATGTGTTTAACACTGTGATGAATGTTACGGGGAAAACAAAAGATAACGATAAGGCACGTTTGGACATGAAAGATATTTGTAAGCGTCCTGGATTAGAACTTTATGAATCTCCTAATGGTAAGATTGTCAAACCGCATGCAAGGTACACATTGTCCAAAAGCAAGTTGAAGATGTGCACATGGGTTAAGTCTCTCGAAACTACCGGATGGATATCGTCAAACATTGCAAGGTGTGTTATGGGTGGAAATTGCAAGGGATGAAGAGTCATGGATCGCCATGTGTTCATGGAGAGACTCATGCTATAGCATTTCGGGATCCGCTTGATAAACCAATATGGGATGCTTTGACGGATCTTAGTCGTTTCTTCAAAGACTTGTGTTCAAAATCATTGAATGAGAAGGACATGTTTGTACTTTGAGAAGAACATCATAGAGATCACGTGTAAAACCGGAAAAATATTCCCACCTGGTTTTTGACTCCATGGAGCATTTGCAAATCCATCTTCCCTATGAAGCTCGTGTTGGGGTCGATTCAATATAGATGGATGTACCCTTTCGAGAGGGTGATGGGAAACCTTAAGAGGAAGGTGAAGAATAGAGCTTATGTCGAGGGGTCGATATACGAGGCATACGATTTTGATGAGATATCTACGTTTGTCTCAGACTATTTTTCGGACGAAGTCTTGACAAAGGCCAATCGAGTATCGAGACATGATGATGGGGGAAATGTTGAACTAAATGGTCGGATCTCTCAGATTTGGTCTATTGGGGCGCGCTTATGGAAAGAGAGAAGCATATTCCTCTTTGAGCAAGAATTATGTACGCATATACTTACATTCTTCTCAATTGTGAGGAGATTGATTTAATTTGTGAGGTACACATGTAAACTTGATATTTTATCTTTTAAGTTGAAAATTTATTCTAATATGTTAATGTTTATAACATGGTATAGATTGTACGATGATGAGTTAAAAGTGAAGCATGCCGACATAACTGATAAAGATATTCAAATCAATCGGGATAAAAACTTTGCACTTTGGCTAAAGGACAAAGTAAGTTCAATTTTTAAGCACGTAGTGTATATATATATAATATATATCATATGTTAACTATGACTTCATTTAATAAGATGAAGTTTTTGTAGGCTTTGACTGAGGGATCAACGATTCCGGCTAATGTACAAGTCCTAGCTATAGGACCAGACAAGGATCAAGTCAGTCGCAATGGTTACAAAATAAATGGTTGTGAATTTCACACAAAGGCATATGGGCGCGGTAAAAGAACAATGAACTCTGGAGTGTGTGTCCAAGGAGATTGTTACAATGAGCTTGGTCGTGCCTTTTATGGGGAGTTGGAGGAAATCGTAGAGTTGTCGTATGAAGCGCGTCACGACGGGGTCATATTCACTTGTTCAAGTGCCGTTGGTTTGATTCGGAAAAAGGGATACGTGTTGATGGACATGGAATCGTCGATATTGACCTCCATAGGTGCGTATTTCTAACGAACCGTTTGTTTTACCAACTCAAACAAAGACAAGTATACTACACTCCTAGTCCCGTTAGGAAAAGGGATAAACCGCCTTCTGATTGGCAAGTTGTAATTTATACCCCGCCGTAGTCGTGTAGAATTAGTTGATGGGGAGATTTACCAAGAGAAGATGCTTCATACTTAGACTATAATAAATGTGGAGGACGACAATGAAGTAATCCAGTTAGATGGTGGAGATGAACCATATGAATTAGATCCCTGAGTCAATACTTATGTCGGATGACATTGATCATCGAGGAGGAAGAGTTATTGATCGAATCGACTACGTAATCAGGCGGATGATGGTTATGAATCACGCAACACGTATACAAGATGATTCTCGAATCGACATTGACACTTGAACTCATGAAATGTATGTTTAGCAATACATTTTTTATATCATTGTCATGTTTACGTATTAAACTATTTAAATGCAACTTTTTGTTTATTGTCATTTTATATTCATATATATACATGTTTATATCATCATCATGTTTATGTACTAAACTATTTTATTATTTTGTTAATTACTGGGTGATCGAGGAGGGATGACGCTTGATATAACCTTGTACTTGTATATTCATTATTTGGATGTTTGTATATATATTACTTAAACAAGTTTTGAAATGTTATTATATTTATTCAAATCATATTGGTTTTAAAGGTTTATATACTAGTTTGGTGTATGTGTTGGTGGACGATGGATGTTTATATTGTTTTGTATGTTGTTTATCTTGGTGTGTATGTGTGTTGGGATAAAGCGGTAGAAAAGCAGTACAGTTTTTGGGAATTCGCAAAACAAAAAAATCGGCTATAATTTTTTCATATATCGTGATCGATGCGGTCACGAAAGTTATTAGCGACGACGATAGATCGTGACCATTGACGCGGTCGCCGATAATGGTCGCTAACACGTCGGACCACGTCGACTTTGGCTATGAACCATGTCGATTCTTTCAATGAATCGCATTTGTCATTTTGGTCGCTCATAGCGGTCGCAGATATAGCGGTCGCTAATAGTGGTCGCTGATGTGCATCCCAGCGACCAGATTTTATGCGACGACTATCAGCGACCGCAATCGGTCGCAGATAGCTATCTACGACCGAGTGCGGTCGCTGATAGTCGGTCGCTGATAGGCCTTTTTGTTGTAGTGATGGTCCCATCTTCCTGACTTTGTCATTGCATAACTCTCGACAACGGCGGTTCGAAATAGGTCTTACATACCTCAGTCGGATGCCCAGATTGCAATTCTATAAGTTTGAGCGGACATTATAGTGCATGCGTGCACGTACTTTGAGACACTGGGACCCGCAAAGCCCGGGGCACCCCGGGAAGCCGCAGGTACATCTGTTGTTAGCCGCACCTTCGGCTCCCCCCTCTATTAATAGAGGGCTTGGGGTGGCCATTTTAAAAAAAGAAAAGGCGAGGAAGCCTTGTCAAATTTGATCTGTACTCACCCTTAAACTGAGTGCTTTCTCATTTTAAACACTTGTGAGCTCACATATAGCTTCTATTTGTACCATTTGGAGCTGAGTGTTCATCCATTTAAAGATACAGAAGTCTTCTTTGGCAGCCCACTGTAAGCCTTCTCACACACTTTAAAGCCTTTCTCTTCAACTTTGCACACACCATTCTTCACGTTGAGAGTCGTGTTGTGTGTGTATGCCCGAACTTCAGTCCGTGATTTCATTTCAGTTTATATATATATATATATACATATACATATATATATATATATATTTTATATATGGACTTACATTATCGAGTTATTCCTCGATTGAGCCTAGACTTATGTCTGGAGTGTTTATTTGCTTTCGTATATATATATATAGGAATCCATCCATGGCAACCGGTTGCCATGGACATTGTGCCAACAACCTCTTTTCGGACCGTTGATCAATTGATTTGAAGGCTGAGATTAGAGTTAAAATTTGGTAAGCCGGCACTAGTTGTTGTGCCCAAATATTTACTTAAACCGGCTTCTATTTTAATAAAAGAGGCCCACGTAAAAACATATTGTCAGTATAGTTATACAAAATGAATATTTATTATTCAAATAATCCGGTCGGTACAGCTTGTACCAGCTTACCCCTTTTTTTTCATTTCTCCATTATATGTCACGACTCAACAAATATTTAATGTTAAAATAATCCGGCCGGTACAGCTTGTACCGGCTTTCTCTTTTTCTTTTTTTTAACGCATCTCTCCATTATATGTCATGACTCAGCACATTAAAATAGAATAAAAAAATAAAATTGAATCAAATTCAGGACCAAGTCATCACGGTTGGGAAATAATTTTTTAATAATATCCAACTATTCATTTGCTAAATGATTGAACTCATGACCTCAAGCTCTAAACCTAAATATATATGACCACCCCCGAGCACCACAGGCCTAGTCATTCATTTTAACCAAGGATATATCTTTATATTAAAACTTTATCATCCCCAATATATATATTATGATTTATTTTTATATAAATCTATATTATTATTTGGGTTTGTTAAAATAGAAATAAGTGAATTTTTATATTTATTATTATCCCTTTAATATTTTTTTCTTATTTTGTAATAATATCAATAAAAGGATTATTAATATAAATCTTGCATTATTATTATTAATAATTTTATTATTAAGTAATAATGATAAGTAATGATTTTATTATTAATAAAATTAGTTCAATTAGTCTAATAAGTAATGATGATAATTTTTCAAGACATTTCAGGAAATTAATTTACTTATCGAATTTATAAAAGTAGTGAAGTATTATTATAATAATAATAATGTGATTATCAATATTAGAAGTACAGATTATACCAATACTAGTACTGCATAACATTAAGAGGAATAGTATATATTGCATGTTCATTTTCATAAAATAAAAAAAACATAGCATGATTAATACAACCGACGCTTATTGTGGTCGGTTTCAAAGCCACAAATTGCATATTTTCGATGAGGCTTAGAAGGAATGATTTTCTCGAGTGCACTCTTGAATCTAGATTGTTTTTTGCGGCCCTTTGTCTGAGAAATAATAGGCGGCAAAAACTCTTCTTCTGCTTCCACCTCTGCATCTGCATCGTCATTATCGTATCCCATATCATTATTTTGATCTCCAACTGTGCAATCAATCTCGTCATCTGCCAGTTCAGTAATATTCTCATCCGGATCATACTGGTCAACCAACTCTTTTCCTCGTACATTCAGTTTAAGAACAATTTTGTAACCTCGGACTAAGCAAGCCGCTTTGCTCGCTAACTCCTAGTAATCACTCATCAAATGATTATAGCGCATTGCTTGATCTTGTTCGAAGTCAGCAGATGTGGAGTTAAAGAGTAAGTCTTCACCATTGCTTTTGTTCGCGTCTCTTGTCTACCGATGAAGAATCATGTCGCTTGGTATTTGTGAAATACTCTTTGCTATGAAATATCTCAAGATGTGCCTGCATAATTCACTAGAGTGAAAAAACATTTGGCAGTAACATGTTACCGATTCCAGTTGATGATTGTTGATAACTTCTTTATATCTTCCACCACTTTCAGTTGCATCTGCATTATACACTGCATAAACCTTAGTTTCAGTGACACGCAACTCACTAAGTTTATGAACATTGTATTTCATGGAATCGACGAATTGACGTTGGAAACATCTAAACATCTCTTTTGTGTACACTTGTGCAGCATGAACTTCTAAAGATGAACCGAGTACCATAATCCTTTTACGATATTTTGTTATGTAGTCAGCCTTCCTCTCCCTGATAAATTATTTTTCTATAGCCTTTTGACTCTGCAGTACAAAACATAGCATACCTATTGATGCATTAACATACTCATCAAAAAAGGCATTCATGCTCTCGCTTCTTCCAGTTGTAGTCATTCCCGCGAAAAAATATCTCTTTTTATATGATGGAATCCATTTATGTCGTACATCATACAAACTTCCAAACCATTCATTGGTATACAATTCATAGGAACTTATCAGAATATGCCAACGCTCTTCAAATTCCTCGATGGACAATGAGTTATACACACAGTTGTTAAAATCATTTTTGAACGATGGTCGCTTTCGTAATAAACATGATGCAATTTTTTAGGAAATTTATTGCTAATATGCCAAGAACACAATAAATGATAACTAGCAGGAAGTACCGTAGCAATAGCATTACACATGGCTTTGTCTTAATTAATGATGATGGTTGTAGGTGCCTTGTAGTTCATGGCTTCAAGCCATGTCTGTAATACCCAAACGAAAGTGTCCTCTGTCTCGTCTCTTAACAATACAAATCCAAATAGTATAGACTGATAATGGTGGTTGACCCCGGCAAATGGAACAAATGGCATGCCATACTTATTTGTCTGGCATGTACTATCAAATGTCATAACATCTCCGAACCGTTGATACATAAACCTTGATCGGGCGTCAACCAACAAAATACATGTTATGCGGTTGTTTTCACCAGGTTTCACTTGGAAATTTTTTTTACTTGCACTTCCAAATGCAAGTTTTTTCAAATGATTGACAGCAGCTTGTGCATTATTTTCATTTGCAGAATCACGCCTTAAATCTTGCACCACATTCTCAACATTGACAGTAGAGAAAGAAACATTTTGCAACCCACCTCCCATTGTGCTCAAAACATTCATCATCTTACTAGGACCAATACTGGACTTATTTAAAGTGTCAATTAATGATCTTGCAACAGGAGTAATATTTCTGTGTGTCTCTATTAAATCTACTTTGGTGGGGGTCACTAAGTGATGATTGTGCTCTAATTCAATAGTAGAAATACGCCATTTGTCTTCTTTTTTTTATTGTGGACAACATATATTCTAGCTTTGCACATTGTTCGTCCTATAGAGTCTCGAAGTCTAGTTATTTTATTACTACCATCTTCATCATCAGGTAAACTTTTGTCAACAATTTGTGTACCGGATTCCTTACATACATACATCCTAGATCTGATATTATTCGTATTATCATGTTTTTGACTAGTTACAATTCTAATCTCAAATCCATTTTTACGAGCATATGATCTATAAAAAATTTCAACCTCTTCCAACTTACAAAATAATTGACCAACGTACGGAACAATTTCAGATTTATTACTTTCAACTTCACTGACAAATTCAGATGTATATGACATTTTGAAAAACTTACATGCGAATAATAGTGATGAATTTTGCTTGATCAGAACTTCAACTTGATTTTCCGAAGTGAAAGTGGGCAACCAGATGAAACAAATTATGAGTAGAGGTGAAAAGAGAAATTAATATCCGAGAACAAATTTTATGGAAGGTTAAGAAGATAACTTGAGAAAATAGCAGCTTCCTAGAAAATATTAAAAGGGAAAAAAGAAGTCAAACTAATCTACTTTTCCCATATAATCAATGTCAACTTTTTCTATTCACCAGACAATCTTTATAATAATAATAATTGAGGTAATAAAATAATAAAAAGTACATAAGCCGCTACAATATGTAACGACTTTATACTCAATTCTTAATAATAATCGAATAATAATAATAATCGAATAATTATAATAAAATAATGAGAAAATATAATTTGGGGGGAAATGGAATGTTTTAACATATATCCAAATCCATGGTAAAATATGTCAGTTAGGCCCGTGGTGCTCGGGTGGTCATATGACGAGGGTTTGGAGCTTGAGGTCGCGAGTTCGAATCTGTTTATCAGCGAAAAAATTTTATTTTAATTTTTTATTACAAGTAAAGGAGCTTCAGACTTATGTAAGTAAAAAAGGCAATTTTTAATATTACGGTGGGGTGGAGTCAGATCTTAGGTTGAGTAAAAAGACAACACAAAGAACACCGAAAAGCTGCAAGCTTGGTAATTTTTTATTATTGTTTAACTATTTTTTCTGCCACATCGCCTCGAAAAAGAACACCTGCTACAACACAAAGCTAAAAGTTATTTCGGGAAAGACCACCTGCAAGCTCGGTAAACTAAAAAGCTGAAAAGCTGAGACCCACAAAAGTCAGTGTTTGAATTTGGTCTGAAATTTATTAATTGTTTGTATCGGCTTGCTTGATCTTATTTAACCATCTATTGAGAACATACGTTGTTCTAAAGTTCAGCATATAGCTAGATAAAAATAATAGAGAGTATTTCGGAAGAGAGGAGCAAATTGTGATACAAGTTGAAGCGGCTGGATTCCATTTATTATATTCTGAAGACACTAAATTATATGTAAGATTGTTATTTAATATTATTATTTGCAGCATGTAAGATATTGTTATAGGTGTTGTTGTTATTTGTTATATTTTTAATAGTTTTTATTTATTGTTATTTGTTCAGTTTTTAATAGTTTCTGTTGTTGTTATTATTTTCGTATAATAGTAAAATAATTTTATTACATTATATAAATGAAAAAAACTTATACTGATGTACTCAATTGTTACATTATTTTTATTTTATTATTATTAATATTTTATTGTTTTTGTTGTCATTAATACACTTATACACAATTATTGTTTTTGTCATGCATGTTATTATTGTCATTTTACAGCATGTTATTCAGTCATTTTGTCATGCATCTTAATACTCACATGGAATTGTTGTTGTATTTTTAGGTAAAAGATGGACAGCTGGGAATATGGGCCAATTGATCCAAGTGTTCTTCATGATCAACAAGATCATGTATCAGATGACATATATAATGGGAGAGATAGGGAAAACTAGGCTCCAGTCAATATACTGATCAGAAATATAATCAGTGGAATTTGACAAAAGAATAAAAAAAAAATTAGATAAATATGGATTTGGAGTATTTAGTTTTCGAGGTGTTGTACACCAAACTGACCTTGGTCTAATATCTGCCCTAGTCGAGAGATGGCGCCCGGAGACCAATACTTTTTATTTAAACTGTGGAGAAATAACAATCACGTTAGGGGATGTTCACTTTATTTTTGGGTTACTGGTGGTGGGAAAGCCCTTAACGGGTCCCCTTGCTATCACCAATTTGAATTATTTTAGGGATTGTTTTGGAGATAAATTAGCTGGTGAATATTTTAGTTCAAAAAAGCGCAGTACAATTTCATTAGTGTGGTTGCACGAACATTTTAATAAATGTATCGAGAATTCAAGTAAAGATGTTGTAGGGCGACACACAAAGGCCTACATGTTGTGGTTGTGTGGGGCAATATTATTCCCTAATAGGAATAGGAATAGTGTGCACCCAAGATATATGTCTTGTATTGCCAATGCTGAAGATTGTGTAACTTACTCTTGGGGCGCGGCAGTGTTAGTATATTTGTAAAAATCTTTATATACTGCTACTAGGAAAGGAGTTAAATACATTAATGGTTGTATATAGTGATGGTTTTAATTATTATTGCTATATAATAATAATGTACATTTAGGTCTCAATCAGGTACAAGATGCGGGAGACCACATCTCTTATGGACTAAAAGGGTCCTTATCCAAAAAAATTAAAGATTGGAAGGAGACATTTGTAAATAAACATATGTTTGGAAACGTGGTGGCACCAGAAGAGAATTTATATCCTTTGTCACATCCCCGCCAGTTATATGAATTAGACCACAATGCATTGCAATCCTTAGGGCCTGGGAATTGGATTTTCGAGCATGTCCTCGACGCTTATATGTTGTTGCTATGAGACAGAGAGGAATACTACAGGTCACGGGGAATACAATGGTGGTCCCAATTTGGTTTCATGAATTCATTTTTCATGCATCTTTGGCAGAGCTATGTGCCCCTAACTGACGTGAATCTTGCAAGGAGTTTTTGCAATCCGTATGTTAACCAAGATGTTGGTCCACCTTTACATGAATGCAAATACATATTCATGCTGGTGTGTAGTACAAATCAACGCAATTTTGTCTTGTTCCTATTCTCAGTTGAAGATTGGATGGTTACGATAATTGACCCTTACTACAATGATACTAAGTATATTAAGTTACATGAAATGTACTCAGAATTCGTTAAAGTTGCGGTATGTGTAGTTTTAAAATATTTTACTTTTATAATGTCCTTTAATATTAAAAAATTATTAACCAACTACTTTGTACATGCAGGTACATTTGATATCATTTTGTTTGCGAAATGGTAATCCGATGCGTGAGTGGCCCAGCGGTAATCCCTCTTGTCTGCAGACCACAAAGATTAAATCAAAACAACACAACAACTTCGGTCGTGGCATTTTGTATGCAAGTATGTTGACTGGTTCGTTAGGGCCAATGGTAATATTTAGCAAGATAAGTGGTCCTTGGAAGATGTCAAAGTCTTTCGTTACCGCGTCGCATGGGAGCTCTACAAGAAATCCACAAGATTACTTCCGGCCTCTGAGATATAGAACTTGTCCAACGTTATCTAATGTACATATTAATTAATAAGAATGTCTATTTGGTTGAACTGTATGGGATTTTAAAGTTCATAACTTAGTAATATGAATATTATTGAATAACATAAAACCACTTCATATTATTAATACGGAAAATAATATCTATTTGGTTGAACTGTATGGATATTTTTATTCGAACTAATATTAATAATCACATTATTTATATTAATATTAAAAATAATTATTAATATTATTTTTAATAATATGAATACATGAATATCATACTGAATACTCAAATAATAATAATAATAATAATAATAATAATAATAATAATAATATAATGTAATAATAAAAATCAATTATTATAATCTAACTCCATTTAAATTAATTCCACTACCAATTTACTACCACTTTCATAAATAGATAAGGCATTCATTTCTTATCATTGAAACTTAATATAATAATAATTATAGAAACATAATAATAATCTAGAATATAGATTTAAATAGAAAACCTAATTAATAATATAGATTTATATAAAAATAAATCGTACAATAATAATAATAATGCAAGAATATAGATTTTGGGGATGGTGAAGTTTTCATATAAAGATATATCCTTGGTTGAAATTGTTAGGTTTGTAATATTCATGAACGCAATCAAATTGCAAAATAATGCGGAAGCGTGTAAAAATCAGAGTTTAAAAATATTTACAAACCATATACCCGGATCACCCTTTATGCATTATTATTAATTAAACGAAAAGATAAAGAATAAAATCATACCCTTGAAGATCGAGCTTCCTCAGGTATAAGTTCACCTCCAAATCCTTTCACGTTCAACTTGAATCCACCGGGGTTTTGTTCCTTCCTTTGATCAACGTTAGCCACCCATATGTTTGGCCTCTAGAGGTGATCCACCAAGGAAAAATAATGATTCAAGAAAAGGGTGGTTGGCTAAACCCTAGTTTTTCTATCTCTATAGAAAGGGTGTACTCTCCCAACAAATTGGAATTATTATGTATGTTAAAAAACCAACAACCTCCTCCACCCATAATAAGACTCCTCTTATTTATAGATGTGGGCAACCCACCTTAACAATTAAGGAATTGGGATTTATTTTAATTAATTAAATTCTTTTAATTAATTAAACTCCCTAATCTTATTAGGGATAATTAATTAAACTCCTTTAACTAATTTTCCTTCCTAATCCAATTAGGAATAAATGAGAGTACTTATATTAAATTAATTCCTAAACTCTTTTAGAAATTAAAATAATAATAATTGTAATAATATTAATAAGACTCCTCTTATTAATTTATATTTAATATTTCTAAAATATTAAATAATAAATATTAAGCTATTTAATTTATTCTATCACCATAGATTAAATTAAATATACTTATTTATATTATTACGATTATGCCATTAACTTCTTAAATAATTATTTTTCTTTTATGGTGTGACCCTTTAGGTTCTCCATATTAAATCGGTTATGAATAAAATAATTCTAATCTTATTTAAATAAATAAATTAAATAATTAATTTATTTAAATAAATAAATTAAATAATTAATTTATTTAAATAAATAATATTTATTCTCTGATAGGGATAAGCCTCCCTAGCGATCAGCGACTTTCCGGATAATATAGATTTCAACATTAATCATAAAAGAACCTTTGAGTAAAAATAGTTACCGCACAATTCAATCCTTCCACCATACTGATGTCCCAATTAAATATAAGGCATGGAATTCTTTGTCAAGTCTTATTTTATTTAATTATATGTATTTCGATCCTTAAATGCACAACTCCAAATAATGCAAATTAGAAACTCCTTTCTAATTTCATTACGCCGCCGCCGAGGACTCTTTGGGTTGTCATTTATCGAATCACATAGGACATTTCTCTTCTTTTATTAAGTGGTAGATTCTTTATTGATCATACATTATCTCCATATACAACTTATTATACCCAAGCATACCCTTTGATATACCCTAAGGGTCTTAAGGAATAAGTCAAAGTATAACTCATCATACACAAGATACTATGATGATCTCAAGTCCAAGGATTACTTGACTACTATCACTCTGAGAATTCTTATTGTGAGTGAATAAAACTCCATTAGGTATTCCTTAACGAGCCAACGTTAAATTGAACTTATTCTCTAATAAGCACCTACATACTTGCTTTAGTGTCTCCACACAAATGATCATGAGATCAATCATCCTCATCAATGAAAGCAAAGCAACGTATGTACCAATCTATCCGGATTCACTAATCCCCAATTTAGTAATCCAACGATTGGGAACTATTTTAGTTTTAAGCTTTCTAAGAATTTAGATCTCATTAGAATGATCATCATCATTATTCTAAAAGCATTGCTTAAAACTATGGGTTTATCACATATTATAAAAACGACATCGTGTAGATAATTAAAAGCCTTTAATAAATTAATACCTTTTATTAATAAATGAATAAGATTGTTACAAAGTATATGCTTTATCATCAAACATGATTGGCTTGTGTGCATACTACTTTCAATCTCCCACTTGCACTAAAGCCAATCGCCATTGTATCTAATACTCTTCTTCTCTAAGTGACGATTATCCTGCTGTTGGATAAGCTTTAGTTAATGGATATGTAATGTTGTTCTTGAGAGTCCACCATCTCTATAGTGATTTCCCATCTTTCAATGATTCTTATAATCAAATGAAAGTGCCACGACACATGTTTAGATCCAAGATGAGACTTAGGAACTATTCCTAGTTACGTAATAAACTTTTAATCCAAACAATCAACTTGCGACTTCATTTATAGCTATTTACTTTGTCTTTATCACTAAACCAAAGAACTCTTTCTTTGTTTGGAACCTTTCAATTCAACGCACCACTTTGTTCAAGATAACGCTTTACCTTAAAAGGATTTTTCGTCATCTTGGTGCTGTCTCGAAAAACTTGAGTCTGTTAAGCCCTCTAGTTTTAATTTAGACCCACCATGAATATGATCACATCCTTAGTTGGGTTAAGCACTTTAAGATGTTTTCACTAACTTATAGTGAACTTCTCCGAATATGGTGATCAACATCGGTCTCGTATATTTCATTGCATACATGATAGTCACTCATGCGATCTCTCTTTTAGAGTCTGTGGGGACTATTAAGAGAGATACACTCCATAGCTCATCGACATGAGACATCTCTTGGAGTTTGCCATGCTAAACAACTTTAGCATCAAATGAATATCGTTCCTTGGGTTAAGTCGAGCATCCTCTTGAATCTATCTATATAGATTTTATTCCCAATTAAGATACTCTTCCCAAACCATTCATGGAGGAATGTTTAGACAACTTTATCATTCTTGATTGTAGCAATGGTATGTCATTCCTTATCCGTAGTATATCAACATATAATATTAGGAATGTCACGGCGCTCCCCTTTGTCCCTTTTGTACACACTAGAAGTCTTACCTCATCGAATGTAACTCGGATCATCATCTTCTATGATGTGTACCTCATCATCATCATCCATGATGAATCCATACCTCCTAGGTATCTTTGGTACTATTCGATTTCTGATTGGTTTGTGGTACAATAGGTCTATCTATAGGTTCCTCTTATTTGACTTATAGTGTTTTTGTGGTTCTTGAACTCTTCAAGATCTATTATCCTCCCACTAGCCCCTTCAATGATAAACACCTTTATCTTAGAAGGCAGCGTGTTTCGTAACAAACACCTTTTGCTAAGTAGAATTATAGAACATATACCCTAAACTTACTTTAGGATGTCCCACAAATCTGTACATGTCAAATCTTATCCCAAGCTTATCCTTTGAAACCTTTTCACATAAGTTGGACAACCCCTTATCTTAACATACTTAAGATTAGGAATCCTCCCTGTCCATAACTTTTATGGAGTCTGGGAAATAGGATTTTGAGGTTACCATTTTTCGTAGATGTCTTGACCATTTCTAGGACATTATCCGGAAGGATCTTTGGAATGTCGGTAAAATCATTATGGATCGCACCATGTTCAAATAGGTACGATTTTTCCTTTCAGATACATCAATCAATTATTGCGTATCAGGATGTGTCCATTATGAGAAAACCATTTGAGATGATCTAGAAACTTATTGCACAAGTATTTATTCCTTGATCTAATAAAAGAATCTTAATACTTTGTCAATTTGTTTCATTTCAATTCTTTGAACCTTTCAAATAATTCACACTTGTAATTCAACAAATACATACATTCAACTCTTTGAATGATCATCTCATTTTCTTATACTAATTTGTTCAATATGCAAAATTATTTTCATGTAAGTCAAGTATACAAAATTTATTAAGTAATATTCGGTTCTATACAAAACATTATTATTATAAATAGAACAAAAATTGTTCTTTATTATAATACCAAAGATTTCATTGTCCAACAATAAAATGGAAATAATATTTTAACAAGAATGGAATACAATAACAACTTATTGACTTAATAGATTTGCCAGTATGCATTAACTAAACTATAAGTTCCTATGGCTAATGCGTGAACCTTTGCTTCATTTTCCACACATAGGATTACTTATATTTGTTTAGCTTTCTACTTACCTTGGTCCCTTCATAAATCTATATTTATGATAACCAAAGTCGGTATCCAATACCCAAGTAGAACCTTGACTTAAAGAAAATTTATTTCAATCATGAACAAAAAGCGTATTATATGTAGAAACTTCACTAAGCTTCTTTGGTTAGCCTCTCTGCAAGAGATGCTTCTCATGCTTTTCTTTCGAGTGTCACGGCTTATTTGCGGTGGAAGCAAGCTCCTTTGCTATCCATATCGGTTTTGTTCTTATTATCCTTTATTTTTGCCTTTCTATTTACCTTCTTAGAATCGTTCTTCTTTTCAGAAGATCCTTTGGCCCCTACCAGTAAGACATGGTCTTTCTTGGTTGGAAAGTGACTCTCAACATTTTTCAACATGTTAAGCAAATCAAAAAAGGCGATATCTAGCTTATTCATATGAAAAATTCACAACAATTGTGAAAGGAGTCCAGGGAGTGAGTGCAAGATCAAATCTTGGCTCAACTCTCCATCCATGACAAAACCGGTTGTCCTAATTGATCAATCAAATTGATTATGTTAAGAACTTTTTATGCACGTACTATAGTGCCATTGGCCATTCTAGATCGGAAGAGCTCCTTGAATGTCGATATCTATCGGGTCCTACTTTCCTCACCATCAACTACTTGATGTGTAGGAATATAGTAGGAGCATCCATAGTTTCATCTTGTGGCTGAAGCTCGTTACTATCATAGATCTGAACATGATGCATTGAGCCGGTGTGCATCATCTTGCCACTTTCTAAAAGTAGCAATGTCTTCCTCAGAGGCATTATGCGCAACCATTCTTGAGGATAGGCGTATTAAGGACATAAGATAGCTTTTCAACCATGAGAACTATTCTCAAATTCCTTAACCAATCCGTTTAATTTGATTACGGTTAATTTAGCATCTAATATGCCATGATGATATTAATTTTAGTAATTGTAAAATTACGTAAATGAATTTGTAATTAACAACATTTTAACATACATTCTTTTATTAATTACCAAAATAAATTAGGTCTTGTTTTAAATTGGTATCTCCCACTATTTTCTTCAAACTATATTACCCTCACTTATATAGTTCTTTTAAAGATTTGCTAGTGAGAATAAGGATCCCATTTCAAATGTATATAGACTTGTGGTGACACAACAAACTATATATAAATAAATAGGTAGACAACTTTTGTCAATTACATCAATTATGCAACTCCTTTTCTTTTGCCTCTTAGATTATTTTGATCAGTGGTGGCACATCCAGAATCAAAATTATCCAAGTTAAGTCCGACCTAGCACTCCATATATTCAAAAAAAGAAAATATCATCCTTGTGGTGACACAACAAAATAATATTGTTCAATTTTCTTTATAAGCATCAAATGTGATAAATTAACATCTTAAATACTTAATACTTGCCTTGTGGTGACACAACAAACTCATATTAAATATTTAATACTCTATTAATTTTATCATGCTAGAAAGCGATGTTCGATATTCCAAATATCTTTGAGCGCTTAGGACTTAATATAAAAAAATTGAGGGGTTTGTTATTAATTTGTCTCATCTTGTTTAGCGCATGCACATATATATATATAAAATCGCGTCATATTAATGAACACATGAAGCATGTTTGCATAATATATAATATATATAGTATAAGCATGCACATATAGAATACTATATTCTACTCGGATTGATTATGGACTTTTATTCTAGTTTGGTTCACTAGAGCCACCAAGTGAACCAAAAGGTCAAACCCTAGGGGTGCAAGAAATAATATTTAAATATAACTATTACATTTAAAACCCGGGCTCTATTACAAAGCGGGTCTTTAAGCGCTTCTTGTCCCTTGATCTCTAATTCTTCAAAATTAATTCTAAATATTCCTATTACAAAACTATTTTAAAATAAATAGAAACCTTGATCGTGATCGAGGGAAGTACATAGGAGGAGATAGAATTTACATTCGGAAAAATTAGAGAAGGCGAGTCTGTGAGACCCCATTTAATAAAACCCATACATTCGTGCATCCAACTAAAATAAAATCCAATCGCATTGGTCATTGATAGTCCTTAATCAATCCCATTTATTATCATACACATCATCATATGCATCGATAAATAACATTCATCTTATGAATAATAAACATTTAATATATATATTGATATCATTTAATGGGCAAATTTAGTTATATAAAATCTATTTTGAATCAAAATAAACTTCTTTATTTTAATCCAAATTTAAATAAAAATAAAACTATTTTATTTTAATTTATCCAATTTTGAATAAAATAAACTATTTTATTTTAATCAAAAATTTAATCAAAATAAACTCCTTTATTTTAATTAATTATGGAATCCAATTCCATGTAATAAAAAAAATCTTTAATTAAAATAAACTCTTTTATTTTAATTAATTATGGAATCTAATTCCATGTAAAAAAAAAATCTTTTATTAAAGGAAATACGGATATTCTTTCCTATTCACAAATAAACTCCTTTATTTTGAATAATATGAAATCTTATTTCATATTTAAATAAACTCCTTTATTTAAGGAAATTAGGATTCTCTTTCCTATTCACAAATAAACTCCTTTATTTTAGGAAAAAAAGAATCCAATTTCAACTCCAATTAGTTATCATGGAATCCAATTCCAACTCTAATTAGTTAGCATGAAATTCTAATTTTAAAATTAAAATAAACTTTATATTTTAATATTAAAATAAACCTTTTATTTTAAAATTAAAATAAACTTTTATTTTAATTATAAAATAATTAATATATATATATATATATAATATTCAATTTTAAAATTAAAATAAACTCTTTTATTTCAATATTAAAATAAACCTTTTATTTTAAGATTAAAATAAACTTTTATTTTAATTATAAAATTATTGAAAATAATATATTATATATATATATAATATATATAATATATTATAAAATAATGAATATATATATATATATATATATATATATATAAATCACGTGAATTCGGTAAAAAAAAAAAGGTATGGGTTTGTTATTTTAATAAAAAGGCACTTCCCCTTTTTTTCTTTTTTAGCAGCCATGTGCCAACCTTTAACCGTAGGTGCAGAAATTTTAAAAAAATAAAAAAATGCCCTGCACGTTAACCTTGATTGATTTTCGGTTTTTTTTTTATATTAAATAAATTTTATACAATTAAATTATGCCCAATTAAATTGTTCTAAACACATATCAATATAATATAAAATTAAAACAATTAATAATTCGCATAAAGGTTTGGCTCTGATGCCACTGTTAGGTTTGTAATATTCATGAACGCAATAAAATTGCAAAATAATGCGGAAGCGTGTAAAAATCAGAGTTTAAAAATATTTACAAACCATATACCCGGATCACCCTTTATGCATTATTATTAATTAAACGAAAAGATAAAGAATAAAATCATACCCTTGAAGATCGAGCTTCCTCAGGTACAAGTTCACCTCCAAATCCTTTCGCGTTCAACTTGAATCCACCGGGGTTTTGTTCCTTCCTTTGATCAACGTTAACCACCCATATGTTTGGCCTCTAGAGGTGATCCACCAAGGAAAAATAATGATTCAAGAAAAGGGTGGTTGGCTAAACCCTAGTTTTTCTATCTCTATAGAAAGGGTGTACTCTCCCAACAAATTGGAATTATTACGTATGTTGAAAAACCAACAACCTCCTCCACCCATAATAAGACTCCTCTTATTTATAGATGTGGGCAACCCACCTTAACAATTAAGGAATTGGGATTTATTTTAATTAATTAAATTCTTTTAATTAATTAAACTCCCTAATCTTATTAGGGATAATTAATTAAACTCCTTTAACTAATTTTCCTTCCTAATCCAATTAGGAATAAATGAGAGTACTTATATTAAATTAATTCCCAAACTCTTTTAGAAATTAAAATAATAATAATTGTAATAATATTAATAAGACTCCTCTTATTAATTTATATTTAATATTTCTAAAATATTAAATAATAAATATTAAGCTATTTAATTTATTCTATCACCATAGATTAAATTAAATATACTTAACATATTATTAATACGATTATGCCATTAACTTCTTAAATAATTATTCTTCCTTTTATGGTGTGACCCTTTAGGTTCTCCATATTAAATGGGTTGTGAATAAATCAATTAGAACAATTCTAATCTTATTTAAATAAATAAATTAAATAATTAATTTATTTAAATAAATAATATTTATTCTACAATAGGGATAAGCCTCCTAGCGATCAACAACTTTCCAGATAATATAGATTTCAACATTAATCATAAAAGAACCTTTGAGTAAATAGTTACCGTACAATTCAATCCTTCCACCATACAATGTCCCAATTAAATATAAGACATGTAATTACTGTCAAGTCTTATTTTATTTAATTATATGTATTTCGATCCTTAAATGCACAACTCCAAATAATGCAAATTAGAAACTCCTTTCTAATTTCATTCGCCTTTGGCCAAGGACTACTTTGGGTTGTCATTTATCGAATCACATAGGACATTTCTCTTCTTTTATTAGAAGTGGTAGATTCTTTATTGATCATACATTATCTCCATGTACAACTTATTATACCCAAGCATACCCTTTGATATACCCTAAGGGTCTTAAGGAATAAGTCAAAGTATAACTCATCATACACAAGATACTATGATGATCTCAAGTCCAAGGATTACTTGTACTACTATCACTACTGAGAATTCCTATCATCGACAGCAAATAAAACTCCATTAGGTATTCCTTAACGAGCCACGTTCAAATTGAACTTATTCTCTAATAAGCACCTACATACTTGCTTTAGTGTCTCCACACAAATGATCATGAGATCAATCATCCTCATCCAATGAATGACAGCGTATGTACCAATCTATCCGGATTCACTAATCCCCAATTTAGTAATCCAACGATTGGGAACTATTTTAGTTTTAAGCTTTCTAAGAATTTAGATCTCATTAGAATGATCATCATCATTATTCTAAAAGCATTGCTTAAAACTATGGGTTTATCACATATTATAAAACGACATCATGTAGATAATTAAAAGCCTTTAATAAATTAATACCTTTTATTAATAAATGAATAAGATTGTTACAAAGTATATGCTTTATCATCAAACATGATTGGCTTGTGTGCATACTACTTTCAGAAATGAATAGCTAGGCCCGTGGTGCTCGGGTGGTCATATGACGAGGGTTTGGAGCTGGAGGTTGCGAGTTCGAATCTATTTAGCAGCGAATTGGTTGAAAAAATTCTTTTACCTATCGGGTATTTTTTTCAATTTTTTATTGCCAGCCGTGACAAGCTGTACTGGCCGACATTTTAATTTTATTTTAATCCCGGTATGAATGAAATTGCATCTCTACTAGGCCTTTTTATTTTATTTTTTTATTCTATTTTAATGTGCTGAGTCATGACATATAATGGAGAAATGGAAAAAGGGGTGTTTAAGCAAGTCGCATTTAATTAAACGGATTATTTTAATAATAAATATTCATTTTGTATAACTATACTGACAATATGTTTTTACATGGGCCTCTATTATTAAAATAGAAGCCGACATAAGTAAATATTTGGGCACAACAACCTGTGCCGGCTTACCAAATTTTAACTCTAATCTCAGCCTTCAAATCAATTGATCAACTATCCGAAAAGAGGTTGTTGTACAGTGTCCATGGCAGGTAGGTTGCCATGGATGGATTCATATATATATATATATATATATATATATATATATATATATATATATGAACTATGTGTCGAACTCGTTTGATGAGCCGGATTTTACATCAGGAGCGTTTTTACAACTTTCTTTACTTTTCATCTCATCAAGACTACTTGGCGTGTTGATTGCTTTTACACTTTATTTACATTTTGATTGGAGGTCTTTGGATAATGTTCTATATTTTAGGTGATATTTGTTTTGCTTTTAAAAAACAAGTGAAAAAGGATCTAGAACATGTGATGGAATGTAATGAAATCGATGTAAATTTATTTACGGTGTTTAGATTTCCTCGAGTTGGTTTTAAATGGTTGTACCAACACGGGATTTTTGTGTGAAAAGGTTACTTGCACATTGACCCGGTGATTTGTGAAAAAACAAGTGAAAAAGGTAACATGTATGATGTCGGATGGGGATTAAGATTCGCAGAGATTTTTAAATGGTTTAGGGTCGAGAAAAGGGGACTTGGTTATCGGTGGGAAGGATTGTTAGGCACGTTATGGGGGGAAGGTGTTAGGCCCCCGACATCAAGTGTTACCACGGTGACCGCCTCTCTTCAAGAAACTATTATCTGAATGTGTGTGTGTGTGTGTGTGTGGGTGATGTCTTTGTTATATGGAAGTTGTGCGAGGCCTCGTCGAGCCTACCTATATACGGGGTTTGAATTTATGTAAAAATTCAGTTTTTAGCAAGATATGGCGGTGATGTTTTATGAAAGAGGTTTTTCAAACCACGATGCTCAATAGGAATTGAGACCTTTTACACTCCCATTTTTATTAAGTGATGAATTTTGATTGATTTTTTATTTGACGGATCTTGAGGCATCCGTACGAAAATAATATACAAAAATAATGCCGACTTCCTCCGTGGGTATGGAAACCATCGAGGAAATTGAGACATCGTGAGAATAATTTACAAGATGCTTCTACGGTGAAAATGTCCATCACGGGGGCCGAATCTAGATCGATGGGATGAATCTGTGATCACATGATTCTAGGCGCATGCTGAGAATATTTGCAATTTTTATATGAAAGCGATGGTATATATATATATAAAAGCTATAATATATATATATACATGACATGATCACCAACCACGAAAGCACCTCCATGGGGATCAAAATGTAAATAAAGCTATTAAAAGCTATCAACCGCATACGGAGAGAAACTCTCGGTGGGACAAAAGTAAATAAAGGCGTAAAAGCGATCAAGCGCCACGAAGGAAACTCCAGAAAGGAAAATATATATATATATATATATATATATATATATATATATATAAATAAGAAATGCCTTCGGATGTAAAATCGGGCTCATCGAATGTAGTTCGAGCCACAATTATATATATATATATATATATGATGTAGTGAAACGCATTATCGAGCGAGATTTACATCCGACATTTATATATATATATATATATATATATATATATATATATATATATATATATATATATATATAAAGCATAGGATGTAAAATCAGGCTCATCAGTCCACACATAGTTAATATATATATATATATATATATATATATATATATATATATATATATATATAAGCGATAAGCGCATTGCATAAAGTACAGGCTCATCGAACAAAATTTTGACATACATTAATATATATAAATATAAGTATATATATATTAAAGCAATAAATAGCTCAGACCAGAAGTCAGGCTCATCGAACAAAGTTTGACACATAGTTAATATATATAAATGTAATATATATATATTAAAGCAATAAGCGCTCGGGCCAGAAGTGCAGGCTCAATCGAGGTATAACTTCGATAATGTTAGTCAATATATATATATATATATATATATATATATATATATATATATAGACTTAAATGAAACCACAGATAGAAGTTTAGGGCAAAAATAAGCAACACGACTCTCAGCGTGTAGAAGGGTGTGTGCAAAGATGAAAGAAAGACTCTAAAGTGTGTGAGAGAAGGCTTACGGTGGTGATAAAAAAGGCTTCTATATCTTTAGAGTGGGTAAACACTTGGCTTTTGTGGGGTACAAAGAGGCTATATATGAGCTCTGGTGTTTAAAAGTGGGAAAAAACACCTTTGTATGGCAAGTCTTGAGCAAATTGTGCGGGGTTTCCCGTCTTTTTTCTCTTAAAATTAGCACCCCAAGCCCTCTATTTATAGGCATATATAGCAGCATGGTGTACTGCCTTGGTGGCCATAGTGTGTGTAGGAGGAGAGTCGGTCGGGTCGGCCCGGGTTTGTCGTCAGGTTAGGTCGTCTCAAAATCGTGCACTCAGGCTTTATAATGTCCACTCGGATTTTGAGAAGTGCAATCCGGGCATCCGTTTGAGGTATCTGAAGACCTATTTTGGACCATGCCGTTGTCGAGAGTTATCACGATGGCATGGGATTAGAGTTTGTCTGAAGTCATTGAAGATGGGGACGATGCCCTCGGTCTTCAAGCTTCAACTTTCATCCGTTACCCGCCTGATAGTCACTCGGGATTGGTTAGCCTTGTGGGACATCGTTGCGTAGAGGCGTGACGTGGCATTGTGTTTGACGAGATAGCGATGTTGCCCCTCACCGGTGTTATCATTGGATTGGGCGATAAATCATGAGGCGTTGCTCGAGACTTATTTGAGATTGAATTCTTTGTAATTGTTGAAGGTCCTCATTGTCATCTTTGAGGTGTGTGTATGTCTCTTCCGATGTTATTCTTAGGGTTGGTACAATGTATCTCGTTGTGAGCAAGAGATGAAAGGTGATGGCATTTGAAACAAGCATTTTCGGGGTTATCTCTAAAAGCTGCATTCCTTGGGGTTATCACAAGGTTGGTGGCTATTCCATGGTTGGGGGTGAGGCCTGGATACCTCGGGGTTGTCTCAAAGATTAATCGGTCTTCTCGGTGTGTGTTCGGTATTGTATCTGCAGGTCTCGGGGTTATCTCAGAGGGTTGGATTTGTTACTCCCGATTGCGATCCGGGGTTGATCTTTGAACTTCGGTAGTATCCGGTATGGATTTGGATTGTCTTCGGGGTTCTCTCTTAAAAAGACGAATCATCCTCCTGATGTTAATGTGATGAAGTCTAGAAAATTTTGGGTGTCTACAGATGCCCCTCTTTATCATACTCATGCATGGCGATGCATGGGTAGGATAAAGAATCCTAGACACTTGAAAGCATAATAAGATAAACATGGTACTATGGATATACAACATGATGCAAATGTATGATGTATGTATGCGGGGTTGTATTGACATCTTTGGGGATGATTCTTGGCTCCTGTTGCTTATTTGGGGATTAGCAATGATGATCGATTTGATGTGTAAGCCGAATCTGTTAGGATGTTGATGTTGGAGTTATCACCAAATTCATGTGTTCTTGATATGACTTGATCTTGAAGAAGATGTACCTCTTATGTGTAAGAGATGCGTGGGGATAAAGCTTGATCTCTTTGAGGATGTGTATAACATATTCCATCATCTATCCTCTTTGATAATGTTGACCTCTCTGGTTAGTATCGCGAGAATATGTCGCGATTACATTGGATTTCTTGCCGACGACAAAAATCTTTGTCGGGGATGCGACCTTCGTTGGCGATGTGAATCAAGCAATTTGAAATATCATGTGGGATATATTGTCAAAGTTGCTTGACCTTGATTTGGCGTGTGAATCAACGGTGAGATTTGAGTAGATTGTCGAGGTTACTTGACCTTATTTGTCGTGTAGATCAGCGGAGCATTGCGTTGTGACCCCGTAGGGGATCCATTTGGGGAATATGAAGCGATTGGGTATGAGAACCTCGAATAGCTCTATAGCTGTGATAGGTTTAAACGCTATATCAAATTTGAAATAGCGTCAAGGTTGCTTGACCTTCGTTGATATGTACCAACAGTTGAGCATGCGTCGTTACTACTCCATGGAGAGATATCGTTGTAACCCGTCGAGATCTCTGGGGGGGACGCGTGATGCGTATGTACGCAACTATCGAACGGTTCTCAACACTTCGATGGGTTTACTTGCACTCAGCTAAAATAACGTAAAGGTTGCTTGACCTTCATTGATGGACATGTCAACGGATGAACGTGTTGTAACCCCCACCGGGGATCTACGTTGTAACCCCCGTCGGGGACCCACGTTGTAACCCCCATCGGGGACCTACTTAGGGTAACGACCTGGAGTTGGCGGCACCGGACCTGTCGAGGTATTATTGGAAGTGATTTGTGACAAATGAGATCAATGGTAGGGTATACCTCATGTTCGGGTGACTACCAATGGGCGATGTACCGATTCAAAGTCTCATCCGAGAAAACTAGGATTGTATCTTTGTTTTGCTTTCAATCGGCGTGGCATTTTATTCTCGGTTTAACCTTTCTAGTCCGTGAGAACTTGTTTTAACTCGAAGCTGGACCGAAGCCGGGAGGGTGGGACCCACATAGAGGAGGCGTGAAGTGAACTCTTTGCTGCGTAGTGGTGAGCTGCTGACGGCGTGGATGATAAATCCTTCAGCCTGCCTTCACAAGTTCATTTTTAACGCACTTCGCTTAGGAAAATCCGCGAGCCTTTTTCCGGATCTGCTTGAGTTTGATTTGCTTTACGCAAATTTTGCCACCGTCTGAGTACAAGTGTTCTACACTATCACAGTAGCGTATGCATGTATTTTTTCCGGTTTACATCCAGTTGGATTGTGAGTTATTACACGAAATGCATCTAAACACATAGTAGTGATTATGTATGCACAAATGACTTGATAAAAATATTTAACATAGTAAATGTTAGTATTAAACCATCTTGAACATAATGATGTGAAAAAATTTGACTTTTGAGGCGGTCAATTGGCACCTTTTTACTGCTATTTTTTTGTCTATTTGAGGTCGATGAGCAAAAGGTAGAAAGGCAAAATACTCTCCTAGCATTGAGGTTGGCCTTATGCATGATGATTTTAATTTTTAATGCATATATTATGTATATGACTTTGGGGCGGTGTCTTTCTTGAATGGCCACCTAGACATGCACTGTATGCATGTGGATAGTCCTATTTTCAAAGGGACTATGGAAAAAATTTTTCAAATGTAGGCATTGGGTAGTCATGCATTTTAACTACATTATATGTTATAGTAAATGCATGCATGCATATAGTCATAAATGCATTTAAAAAGCTCGGGTAAGGAAATACCACACCCCTTTACGAGGTGATTTGGAGACTTGTTGTCGGATATTATGGATCCGGATCAACCGAAGCGGTTCTTATAGGACCGCTTCTTGGCGTCTGGCGGAGGGCTTACGAAGTGCCTCATCCTCGTTTCTGTCGAACTGACCTCGTCGGTTGGTGGAGGCGTGATCGTCTGTCGGTAGATGTTCGGGCGTCGAGAGGGCGAGGAGGCGGATAATATTGAGGATCCGCTCTGCTGCACATGTCCCTCGCGAGGAGCTTAGAGCATTCGGTGGTGAACCCGAGTTCTTTGGGTGATTTGGTGAGACATCCATCGATGTACTTGCATCTTAACGAGGTATGGCGTTAGACTTTGATCTTCCTTCTTTCTATTGATGAGGATTAAAGGGTTACGATGTTGATCTTGCATTTTCATGTAGGTTCGAGGTTTTACTACGACCTCGAGGCTGGTTTAGCATCCACTCCATGTACCGGTGCTTCATCACGATTATAGAAGCGATAGTGCATGAGTGGGGATTTGGGGCATTTTTCTCCATCCTTCCCGTCGTTGTCCACAGGGTTACCTCGGGCATTATGCGGCGATGGTTTCATCGGACTCGGTCCTCCTCCTATTTGGATTGCGAGGTGATGATGGCGCCTATGGATTGGCGATTTATCACGGTATGGAGTTTGGAGGGGCGAGTGCCTTGCATGGCGAATATTACCCTACTGCCGTCGAGATCCTTATTAGGAGTTTCGGCGGGGCGCTCAAAGGTAGGGGCTGTCGTTCGAGGTCCTTTGGCGTAGATGTTATAAGTGGGCTATTGGTGAGCCCATGCACGATGATGTCGAGGATCGGGGATCGCGTTCTGCGGCGATTGTTCACGATGATCATTCGAGGTTGCCATGTGAGATAACTCTTCCACGGTATCTTTCGCTTTGGTTAGCGCCACCGCGATGTGGATCGTATAGGAGAGTATGATTGGGGCTCTTACACCTTTGCCTATTTCCTCGGGGCATGCGTCTGCGCTCTCGGGTTTGGCCAGAAGCTTGGTTAGGATTTTACCCATTTCTTTGGTGAGTATTTCTCTTGTCTTTTCCATTTATAGGTTAAGAGTGTTTCTTGATAGCAGATGTTTTGCCATTGTGTTGGCGTTTTGGGCTATGAGAGGCTCCCGTGTTTGCATCCTGTGAGTGTGTTAGGTTTAGATACCTATCCACGAGGGCGACGATGGCACCATTCTATTTTGCGGAGGTCCCACATGGTGAGGGCTTCGCTCATTGCCGTATATCTGGTTGGAGTTCTTGACGGTGGGCGCCATCACATGGATTCCCTACTCGGGGATCATTTGACCATCGGTTTTGAGGATGGACACCCTACTTTAGAGTAAGTATTTGATTTCCACACGGAGATTTCCTCTCTTCTTGAGATGGATGGGTGGGAGCTCTATTTAGGGAAGCGTCTTTTATTAGGAGCACCCGGGGAGATCCGTATACCGATCCTGCCTCTTGTCAGGCGTCATTGGCCCATATCACAGACACCCATCAATGATATTCCATTGTTGGGAGTTTACAATTTTGATTTATCTGAGGGTCCGTGTACTCAGGAGATATTCCAGCGTTGGTGGCTCCCTCGCACTATTGGGGCCCAGTCTCGTGCCACACAGTTTATGGGGGCATGGTTCCAGGTTCTTTGATGATAATGGATTGGGTGGCTTGTGTCCGAGATCCGACTCATCTGACCCAGATTAATAGTTTGACCTGGCAGTTGGACCAGGCACATGTATTTATTCGGCATTTGGCGAGAGATCGGCGTGAGGCGGAGTCATTTGTTCCTTCGGCTTCGAGTCTTGGCCCCTCGAACGACCCATTTGGTTTTCTTGGTGTGAGATCCTCCTCTTTATAGGCACGACATCCTGTTGATAGAGATCCGGTGACTCGGGAGGAGTTACATCGGTGGACGAGGATTGAGGGCGTGGACATCGAGACCCTGGTCTTCTTACGATGTATATTCTCGTTATATCTTTTGATAGGCCTCTGTTAGATATTGGGTGGTTGTTCCCCATTCTCGCTATATCTTTTGATAGGCCTCTACATTAGTAGTAGAGGCGTTTGTGCCCCATTTTCATGTATTTGTAGGTTGTATAGAGGTGATGTATTAGATGATGATATATTTAGGAATGTATGCACCATTTTTTCATTCCTATATCATATTGCCATCCATTATCTCATTATGCATGTATCATATTATGCATATGTATGTATGTGAGAGATATTTGGCATTGACCCTGGATGGTCTTATGACACGGCTTACAGAGATGTCTTCTTTGACGAGTTAGTAGTATAGATCATACCCCACCATCGGTGGTGGCATTGGGTATCACGATCGTGGTATGATAGCATGTCACCACCAGACGGGGTATATTTGTAGATCTATTCTTGCGACATACCATGACCCTTTTGGCATTTCGAGTTCTGCGAGGATTTGTAGGCGGGATGATAGAGCATTGGCTACACGATAGGCGGGTATTCCGTTTTGGCACCCATGAGTTGACTCTACTACGGAGGGTATGCATGCGTTTGACGATCTTGCCCTTAGATAGACCTTGCGTGCACATGGCTTTGGGAGACATGAGTAGGCGATTCATGACTCTCACGGGATTGAGGCGCTTGAGTAGTGCGATGATGGTGACATCGGCCACGTGATCTCTCGGCGTTTTACGTATGATGATTTGGCGCGGAGGATAGCTACTCACGACATTACGGGGATTTCAGCGTGTCGGAGGATCATTGGCGTTTGGCGAGTTGATGTCTTGATGCTATGTGTCTTTGTCATACGTGTATATATTGCGGTATATGGATGAGATAGATATAGGTGTTATCATGGCCGTGAGAGCTCTCGGGGGAGGTCGTACCATTGTACCTATGATCGTGGTAGAGACCTGCGATCGACATCCTCTTGATGTACTTACCGTCGAGGAGTGTTCTTTGGGAGTTCGGTCATCTTTGTATGTGTGGTTTATGTCACACTTGCGGCCGGTTGGTACCCTTAGGCGGCATGGGTATTATTTTCTCCCATGATGTGGCTATGTCGTACTCCTTTCGACCATCGAAGTGTCTAGATGCTCGATCTTGGTCGCATTTTTGGCGGATATCGAGAGATCCATTTAGCATATTGTTGTGCTTGGGGCTTTGCTCACCATCTGACTTCATTACTCATGCTCCCGGGCATGGATTTCCTCCCTACGGGTGGCTTGAGGCGTGACTACTTATCATCCATTGGTCGTGATGTCATGATTCGACCGAGTTCGAGGATTTTCATCCTTTCGAGGCGATAGGTCGGCGATTCGACTTCTCGATATCTCTCGTGAGAGGGCCGATCTCGTGTATCGCTCTTTGGGATCGGCGTGAGCTAGCTGCTTTTCTGCCGGTCGTCCGGTTATTCATGCGAGTACTCGCATGGATGGAGAGCGGAGATTTTATATAAATTGCTGGCGATATTTGCGATCTTAGGAAGCGAGTTAGACGATGTAGAGCCTATGGAGGACATTGATACCTACATCGAGGAGGATCTGCATTTCTTTGGGTTGCCAACATTTCTTCAGATTCTCCTAGTACCGGTACTTTTGTGATTGACTACTCGACGCGATACTTGAAGGCGAGTCTTCATCGATGACCTTTGAGAGATCGATTCGATCTATGATGTCGATTTGCTCTTGATGTGAGGGGCCGCCCTATTAGAGAGAGGCGAGGCATTGGCTCGTAGAGAGATGCCATCATTGTCATGTTGGCGTGATGAGGCGCGGTCGACCGTAGACCTGATGATAGTTGAAGCGGGATATCGCCATATCTGCTGCCGGGATGTGGTATCACGAGATAATAATCTTGCGGTGAGGTCCCTTACCCTTTGGTATGATCGCGAGAGATGAGCGCTTATATTGATGAGCATATGGTCGTCATGCGGATGGCTTCTGATCTGTTGGGTCGTCGTGTGGATATTCTCATCCGAGGAGACTACTGACTTTACCTCCTTCATCGAGAGGGGCGCCATGTTGGTCTTGCTAGCTCGCATATACCACGACTAAGTAGATGAGCTTATATTATTTACCTGCAGACTAAACAGCCATTTTATCATATCTGATTTACATTGTATATATATCAAACAACATTATATATGATGAGAGAAATATATTTTGGATCACTTCCCTTTTAGATATGCCTTGCTATTTGCTTGATATTTTGCCTGCTGCTTCAGGGCTTGTGATCTCGATGTATTCTGAATTCCTCCTGGGTGGATGGACATTGAGTTGTCTCTGGATAGTTCAGAATGGATCATCGATCTATGTATCCCTACCATCTTTGGTGTCTTGGGACTTGTTTCTGAATGGAAATGTGGAGAGGAGTGTGGCTTTCTCTCTACGAGATTAGTACTTACCACGGATGGTGTGAGTACTTCTATTTAGGAGAAGCCTAGTTAATTCCACCTCTTATGGTTTGGTGTTGCTCTTGAGGTATGTACATGGCTTAGATGGTCGTAGAATCTCTATTTGGGAGGAGTTAGGGTAATTCCATCCCTTTGATGCGAAGTAGAATGAAATGTAGTGGATTGAAGAGAATCCGATACCCGTTGACAATGGTTTGTGTTTTGGTAGGGGTGAGACCGAACCATGAATGGTGCCTACGTACTCCTATTGAAGAGGAGATCAGGTCTGCGTAGTTCGAACCTGGTGTAAGAGGTTCATTGTGTATATGGCTGACATGGTGTAGGAATGTTTTTGGTTGTTTTTGTTTTATGTAAGGGCAGAAATGTTTTTGTTGTTTTTGTTTTATTGCGGTAGGGCCATATGAAATGGTTGCTACGTACTCTATTGAAGAGGAGATCGGTCGCGTAGTTAGCCCCTCGGCGAGAAGAAAAAGCGTAATCCATATGCGGTCAGTGCGGGGAGGAAAGTTTAATCTAGGTTGAGGATAAAGCTGCGGGGTGAAAAGTTTGATCCCGTAAATGGGTAGTAAACTATAAGCGCAAGAAGGTTCAATCGCGGTGGGATGACCTAAGTTGTATGAGCCTTGAAAAGGAGAAAGCCGGTGCTGGCGGCTTTGAAAGTATGTTTCCACGAGGGGGGCAAAGTGTAGAAAAGTTGTAGGTGGTAAAGGGTTAAAGAAGCCGGAATGGTGGTGACACGATGATTATGCACCGGGGTGTTTCTTTGGTTACTTGGACATAATACCATTTCACGGCGGCGTGCGAGTTGATGAGTTGTGGAAATTCATCGTAGTCCATTTCTTGCAATCAATCTGAGGCGCCTCTGTCGATACTTCTTTGACAATAAGCGGGCCTTCCAGTTAGGGCGAATTTTCCTTTAGCTTTGATCTTGGTTGTCGAGAATCTTCTTGAAAACCAAGTCGTATTGTTTAAGCCGCCAGTAGCGGACTTTTTTGTTGTAGGATCTGGCGATCCTTTGTTGATATCTTGACCATGGAAGATAGCCGCGGTTTGCGCTTTCGTCTATAGAGAGACAATTGGTGATACTGTCTTGTACCCATTGGTCTTCATCGGTGGCGTCGATCGACACTCTGAGAGATTCCATCTCAACTTCTATTGGAGAACCTTGCTTCCATCCCATAGGTTAAAGCGTAGGGGTTGCCCCGGTTGAAATGCGCATTGAGGTTACGTAGGCTAACATGAGTCGGAGGCGATAGGTCGAGGCCAATCTTTGTGGTTGGCGGACATCTTTTGCATAATCTTCTTGATGTTTTTGTTAGCGCGCTTCAAGCGGCACCGTTCATCTTTGGACGATAGATGTGAGTTAAGATGTTTGATGTGGAATTTCTTGCATAATTCCTCCATCATTTTGTTGTTGAGGTTTTTGGCATTGTCGACACAATCACCTCTGGTTGTCCATATCGACAAAGCGACATTGTTTACGATGAAAGCAATGATGACTTCTTTAGTGACCACAGGGAAGGGAGGCGCTTACTACCCACTTGGTGAAGTAGTCGATCGTGGTGAAGATAAATCGGTGACCATTCTTGGCTTTAGGCTCGATGGGCGATAGCGTCCATCCCCACATTGAGAAGGGAAGGCGAACTCATATTGTGGAGTTCGTGGAGGGCGTGTATAGCATTCCGTGAATCGCGCGATAGCATCTTTTGGCGTGGTCGTTGCAATCGACTTTGAGAGATAGCGATAATGTCCCATCACGAGGACTTTCTTGACAAGGAGGGGCCACTCATGTGGGGGGGCCTGAGACTCGCCATGGATTTCATCCATAAGCCTTTGGGCTTGATCTTTGTCTAGACACTGAGGAGACCTAGTCCGCATCTCTTTTGTGAGCGCATCTCCACTCGGGTAGAACTTCATAGCAAGTCGATGGATCCGCCTTTTCTCGGTCGGGCTCGCCTCGGTGGGTGTAGATCCATCTCGCGAGATATTCCTTGATATCTTGATACAAGGAGGTTGGATGGGAGGTAGCTCATCGATACTTCTCAACGTAATTTCCATAAAGGTGGGGCCTTGTTGCGGGGAAAATTATGATGCTTGGCAAGTGTTCCTTATGCGATATGCGAATCGAGGAGGCCAAAGTTGCTAATGCGTCCATGAAATCATTCTATTACGAGGAATGTGTAGAAAGGAGATTTCTTGAACTCAAAGCCATCTTCAAAACACAGATGGTAAGAGGCGGCAAATGTAGTTCCTTGGTTTGATAGATTAGGTGGATTATTCGATTACCAACTCGAATCTCAGGGCGATTAACGCTTTGATGCCCATTGAATGGGCAAGTTTTAGCCCATGAGGCGACCTTCATATATTCGGTAGTATTGTTGGTCTTGACAAAGCTGTAATTTAGTGGTGACGGGATCTTTGCTCCCGTACCAAATACTAGAATTGCTCGGCTCAGAGCCTTCCATATTAATGACTCCATCAAAATACATCTTCCGTGATTGGCGCGTATCGTCTTGATGGTGTTCTTTGTCTTTGTCATTACTCCTTCATCGAGGAAATATGTTTCAAGGGTTTGAAATCCCCACGAAGGTGCGGTGGCTAGTTGATCGCATGATTCCTTGACCTTTGATGGACTTTTGAGTCACATATCGATGTCAAATTATTGTAGGATCAAGCTGCCATCTAGACAATGAAAGCAATTTAACATGGGTTTGTTGAACACGTATTTGAGAGGATCCGCGCGGGATATGAGATGGGTTGTGTGACCATGGAGGTAATCTTTGTAACCTCATGGAAGCCCATGCTAAAGCACAACACGTCTTTTCGATCGAGTGTACTTGTGTTCACTTCTTCTTTGAACCTTTTCTTTGAGGTAATAGATAGCTCGTTCTTGGCCTCTATCGTCTTTTCACGTCGACATCGACCCATGGCATTGTCACTACTGAGACGGATACATGAAGCAGGGAATATCGTCCACAGGTGGGTGGTACCAAGGCAGGGAGCTTTGACTATTTGTTTCTTGATTGTAAGGAAGGCATTACGGCACTCATCATTCCATTTCATGGAGGAGTTCTTCCTTAATAGCTTGAAGATTGGCTCACGAGGTTCTTTGTGAGTTGGGAGATAAACCTCTTGATGAAGTTGATTCTTCCAAAAATCCCGTATTTCCTTCTACATTTGAGGAATGGGCATTTCGGTGATGGCTTGGATTTTGGCGGGATCGACTCTATCCCTTTGTGGTGACTAGAAATCCTAGCAACTTGCATGATTTAACGCAAAGGCGCATTTAATTGGATTCAACTTCAAGTTGTACTTTGACAACTGTTGAACAACTTTTTAAGATGGTCTATATGGTCATCCTCCTTAGGGACTTGACAATGATGTCATCCACGTAGATCTCAATCTCTTTATGCATTAAGTCGTGGAAAAAGAGCCATCATAGCTCGTTGATAGGTAGCTCGGCATTGATGAGGCCGAATGACAACCGTCTATAGCAAAAAGTTCCCCAAGGAGTGATGAAAGCGGTTTTCTCACGATCTTCCTCGGCAACCATGATCGATGGTACCCATAAAGCAATCGGAAAAAGAGTACATGTCGTATTGTAGCGGTATTGTCAATGAGAATGTGGATAAATGGCATGGGAAAAGCTATCTTTTAAGCAAGCTTTATTCAAGTCCGGTAATCGCATAAACTCGCACCTTCCCTCCGAGTTTGAAATGCAGGCACGATGTTGGATATCCACTCGGGATATGTAGACACCATGATGATGCCGACTTGAAATTGTTTCACAATTTCTTCTTTCCTTTAAACTCCACTCGGGGTTTTGATCGCTTTGAGTTTACCTTGGTTGGCTTAAATCCCTCTTTAATGGGAAGGCGATGAAGGACAATGTCGATTGGACAAACCCACCATGTCTTCATGAGACCATGCAAACACATCACGGAATTGGGTTAATAAGCGTAACCATGTCATTCAGGTTGGTTTGGGGTAAGGTGCGAACCAATCTGGATTAACTTAGGGCTTTAAGGTTAGAGATTAAAAAAAGTGGTTTGATCGAGGTTGGGTTTGGGTTTGTCTTTGACCCATTCTTGAATTTGGAGGCACCTCAATGTCATCACTGTATATCCATCAAGGTTGAATTCATCTCTACATCAAAGTACAATCCTTGTGTAGGAGAGGCATCGTATCGGCAAAATACATGCACATCTAAGTTTGAGTCTGAAACAAAATATGCTTTCACTTAGTATATATGAAATCGTTGATCATACTGAGTGTTAGCATATCTTGGACAAAATAAAGCGCTAATCTTGTCTGAGAAAAGTAGCGGTTATTATATCTACTGAGGAAGAAAGAGTTACGCGTTTACCCTTGTCGACCAAAGCAAGGAATGTTGTTCCAATTAGCGAGGGTAAAAGTCAAGGGTAATTTGCTTGATGATGGAGGGATTGTCATCATCCTCCTGTCCGAATGATGGCCATTACGTCAGGCAATCATAAATGCAGGGTGTATTGTTGGTATGTTCATCATGAGCGATGATCGTATCTGGGACATCATCCGTATGACGTCTTACTTGATTCTTCGTTCCTCTTCTTCCGCTGCGGGATTTGGAACAAAGATTTCTTTTCCTTTCTCCGCGTCTTGGCTTGGGAAATAACATAGCCATTACATTGGTGGCACGCCTTTCTGGGAGGTTGTGCGGACTTCGAGTTTGAAAGGCGAAGATAAGCGCCACGTGGTTGAAAGTGAAGGAATCTGTTGATGTTTATGAGGATTCTGTGACTAGAAATTTGGCGAGAATAGCCTAGTCCAATTTGTTCGACTTGCACAGTTAAGCGAATTGGGTACTTGATACCTGGCAATCTTTACTGACCCTTGTCGGTTTATGACCCAATGACATCATTTCTTGAGTGGTGACATTACCTCGGCGGAAATCTTGGGTTTGGCAATGGTGCTCCAATAGTGGTGGTATTGGGTGTTGCTTATTTCAAAGCATGAAAACTGGCGGTTCAACATCGCATTGGCATTGATGAGCGGCATGTCCCGTGTTGAGGAATCTCGGTTCGGCGTTGGTTGTGACCGGCTATTGTTGATGATGTATTTCAATTGTTGGTGAAGAGTGGAGGGGCGCTTGACCGTATATGAATCCATGGTCGTCCAAAAGCGAGGTTGTATCCGAATCTATCTTGAGCACATGGAAAGATCATCGCGAGAATGTGTGAGGACCAATTTGATTGGCGGCTCGATTACTCAAGCCAGAATTCTGGCGGGCTCCATCAAAAGCTTTGATGATAGTATGGGCTACTCGAATTCTATTGAGATTGATATTCATCTTCACCGAGGTAGCGTATGGGCGGATATTGAGAGGAACCTCCATCTATTAAGACTCTGCTACCGTATATCCAGGAGGATAAGGCCATGATAATGTAGCGGTTTGCGATGGCCAGGTCCCTTGGATGGTATGTCATCATCGATGAAGGATATCACATTGTTGTTGAAAATGTGATCAACCATATGTTGAAATTTTTCCGTATCCACTGATGTGGGAGATAGGCTTCTTCAGAACCTTTAACAAGACCTTCGGTGATTCTCGAAGTTAGGACCAAGTCCAAAATTGATATTTGTTGTGGAGCTTCTTTCGAGCTTAAAACCATAGTAGCATTTCATTATGACCCACGGCGCGGAGGAACTTTTCAATCTTCTCCATGGGTATTTTCCCCTTTGATTTGGTGGTGGGCTTCATCACCCGATGGGGGAGATATAGTGGATTTTCCTTCGACACTGCAGCAGTGATTATGTGAGGTGGATCCTTCACCTTCTCCATAATTCCACGGAACCTTGCGTAAGCTAACAATAGGATATTATGCTCTGCATGGCAAGTTGATTGGCTCGGGGGCGACCACTTTCAAAGGATTGTTTCCTCCTTTGAGTTGAATTATTGGTGTTGTGTAAAGTATTAATCCCCTCGACTTCGGTGGATATATGCTTTGCTACCACACTTTTCCACTTAGTAGGACTGCATTCTCACTTGCTTGCGTAACACGGTGTCGTTATCATCGTCAAGGCGATACACCTTTGTCGATTAGATTTTGAATAAGGTGGCGGAGTGCCCAACATTCTTACATCTTGTGACCACGGAGGCGGGAGTGGTATTGACATACTCCATCGAGTTGTACCATCGAGCGGGGGTTGATTGGAGGTAGAAGTGGCTGATCCTTCCTTCATTGATTAACATATGAAGGATTTCCTCCATGGGTTGGCCCAAATAGGTGAATTCCTTTTGTTGGCGAAATCAAGCGAGGCTTTGGCATTTGCTCTCTTTGTCACTTTGTCTTCCGGCATTTCATTTTACGAAAGTGGCGAGGGAATATTCATGACAATAGGTAGGAGGCTGGCATGCTCTGGGTGATTAATTTCTTAGGAGTCACTTGATCTTTGATAAGTCACGATTTCATGATTGCTCAATTTGTTTCTAGAGAGCTTTGATCTTTCGTTCCATTGTGAATTGGAACTTGGCATAATCCCATTTGTCATCACCGTCTTTGAGGTGCAGGAAGATTCACAATTTGAAGTTGGAACTTTGTCCATTGCTCCGATTGATCATGTTGACCTCTTCTTCTTTGTGTTGAGGAAGAGGGTTGTCTTGAACATGAAATTTGATCGGGTTTGGTGACTACGATCTCCCGTTGTCTATTAGGTCCTGGATCTTGTGTTTCAAAGGCCCAACAATCTGAGTATCATGTCCGGTGCCCCGGCATGATAAGCACATTCCTAGCGACATTGAAACCCCGTCCATTAGAAATTTGGTGGTGGAAGAAGATCGTAATTTTCTTCTGTGTTGTCGGAAGATTGAGAATGTTCTCGAGGGTCCCCTAAGGGTGTAAACACTCGATGGCGTTTGACTTCTCCACCTTTTGGTATTGGAGGGCTTGTAGTGTAGTTTCTCCTTTGAATGGGCATGTTTTGATTGCCTTTTTACCCCTGTAGTATCAGGGAAACATCTTCCTCTTTCTTTTTATGGACCCTCCAGGAGTTGTTCCCATAATTTCTAGATTGGATGTGATCAGTAATGACTTTGAGTGCGGCTAGGTCTTGAATCTTTCGACTTCAACCCCATTTGGCCATCTCCCCATGCTTGACCATTTGAGGAAAATGGTTTGCCGATCTTGGCTAAAACTCTCTCATAGAAGGGAGCTTCTTGTATATCTATAAAAGTCATGACCATTTTGATTTATCATGGCGAGGACTAACTTAGGCGACCCGGCGTCTCCACCTTTGAGCATACTCTACGAAAGACTCGTTAGGCTATTTCTTGATCTTGGTAATTTGATCCCGTCGAGGAGCCATCTGAGTTTGAAAGCTATATTGAGTGAGGAAGGCATGTGCTAGCTCTTCCCAACTATGGATTTTGGAGTTGTCTAATCTTGTGTACCATGAGCGGGCTTCTCAGTTAGACTCTTTTGGAACAATTGCATTACGAGCTTTTTCATCCTCTGCATAGGATCCAAGTTCTCAATAAATACTTTTAAATGTGTATAAGGATCTCTAACCCGTCATATTTTTCAAAGTCGGGAGTTTTAAATTTTTTGGATAATGAACACCGGGAAAAATATACGAATCGACATATGAAACACTCCGTGTGTTCCAATTCCTTTGATAATACGAAGGTCTCTTCCATTTGGAGGACTTTCTTTTGATGTCACCATTATGCGGATCTCGGTGGGATGGGTAGCATCATGAGTTTTGTTGGTTGTATCCAAGCTGTGGTTGGTATGGTAATGACACTGGATTCCTCCTTGTGTGGAGGATTCGGTATGTATCTGGTATTTTCGACCTGTGTAGGTGGTGTAATTCTTTAGTAGAACATCCAAATCTATAATTTGTTTGCTTAATCCATGAATTCTTTGCGAGCTGGATTAAGTTTGATGCTGGTGGGATAATGACATGATTGATTTTAGGCTGTTGCCTTTTGGACTTTGAGCGGGTAGTAGGTCCGATTGATTCCTATGAAAGACTGGCATAGTTTAGTCTTTAGGGAAGGTGTATAATAACATGTTTATGTGTGAATGTCCATTTTAGGAATTTTATCCTACAAAAATGGATGTCATTTGTTTTGTAGCATGTATGTGGACACATTTCTTCATATTTCTCATTATATGGAGATATATATGGAATGAAATTACAAGTAATTGTGTTTACAAGTAATTGAAATGAGAGCATGAAGAGACTTTCCTCTGTTTTGGGTTTATCAGAGGCTGACCTATCTTAGGTTACTCTCGCGGCTTTTTGGCATGAAGGTTCCCAAATCATCGCAATCTACTTGACGGGAAGTTAATCCAGGTCTTCATTTGGAGCGAATTTGGGTGGTGCCTTTCACGAGCCTCGGAGAAATTAGTCTTCTCACGAGTCCGATAATCAAACACAAGCGGGATAGCCTCTGGTGGAGGGACCACACAACATACATTTCACATACATCGCGCGTCTCACCGTATGAAATGATGACATGTGTGAAGCACTAATATCATAAGCGAGTTTATAGTGCGAAGCACTAATATCACTAGCGAGTTATGATGCGAAGCACTAACACTGGCGGTTACTAAGTTCTAAGTGCAATAAAGAAATGCATTCGTACACATTCATAAATGTAAATGCAACATCCACACAAGCGGATAAAAGTTTTGAAAAGATTGTAGTAGCGGCTTAAGTCCTCTTCTTTGGAGTCCCCGGTGAGTCGCCACTTTGTCGACGTCGGGATTTTTGGGTGTCCCTTTAGTTACTTGTTCTTTGGTGTTCTCATTTTAGGTGAGATTTGTTTGAAAAAACAAGTGAAAAAGGTCCAACATGTATAATGTCGATGATGGGATTGTTAAGAGTCACCGAGTTGGTTTTTAAATGGTTGTACCAACACAACCGATAAAGGTTTGCACATTGACCCGGTGATGTGACAACGATATCTGGTCGATTGAGTGAAGCAAGAGATTCGTTTAGGGTCAGGGGACTTGGTTATCTTTGGGGGAAGGTGTTAGGCACCCAGACATCAAGTGTTACCACGGTGACCGCCTCTTTTCAAGAAACTATATATGAATGTGTGTGTGTGTGTGTGTGTGGGTCGATGTCTTTGTTATATGGAAGTTGTGTGAGGCCTCGTTCGACCTATATATACGGGGTTTGAATTTATGTAAAAATTTAGTTTTTAGCAAGATATGGCGGTGATGTTTTTTTATAAAGAGGTTTTTCAAACCACGATGCTCAATAGGAATTGAGACCTTTTACACTCCCATTTTTATTAAGTGATCAATTTGGATTGATTTTATTTTGATGGATGTGAGGCATCAAATACGAAAATAATATACAAAAATAATGAGACTTCTTCCTCGTGGGTATGGAAACCATCGAGGAAATTTGAGACATCATGAGAATAATTTACAAATTGCTTACAATTTGAAAATATCCATCACGAGAACAGAATCTAGATCGATGGGATGAATGCTGTGATCACATGATTCTAAGGCGCCTGAATGTTGCAATTTGTATAAAAGCGATAAGCGTATATATATATATATATAAAAGCGGTAAATATATATATCGGACATGATCACCAACCACGAAGCACCTCCATGGGGATCGAAAATGTAAATAAAAAGCTATTAAAAGCTATCAAGCGCCACGGAGGAAACTCGAGGTGGGACAAAACGTAAATAAAGATGTAAAAGCGATCAAGCGCCACGAAGGAAAACTCGAGGCGGGGACGAATATATATATATATATATATATATATATATATATATATATATATATATGCGGATAGGATATAAAATCGAGGCTCATCGAAGCGAGTCGAACACACGAGTTAATATATATATAAGTATATATATATATATATATATATATATATATATATATATATATATATATATAAATATATATATATATATATATATATATATATATATATATATATATATATCAAAAAGCGATATAATATATATAATGTAAGTGTATATATATCAAAGAACAAAGCTCGAGGCCAGGAAGTCTAGGCTCATCGAACAAGTTCGATATATTATATATATATATATATATATGGCTGACTTTAACTGTCGATTCAAAATCGGATTACACTTTCGTATGTTGATATAATCACGTGAATTTTGGAGCTTTAACAACATCTCGAATTTCTTTACCGAGTCATCCTGAAATGGGCATTTGTGTAACATCACACTGCATTTACGCATATGATCTACACCAGTGGTTATTACCATTGCCTTTCCAAGATAGTATTGGATGGTATGATAAATATTTTCGGCTGACTGAGCAGCGTCGTTCTGCGTATTTGAATATTTGGGTGAAGAAATGACATTTTTATAGTCCCTTATAAATCTCCACGGTTCCCCATATAGGTAGTGCCTCCGGATCTTGATACGGTTATTCGCACGCTATGCTCAAATCATGAGTAGGATAATTCCTCTCATATAATTTGAGTTATCGCCCGAGGCGTAGTATGACTTTCCCCATGTTGCGTGAACATCTAATGCTACGGTATAACTATGAATGTAAATCCATCGAACGAATCATTATTATCGAACAAATCACAGAAATAGTCTCCTCTTGAGACTCCTTGAAACTCTTATCGCATTCCACGCTCGGCAAAAATTTTTATCTTTGCAGGTGGTGAGTTAGCAGGTGGCGATTCAAAACCCTTCGCTGACTCCGACTAATGGCTGCATTACGCTTTGACTCACGTACTTGATCAGAAGCGGTTTGCTCCAACTTTGTACTACTTCAATCTTATTACGGGTGTGAATCTTCGGCTTTTGATACCGTATTGCCCGAGAATCTTCTTCTAAGCCGAACTCACAGTCTTTCTTCTTCCTTAAACCTTTGCAATGCAAATAGTTACTTCATGGCACCCCGTGGAATGTATGTAGGATGTTATCAGTAAAATCAGATGAATCGGATCAACTCCTGTGGTTGATACCTTTAACTCTGAGGATTGATCAAAGGACGCCATTATTCATATGGGTCTTTTAGGAAATGGGTCTTCGGAATACAATTTAATCTTGGTGATGTGTCGATAAAGAATTAAACTTCATCTTTAAAGGGTGATCGCTGTTGGTCAATCAGTTCTTGAAATCGTCGGAAATTCCTATTCTTATGGTATGGAAATATTATTCAAAATTAAGCGTCTTTTTGTTTCAAATAAAAGCAGGGCACATGGATGTGCTTGGATGAATGAAAGCTTGACATCCCAATAGTTTTTAATACCAAAGTTCAAATGAGCTTTATGATATGATGTTTTGATGATTGACTTTAATGGTTTGAATTGACTTCAATTAGGATAGCGGGGGTTGGTTAGGGAATATGATTGCCCATGACCTTACGAAAATATTCAAATATGATTTTATTTCAGCATGATGACATGGCTAAAACGACATCCAATCCATAAAATCACATCGAATCACGAGAATCTTTTCAGCGAAATAAGATCGGCGAGTAATAGTGATGGTACTGCCAACCAGATCCAAGTGAATTTATAAGCGATGGATATAATAGAAAGTTTCTCTATGAGGTCAACCGAGGATAAAACCGAGGTCAATTTCTTATAAGTCCCAAGTTTAAGCGTTGAGCGTAAGCGGGAGAGATAAAAGAATGGGTAGAACGGTATCTAATAAGGTATAAACTTGAGAGTTTATGGTTAAACATTCAAGCATGATCATCTCGTTCGGGTTCCTCGTATTTGGCGATCGCGATACCAGCGCTCTTCTGGGAACCAGGAAAGCTTTGACACCCAGGGGCGGCCTTTGGAGTCACCATCACATTGGACTTGGTTTAATACTGAGACAATCTCTAGCTATATGACCTTCCTTTCCATAATTCTAATGCAGCAGATTGGATTGTTGTGGTAGGTTTGGGCTAATATGTCCTCCTTTCCTTTGCACATTTCTTGCATCCCAGTGGTGGTCATTCATCCTCCCATAAGCAGGTTGATGTTAGTCTTTGATGTCTTGACGTTGTCATTGTTGTACCTTCTCTTTATTGAAATCACCTCGAGCTTCGGCTCGCTTCTTATTATCATGGCCCACGATTACCACCAAAGTGAGTTTCACAACTTTTGTCCAGGAATGTTTTCCTCCCGTTCTTTGTCATTTGCTCGATATTGCTTTTGCCCGCAGTATGACCTAGTTGTGGTCCCTTGATTTGAGCATCACAAATTATCTAAACTTTCTACAATAATTGAGCCGTGGATTGATGACATCTGAATATAAAGAAAATTTATGAGAGATATAAGATATTAGTCTAGGGTTTTAGACCTCGAAACATATCGTCATTAAATTTCCTCATTCTCTACCAAATGAATTCTGAACACACGCATAACTTCTGCAAACTTGAGCCTGCGTCTTTGGGACACATTCATTGTTGTTACATTCGGTCCAATAAATTTCTATCCTTAGCCATTATGTGAATACTTTAAGGAAAGTACTTGTTATTAATAGTTTTTAGAAAGCATTTCCCAAGACATATTATTTACGGCGGCTAGTGAGTGATTCACAGATTCCCCAATGGTCTTGCACCTCCACCCGAACATAAAGGTGGTGAATGGACCATTTGTTCCTCGCATGCATCCCAGGCAATCGAATATCTTGGTGAATTTGCTTTAACCCACGTTTAGCCATGATCGGATCCGAACTTTCGATAAATTACGGTGGTCCTGACTCTTTGAATTTAGCGCGATGTGACAATCGAACATGATTATCATTTCACACGTTATTTTGTACCGGAAGTCTCCTAAATGCGATTTTTCGTAAACTTGCACCAAAAGCCTACAAACATCCCATGTCGTTTCATCGTTTGTTTAGTAGTGTTGTTTGATCAGATATTGCCTTCATTAGTTGCGTTCTCCTGCGTTGGTGATTAAAAAGAGTGTCTCCGCGTCTCATTACATAATTGGTTAACATTTTGTTTGCCGTTTCTCATTACATACCAACAAAAGGGTTAATTAAAGAAAATGACATACCGTAATACCCCACATAATTCGTGGGTAATTAAATGAAATAGCTTAAAGTTGAATGCGAACAGCTGGCCGAGGAAAGAATTTACTCGGCTCTCCCCTCCCCGTTCCGTTTCTGCGATCTCTAGCCGGTGACCATATCCACTAGCTTTGATACCTAGCAGTAGCGGCGCCCCCAAAAATAAGTATACATCTCACCTATTAAAGTTTGCCCGAATCGTGAAATACGAGAAAACAACTACAGCCAGGTCATTAATGAATTTATGTGCAAAATGTGACCGTACAGCTATGAGGATTTAAGAAATACAAATATTGTCTAATGAAGATAGTATTCATTTCGGAAAGAAGTCCTCATTGCAATTATTGATACACTATTTTGCAAAATAGTGAGGACTATTATAAAAACAACTATAAGCGAATCGTGACTCCATTACCCATTAGGCTTCTTTACATAAATTCTCGGCTCACGAAGAGAAAATGGAAAAAAAAAATGAAAAGGTGAGCTCTGACTAGAATATTATGGTGTGGATTTGATATAATGTTATAGTTGTGGGTAATATTTACAAATTTTGCAAAATACATGAAGTTGTTATATAATATTCGATTGGTGGGGAATATTCATTTTTTAACGGGAATATTAAATACAATGGCACAATCATTGGTGGACCCCCACAGCGGAATTATTATCGGATTGAGAAAGCGACAAAAAATACTTTATAAAAATAACGGTGGAAGTTTTACAGTTAAGCTGTTGAACTACCGGTAGTAAAAATACTGATGTCTGGCGTGGTTGCGTAGTAGCACATGGTATTGATTATTGATGCTTACGTGAGAAGTCACTCGAGTTATACTCAATTATTACTACGATAATTGCTTTGCATCATATCTCTCGTATTATTGATTCGATTATTTGTCGTAGTATCATACGCATAATATGTTATTTTATTAAATCAATAATTGAGGCGACAAAGTTATTCATATTATTAAATTGCAATATTTATAATGTCTAGAAGTTACATCGAGGAGAGGTTTGGTCACACTAATTAATTGCATGATAGGGAGAAATCCTTATTGGAAAGCCCCTCTTTCTTAGGAGCGACACTGGTTGATAAATATTGTGAGTTATAATATTAATGATGAATGTTATTAAAATTGAAGTTGTGTTAGGAGTTGAATTTGGAGAGCTTGGGACGTGATATTTGAGTAGGAGCGATGAAATTAGTAAAAATAGTTTATAAACACAAAATTTTACGGAATTCAATATTTGGTGAAAAAAGGCAGTTGACTTTTTTTGGGAAAAATCAAACTTGAAATTTTAAAATTTATATTTTTGATAAAAATGGTTTCATTGTGTTGGAATTATTTGTGTTAGTGAAAATCGACAATTATTTCGATAATAATTGATGTGCGGAGGTTATATTGACCGATCGGGTATTTAACTTAGGATAAATGAGCAATTGATTGCTATTATTTCACATGATTATAACTATTTGTTCACATGTGTATACTATTATTTCACATTTTTGTTACTATTAGGGGAGTTGGTGCAAGATTGATAATACTTGCATGACTAAGTTAAAAATGGAGGTATAGATGGAGTCTTATCTTTGTAATTCGTATTTTCACATGACTAGAACTATTGATTCACATAATTTACTATTGAATCACATTATTTACTATTAGGGGGAGGTGGTGCAAGTTTGATAATACTTCCATGACTAAATTAAAAATAAAGGAAAAGTTGGAGGTATTGTCTTTGTAATTTTTTGAGCCCCAAAGCGTGCGATTATCGAAACTATATTTTTTCTATAAATAGAAGCTCATTCTTCCTTCATTTCTCACCAATTCAAAAAAGCTTTAGAAGCGATTATTATAGAGAGAAATTAGAGAAAAAAGAAAGAAAGTCTGCTACCTCTTTATTTCGATATATCGACTTTTTTAAAGGTAGGGAGTATTATTTCTTTCTTATCTATGAAGAGAACTTACATTATTCCATTCTTTATTATTACATTGGAATAACTTTCACATGCATGTGCTCTACTTGGGAACCTAGTTAAAATCTTTATTATTACTGTTGGAATATCACATGCATGCATTTACGTCGGACTGATTTCTTTTTATTTTACATTTGGAATATATCACATGCATGCATGCGTTTCATGGGACACTGATTAAATCTTTATTATTACATTGGAATATCACATGCATGCGTTTCTGTGGGACTGATTCCGTCTTTATTATTACATTTGGAATATATCATACATGCATGCGTTTTCTTGGGACTGATTAAATCTTTATTATTACATTGGAATATATCTTATGCATGCGTTTTCTGTACGGGACTGATTAGATTATTTATTATTACATTGGAATAACTTTTGCTTTGTCTGCGGTATATCGCATGCACTGGTGATTTCTTTTGTTATTCCATTCCTTATTATACTCGGTTGGTTAAAGTTTTGACTTCTATACTCCATGAAATTAGTGGAATATCCTTGATATTTGCGCTTCGTCGATATCTTTTCATGGAAATATTCTTACGAGCATTCTTGAATTTTACTCTAAAAGCGGTATCATGTTGACAATTTGGGCGTTATTAGTTCTGGATAAAATAATTCTTGAACTTGTTTTATTGAATTCTTATATCATTGTCATCATCATCCTCATGTTTATATTTTGTTGAAAGTCATCGTGGCACTATAGTGCATAGATGGACTTGGTATGATTATGACCGAGGGATTATTCGATTGTAATCATGGTAGTAATGTTACAAATGATGTGGTAAAAGTCCTCATTGGCCCGTAGTGCATTGATGGACGAGTTGTTGGCATGATCATGACCATTATTGAATACACAAATATTCTTGGCGTAGTTTATGGATAATTGTGGTCGTGATACTAAAGAATATCCTTTAGTAGTAGTGCGGGGTGATTCGATGATGTGGATTATTTATTAAGTTGAGTCCCAACGATAAAAGTGATGAAAAACCTTTTAAATCATAAAAGATAGTAGATTTTATTCTCTACTTGACTCTTTTAATGGATTGCTTGTTCATTATGATTAAACTTGATGGTTGTTATATTGTATCGGTTTAACTTTGTTGAAGGCTAACGATAATATATTACGCATTATCTTAGTCATAATATTTCCCTCTTGGGCTAGTTGAGCTCACCCTTTTACTTTTATTGTTCTCTTTAGGAAATGAGAGCGTGGCGAGGGACTAGTCGGGGAGCGGGTGATGGACGGATGATAGCATTAGTAGTCCTCACTATTCGATTGAAATAGTGGAAAATAAATGTAATAATATTGAATTTGAGTTTTGATATTATCTAGAGGCGACAATATTTGTATTAAAACTCACGACTTATGTTTTTTGTACTTTTTACGACAGTTGTATAATTAAGTTGTATTTGTATTACATACCATATATTTGGTGACTCGAGAATAGGTGATGTATACCTATTTTGGGGGCGTCACGGTTGGTATCAAAGCTTAGGGATATGATCCTGGCTAAGATGTGAGACTAGAACTAGGAGGGAGGAGGCAGAATTCTTTTTACTATGACCTACCTAAGTTTATTTGGTATTTAATTGGTCGGTCAGTGTAGGGATAATATGTTTCATGTCAATTAACCCTTATTTTGTGGCGGTATTTGAAAATGGCATCAAGAATGTTGAGAACATCAATGGACCACGGAGGCCGTTGAGTCTCCACGGATCAATAACGGGATAATGTGCATCGGGAAGGCGACAATCCTCATGCAAACAACAACCTTGACCAAATGATGAGCGATGGAATGTTAGAGGCTTACATGCGATTCATGCGACATCGGTGAGGCGGCTCTGTCCAAAATGCGGTGGAAACACTTGGCAACTCTCGGACGGTCACCGCTAAGCAGTTAAGGAGGCTGGGACCCCGGAGTTTATTGGAAGCCAAAACCACTTAAAGGCGGAAGCATGGATAAAGCAGATGTGAAGATATTTGATGTCTTGGGATGCTCAGAGGAACAAAAGGTTCCTTCACCACCTTTATGTTGCGTGAAGAAGTGATTCTTGGTGGGAATCGTAAAGCGTACTGACTGACTGGCCTCGAAGATGTCTTGGGAGAAGTTCCAAGAAAGCATTCAGCGACAAGTACTTTCGAAAGTATTCGTCACATGAAGGAGGTGGAGTTTATCAAGTTGGAACAAAACAATATGGTAGCGTGTCGCATGATCTGAGGCTAAATTTGCGGAGTTATCCGGTTTGCATCCCATTTGGTTGATAATGAGGGCGAATGGCCCGAATGTTTTTAAGAGGTTTGAACCGAGGAATCGTCGATATCTTATTTCTCGTAAAGCTGTGTTTGTATTCGGATGTTGTAAATAGGGCTCGATTATTTGGGAAGCGCGATAGAGTCAGCCAATGACGAGAAAGCGGCCGGCGAGAATGAAAATACCGGTGGTAGCGATCATGAGCGGTGACAACAAGCGTGGAGGAATCAACGTGCGAAATGGTAACCACCGGTGGTAATCATAGCCAAAATAATAAAATGGACATTTCAAGAAAAGGAGATTCAATGATGATGGAAGGCGTCGACTGGCACCGTTGTTAAGGAAGGAGAAGCGACCACCTATCATATGCTTCAAATCACGGAGGGAGGACACATCGGTCAAAGCAGCGATGCCAGTCAAAGCGTGTTATAATTGTGGAAGAGAAGGTCACTTAGCTCGATTTTGTCGTTCGAGAAGACAAATTCACTAGGATGGATGGAGCACCAAAGTAGTCCCGAGAAAAGTCAAAGCCGGTAGTGCTGAGGAGAGCGTTTGTTGTGACCTCCCGAAAGCAAGGAAACGACGAGGTTATCACGGGTAAGCTTATCATAAACTCTAGTGAAGTCTATACCTTATTTGATCCGGTTCTACCCATTCTTTTATTTCTCTACTTGCGCTCAGCGTTTAAATTTGACTCAGGAGAAATTAGACTTTGACTTATCTGTTGAAACTCCATTAGGAGAAACCTTCATTACATCCCTTTGTTTATAAGTCTTGTTTGATTCAAATCGGTAAGCATGCACGTTACTGTCGATCTTATCTCCTTAAAAATACTTGCATTTGGCGTGATTCAAGGATTGATTGGTTAACTACTCATCATGCTAAAATTGATTATTTTAATAAGGTTGTTAGCTTTCATATTCTAATAAACCTATTATGCGAATTCAAGCGACCAAACCATTAAAATCAATCACGGTCATCTCAAGCCATAAAGCTATTCGTTTATTGAAAAGCGGATGTCGAGCTTTCTTAGCTCATATCGCGGATTTAAACAAAAATCGTCGATTTGAAGGATATTTCTATTGTTAATAAATTTCTAACGCGTATTCCCTGAAGAACTTCTGGCCTACCCCAGGCGTGAAGTTGAATTTTGTATCGACCTTGAACGGTACAAAACCCATTTCAAAGCCCATATCGAATGGCTCTATTGAACTTGAGGAGTTAAAGACCCAATTGCGAGGAATTGTTAGACATTGGTTTCATTCGTCTAATACGTCTCCTTGGGGTGCTCTCACATTACTATTTCGTGAAGAAGAAAGATGGGAGTATCGACTTTGTATTGATTATCGGGAGTTGAATCATGTCACCATCAAAAATAGGTACCCATTGCCGCGTATTGATGACTGTTTGATCGATTACAAGAGAGCATAATTTTTTCAAAGATCGATCTTCGTTACGGATATCATCAATTTGAAGGTTAAGCGAGGATATTCAAAAGGCGCCTTGAGAACTTCGATGCGGGCATTATGAATTCTTAGTCATGTCTTTTGGATTGACTAATGCTCCTGCGCCTTCATGGATATGATGAGCCAAGTATTGAGGAATATTTGGATCACTTTGTGGTCGTCTTTATTGATGACATCCTTATTTATTCAAAAGCCGTGAAGATCATGAAAGCAACACTTGAAATTTGATACTCCAAAAGCCGTGAATATAAGCTTTATGCGAGTTAAAGAAATGCGAGTTACGGCTTGAGGAAGTAGCATTCCTTGGGCACGTAGTATCAAGTCATGGAATATCAGTTGACCCGTGAAAGATTGAAGCTATTCAAAATTTGGGAGCAACCCAAATCGATGGCCCGAAATCGTAGCTTTCTCCGGTTTATTTGGTTATTATCGGAGATTCGTGGAAGGATTTTCTCGAATCGCTACTCCATTAACTCGGTGACTTCGGAAAGATCTGAAATTCGGTTGGAGCGAGAATGTGAGAAGAGTTTTCAAGAACTTAAGAGGAGACTCATTTTATTTTGTTACGACAATACCATACGGTTCGGAGGATTTGTCATCTCTGATGATGCTTGGGCAAAAGGTTAGGATGTGTTCTCATGCGACATGGGAAAGTCATAGCTTTATGCCTCGAGACAACTCAAAGAATATGAGAGGAATTATCCTACTCTCATGATCTAGAGTTGGCATTTGTTATCTTCGCACTTAAAATTTGGAGGCATTACTTGTATGGAGAGAAAGTGGAGATCTTTACGGATCGTAAAAGCCTCAAATATTTCTTCACTCAAAAGGAACTCGACATGCGACAACGGCGTTGGCTTGAAGCTATTGAAAGATTATGATCGTACCATCGATACCATCACGGAAAAGCGAGCGTGGTAGGTGGCGCATTAAGTAGAAGATCATATGCGAATGCGAGTGCAATATTCACAGTACAAAAGCCCATTTGTGTGACTTGCAAAGGATGGAGATAGAGTTAAAGACTCGAGGGACCCGTGTGATGATGGCGAATATCACGAGTAGAATCGAGCTTTAATTGATAAAGTTAAAGTTGCTCAAGATTCTGAGATCACGGGGTGATGCGTATGAGGAAGAAAGTGCAAGAAGGTCTTATATCAGGAAGCAAGAATCGATGAAGAAGGAATACTTGAGTCGACTCCGGACTTTGTGTTCTAACGACCACGATTTAAAGTATAAAATCATGATGGGCGCCTGACACACATTTTGCAATCCATCTGGGAGTACCAAAATGTATCGTGATCTTTGACATACATTTTGGTGGAGCAATATGAAGAGAGAGATAGTATTTATTTATCTCAAGGTGTCTAATTTGTCAGCGAGTTTAAAGCGAGCATCAAGTACCAAAAGGTCCATTGCAACCACTTGAAATTCGAGAATGGAAGTGGGAGCACATTACCATGGATTTCGATTCTTTGGTCTTCCCAAAAGTTTCTCAAGGCGTAGATGCGATTTGGGTCATTGTTGATAGATTGACCAAAGTCTGCTCATTTTCTTCAAATCTGAGAAACTTATACACTTGAGCGTCTTGCTCGTATATGTACATAAAGCGAGGTTGTAAGATTGCATGGTATGCGGTATCCATAGTTTACGATCGAGACCAAGATTCACTTCAAGATTTTGGGTTAGTTTGCAAAAAGCTATGGAGCGCAGATTTCTGATTTAGCTTCGGCATATCATCCTCGAAGACGGATGGGCGATCGGGAGGACGATTCAAACTCTTGAAGATCTATTAAGACTCTGTGTCCTTGACTTGAGGAAGTTGGGACAAGTTCTTACCATTGGTGGAGTTTTCCTACAACAAATGATTATCAAGCAAGTATTGGCATGGCTCCATTTGAGGCGTTGTATGGAAGAAAGTGTCGTTCTCGGTATCTTTGGGATGAGGTGGGTGAAAGCAACGTTGTTGGGACGAGTTGATGCGTATGACTACGAAAAAGATTCAAATGATCCGACAACGTATAAAAACCTCACAAGATCGAGAAAAGAGTTATCTTGATCTTCATCGAAAGGGCGTGGAATTCGATATTGGAGATCGTGTGTGTTATTACGTGTTGCTCCATGGAAAGGAGTTACAAGATTTGAAAGAGAGAAAGCTCGATCCTCGATTCATTGGCCCATTTTAATCCTCGATCGAGTAGGAGCTATGGCTATAGACTTGCGTTACTGCCAAGTATGTCTCGTGTTCATAGCGTTTTTCACATATCCATATTACGTAAATATATGAAAGACCCGAACCACATTATTGAGTTAGAAGCCGGACGAAATAGAGGAAGATTTAACGTATGAAGAGGTTCTGTTAAAATCTTGGATAAGAAGGAACATATTCTACGCTCGAGGTTATACCTCAAGTCGAAGTTTTGTGGAGAAACCACGATGTTGAGGAAATGACTGGGAGTTAGAATTTGAAATGAAATCAAAGTATCCTCACCTCTTGACATACCAGTGTCGCACCCTAATTTCGAGGGCGAAATTTCATAAGAAGGGAGGTTGTAAGACCCTGACTTTTGAATAAAGATTAAATTTTCTCGAAATATATTTTTGAATATTATGGTGTGGATTTGATATAATGTTATAGTTGTGGGTAATATTTACAAATTTTGCAAAATCATGAGTTGTTATATAATATTCGATTGGTGGGGAATATTCGTTTTAGCGAGGGAATATTAAATACAATGGCATAATCATTGGTGGACCCCCCACAATGAAATTATTGTCGGATTGAGAAAGCGACAAAAAATATTTTATGAAAATAACGGCAAAAGTTTTTACAGATTATTTTTTGAACTACCGGTAGTAAAAAATACGATAATCTGGCGTGGTTGCGTAGTAGCATACGGTATTGATTATTGATGCTTACGTGAGAAGTCACTCGGTTATACTCAATTATTACTACGATAATTCTTTGCATCATATATCTCGTATTATTGATTCGATTATTGTCATAGTATCATGCATAATATGTTATTTTATTAAATCAATAATTGAGGCGACAAAGTTATTCATATTATTAAATTGCAATATTTACAATGTCTAGAAGTTACATCGGAGAGGTTTGGTCACTAATTGCGGCATGATAGGGAGAAATCCTTATTTGAAAGCCCCCTCTTTCACTGGAGCGACTTGGTTGATAAATATTGTGAGTTATAATATTAATGATGAATGTTATTAAAATTGAAGTTGTGTTAGGAGTTGAATTTGGAGGCAGCTTGGACGTGATATTTGAGTCGGGAACGATGAAATTAGTAAAAATAGTCTATAAACACAAAATTTTCCGGAATTCACTATTTGGTTAAAAAGTCAACAGTTGACTTTTTAGGGAAAAATCAAACTTCAAAATTTCAAAATTTATATTTTGATAAAAATGGTTTCATTGTGTTGGAATTATTTGTGTTAGTGAAAATCGACAATTATTTGATAATAATTGATGTCTGGAGGTTATATTGACCGATCGGGTATTTAGCTTAGGATAAATGAGCAATTGATTGCTATTATTTCACATGATTATAACTATTTGTTCACATATGTATACTATTGTTTCACATTCTTGTTACTATTAGGGGAGTTGGTGCAAGATTGATAATACTTGCATGACTAAGTTAAAAATGGAGGTATAGATGGAAGTCTTATCTTTGTAATTCATATTTTCACATATTAGAACTATTGATTCACATAATTTACTATTGAATCACATTATTTACTATTAGGGGAGGTGGTGCAAGTTTGATAATACTTCCATGACTAAATTAAAAATAAAGGAAAAGTTGGAGGTATTGTCTTGTAATTTTTTTGAGCCCCAAAAGCGTGCGATTATCGAAACTATATTTTTCTATAAATAGAAGCTCATTCTTCCTTCATTTCTCACCAATTCACAAAAGCTTTTTAAGCGATTATTATAGAGAGAAATTATAGAAAGAAGAGAAAGTGCTGCTACCTCACTATTCGAGTATCGAGTTTTTTTAAAGGTAGGGAGTATTATTTCTTTCTTATCTATGAAAGAACTTACATTATTCCATTCTTTATTAGGACTAGTTGGAATACTTTATTATCTGTTGGAATACCTATACTTGGTTTCGCGGATTTGTTCCATTCTTTATTATTACATTGGAACATCACACGCATGCATGCGTTCTATGGGACTGATTAAATCTTTATTATTTACATTGAAATATCTATCATACGTTTCTTTGAGGACTGATTCCGTCTTTATTATTACATTGGAATATCACACATGCGTTCTCATTGGGACTGATTCCGTCTTTATTATTACATTGGAATATCACACACATGCATGCGTTTCACTGTTGGACTGATTTAAAATCTTTATTATTACATTGGAATATATCTGTATGCATGCGTTTCTGTGGGACTGATTCCGTTATTTATTATTACTGTTGGAATAACTTTTGCTGTCACATGCGATCTATCGCATACTGGTGATTTCTTTTGTTATTCCATTCCTTATTATACTCGGTTGGTTAAAGTTTTGACTTATATACTCCATGAAATTAGTGGAATATCCTTGATATTTGCGCTTCGTCGATATCTTTTCATGGAAATATTCTTACGAGCATTCTTGAATTTTACTCTCAAAGAAGTATCATGTTGACAATTTGGGCGTTATTAGTTCTGGATAAAATAATTCTTGAACTTGTTTTATTGAATTCTTATATCATTGTCATCATCCTCGTGTTTATATTTTGTTGAAAGTCATACGTGGCCTATAGTGCGTAGATGGACTTGGTATGATTATGACGAGGGATTATTGGTGTAATCATGGTAGTAATGTTACAAATGATGTGGTAAAAGTCCTCATTGGCCCGTAGTGCATTGATGGACAATTGTTAGCATGATCATGACCATTATTGAATACACAAATATTCTTGGGCGTAGTTTATGGATAATTGTGGTCGTGATACTAAAGAATATCCTTGGTAGTAGTGCGTGGGTGATTCGATGATGTGGATTATTTATTAAAATTTGAGTCCCAGTGATAAAAGTGATGAAAAACCTTTTAAATCATAAAAGATAGTAGATTTTATTCTCTACTTGACTCTTTTAATGGATTGCTTGTTCATTTGAGTTAAACTTGATGGTTGTTATATTGTATCGGTTTAACATTGTTGAAGGCTAACGATAATATATTACGCATTATCTTAGTCATAATATTTCCTCTTGGGCTAGTTGAGCTCACCCTTTTACTTTTATTGTTCTCTTGAGGAAATGAGAAGCGTAGCGAGGGGACTAGTCGGGGAATGGGTAGCGGACGGATGATAGCATTAGTAGTCCTCACTATTTAGTGAAATAGTGGAAAATAAATGTAATAATATTGAATTTGAGTTTGAATATTGTCTAGACGACAATAATTGTATTAAAACTCACAGCTTATGTTTTGTTGTACTTTACACGACGGTTGTATAATTAAGTTGCAATTATATTCTGTACCATATATTTGAAGACTCGAGAATAGGTGATGTATACTTATTTTGGGGGCGTCACAGTTGGTATCAAAGCTTAGGGATATGATCCCGGGCTAAGATGTGAGACTAGAACTAGGAGGAGAGGGGGAATTCCTTCGCTACTATGACCTACCTAAGTTTATTTGGTATTTAATTGGTCAGTCAGAGTGTAGGGATAATATGTTTCATGTCAATTAACCCTTATTTTGTGGCAGTATTTGAAAATGGCATCCGAGAATGTTGAGAACATCAATGGACCACAAGAGACCGTTGAGTCTCCACATATCAATAACCAGGATAATGTGCATCAGGAAGGCGACAATCCTCATGCAAACAACAACACTGACAAAATGATGAATGATGGAATATTCCGAGGCTTCATGCAATTCATGCAACATCAGGCAAGAGCGGCTCCTGTCCAAAATGCAGGTGGAAACACTGGAAACTCTCGGATGGTCACCGCCAAATAGTTTAAGGAGCTGGGACCACCGGAGTTTATTGGAGAGCCAAAACCACTTAAGGCGGAAGCATGGATAAAGTAGATAACCAAGATATTTGATGTCTTGGGATGCTCCGAGGAACATAAGGTTCCCTTCGCCACCTTTATGTTTGCGTGAAAGGCGATTCTTGGTGGGAATCAGTAAAAGCGCGTACCTGACTGCCGCACTCAAGATGTCTTAGGAGAAGTTCAAGAGGTACATTCAATGACAAGTACTTTCCCGAAAGTATTCGTCACATGAAGGAGGTGGAGTTTATCAAGTTGGAACAAAACAATATGACCGTGTTGCAATACGAGGCTAAATTTGCGGAGTTATCCCAGTTTGCATCCCATTTGGTTGATAATGAGGAGCGAATGACCCGAATGTTTTTAAGAGGTTTGAAACCGGAGATACGATTAAATCTTATTTCTCATAAACTGTGTTTATATTAAGATGTTGTAAATAGGGCTCAGTTATTGGAGCGCGATAACGAGTCAACGCAACCAAGAGAAAGCGGTAAGCGGAGAATGAAAATACCGGTGGTACTTGATCATCAAAGCGATGACAACAAATGTGGAGGGAATCAACATACCAGAAATGGTAACTGCTTCGGTGGTAATCATAGCCAAAACAATAAAAATGGACATTTCAAGAAAAGGAGATTCAACAATGATGGAAAGACGTCAGCACCAGCACCCGTTGTTAAGGAAGGAGAACGACCACCTATCATATGCTTCAAATGCGGAGGGGAGGGACATATCAGTCCAAACTGCGTGATGCCGTCCAAAACATGTTATAATTGTGAAAGAGAAGGTCACTTAGCTCAATTTCGTCGTTCACCAAAGACAATGGAGGCACCAAAGGCCGTCCCAGAAAAGTCAAAGCCGGTAGTGCAAGGGAGAGCGTTTGTTGTGACCTCCCAGAAAGCCAGGAACCCGAACGAGGTTATCACGGGTAAGCTTATCATAAACTCTAGTGAAGTCTATACCTTATTTGATACCGGTTCTACCCATTCTTTTATTTCTCCTACTTGCCCTCAATGTTTAAATTTTACTCCGGAGAAATTAGACTTTGACTTATCTGTTGAAACTCCATTAGGAGAAACCTTCATTACATCCTCTGTTTATAAGTCTTGTTTGATTCAAATCGGTAACCGCACGTTACCTATCGATCTTATCTCCTTAAAAATACTTGCATTTGACGTGATTCTAGGGATTGAATGGTTAACTACTCATCATGCTAAAATTGATTATTTTCGTAAGGTTGTTACCTTTCATATTCCTAATAAACCAATTATGCGAATTCAAGTTACCAAACCATTAAAATCAATCAGGGTCATCTCAAGCCATATAGCTATTCGTTTATTGAAAAACGGATGTCAAGCTTTCTTAGCTCATGTCACGGATTTAAACAAAAATACGTCAGATTTGAAGGATATTTCTATTGTTAAAAAATTTCCTGACGTATTCCTTGAAGAACTTCCTGGCCTACCCCCAGAGCGTGAAGTTGAATTTTGTATCGACCTTGAACCCAGTACAAAACCCATTTCCAAAGCCCCATATCGAATGGCTCCTATTGAACTTCAGGAGTTAAAGACCCAATTGCAGGAATTGTTAGACATTGGTTTCATTGGTCCTAGTATGTCTCCTTGGGGTGCTCTTGTTCTATTCGTGAAGAAGAAAGATGGGAGTATGCGACTTTGTATTGATTATCGGGAGTTGAATCATGTCACCATCAAAAATATGTACCCATTGCCACGTATTGATGACCTGTTTGATCAGTTACAAGGAGCACAATTTTTTTTAAAGATCGATCTTCGTTCTGGATATCATCAGCTGAAGGTTAAAGCTGAGGATATTCCAAAGACTGCCTTCAGAACTCGGTACGAGCATTATGAATTTTTAGTCATGTGTGTTGGATTGACTAATGCTCCCGCTGCCTTCATGTATATATTTCACACTTTTCCCCATATAAGTAATGTCTCCAAATTTTTAGAGCAAAAACCACAACGGCTAATGAGTAGGATATCTCTTCTCATAATCTTTGAGTTGTCGTGATGCATAAGCTATCACTTTCCCATTTTGCATCAACACACACCCTAATCCTCTATGTGATGCATCACTATATACTACAAGGCCTCCTGTATCATCTAGTAAGGATAACACTGGAGCCATGCTCAGTCGGTTCTTCAACTCTTGGAAGCTTTCCTCACATTTATCTATCCAGACGTATTTCACCGTCTTTCGAGTTAAATTGGTTAATGGGGTTGCTATTTTTGAATAATCTTTTATAAACCGTCGGTAATAACCCACTAAACTGAGAAAACATCGTAATTCTGTTGGAGTTGTTGGTTGTTCCCAGTTCACAACCGTTTCGATCTTAGTTGGATCTACAGATATTCCATCTTTGTCAATTACATGACCTAAAAATTGAACTCTATTCAACCAGAATTCACACTTGGAAAACTTTGCATAAAGTTGTTCCTTTCGTAATTTCTCCAAAACGACTCTCAAGTGTTCAGCATGCTCTTTCCGTGTTCTCGAGTATACCAGGATATCATCGATAAACACTACAACAAATTTATCCAAGCATGGTTTAAACACTCGAATCATTAAATCCACAAATGCCGCCGATGCATTTGTTAATCCAAAAGATATTACAAGAAATTCATAATGTCCATAGCGTGTCCCTAATTGTTGCCAAAGACATCCTCCTTTCTTACCTTTAATTGATGATAACTTTGTTCTAAGGTGATTTTTGAAAATGTTTACCCCTTTAATTGGTCAAACAAATCATCAATCCTTGGCAAAGGATATTTATTCTTAATAGTTAGCTTATTTAGCTCCCTATAATCTATACAAAGTCTCATAGTTCTATCCTTCTTCTTTACAAACAACACTGGTGCTCCCCAGGGTGAAACACTAGGTTGTATGTACTTTTTATCTAAGAGTTCCTGTAATTGAATACGTAACTCTTTCACTTCTATAGGTGCCATTCTGTAGGGTGCCTTAGAAACTGGTGCCGCTCTTGGTGCAAGATCAATGATAAACTCAATCTCCCTATCTGGAGGAAAATTGGGTAAATCATCTGGAAATAGATCAGGAAATTCCTTAACTATAGGTATTTGATCTAGTTTTACTCCTCCTTCTGATTTGTGTATCAACTATATAGGCCAAATATCCTAAACAACCCTTTTAAGTAATCTTTCTGCCTGAACTATAGTTAAACATCGAGATTGCTTAGGTTAACAACTACCGTTGAACACTACCTTTGACTTCGAAGCAGTCAAAAGGTTAATACGTTTTTTATGACAATCAATCATCGCGTTATGATTAACTAACCAATCCATTCCTAGAATTACATCAAATTCTCCCAACTGAATTGGTATCAAATCTACCTTAAAATTATGTCTTTTTATTACCACACTATAGTTTCTATATATGGTCTTAACCGGAATTCTTTCATTATTAGCAATTTCTACACAAAATGGTTTGTCTAAATTTTCACAAGGCATATTCAAGTTTGTAGAGAAATTTCTAGACACGAATGAACAGGTAGCACCAGAATCAAATAACACATATGCATTTAAAGTGTTTATAGGGATGATACTTGTCACTACGTCCTGTGAAGCAATAACATCCCTCACCGACATATTAAATGTTCTCACGGTAGGTCGATTCTGAACCCCAACTGCAGCTACTGTCGATTGATTATTCTCTGGTATTCTAACCCCTTTTCCTCCTTGGTTTATGGGACTGTTCTTAGAAAAATGGTCCATTGAACCACAATTAAAACATTTATTTTTCTTTGGAAGAGGACACTGTGAAAGATAATGTCCTGACTGTCCACAATTAAAGCATTTATTAAGATGACACTCTCCTCTATGTTTCTTAGTACACTTAGGACAAGGTTTAATATTACTATTACTAAAATTGTTATTAGTATTTTCTATCTTTTTCCCTGAGTTGTTAGAAAAAGAATTATTCCATTTACGCTTGTTATTAAACCTACCTGAACTGGGTTCTGTCTTACTTTTCCCTTTCTCACTCTGAGTCTTTTTGTCCTGATGAAACTTAGCGAGATTTTCATTCTCACTTTCAGTTATAGTGGCCTTCTCTAGTATTTCAGAGAAAGTTTTGATTTGAAGCACTGATAATTTACTCCGAATCTGAGGTTTTAAACCTTCTTGGTACCTACGAGTCTTTCTAAGTTTAGTGGTTACTTGATGATGAACAAACCTGGATAGTTCATTAAACTTAGCTGTATCTTTGGGTTACTGATGAAGATCTCCTTGTTTTAAGTCCGAAATTTTATTTCAATTCGGTCTTTTCGGGGATTGGGAAAATAGTTTTCAAAGAACAACTCTTTAAATCTATCCCAAGGAACAATTTCAGTCTCTACTCGACCTTTGGTTAATTCCCACCAATAATTAGCTTCACCTTTCAAGAAGAAAGTTGCAAAAGTTATCTTCTGGTTATTACTAACATTGGTTACTAAGAAGAATTTTTCTATCTCGAGAAATCCAAATCGTGCATCTCTGAGGTTCTAATGTACCTTTAAATTGGTGGTCCAACTAATTTAAAGTCTTTAAAGGATGTATTTTGGTTTACAGTCCTGCATTTATTACTCCTAACATCATATCTATTAACTGTTGAGTAGGATTATCCTCATTATTCATTTCTCTTTTGGGTCTTACGGTTGGTGGCATGATTACATATAAAACAACAACAAAGATTCACATAAGATTCTTAGATAACCAAAACATATTGTTTATTTATAACTCACCGTCTTACAACAACTTTAAACATACTAGTATCTTACAGGGTACAACTTTCATTACAAACTTTGAATGCTTCTTTATTATACTAATATAAAGCATCCAACCACCTATATTACTCTCTAGAATTCATTGATATCATCAAAGGAATCCTGGATCATGTGACAAACCACAGATCGATCGATGAGATAAGTAGTTTTCATTAAAAGTATCTCGAACTCCTAGAGATGTTTTAAGAAACCTTGACTGAATTTCCCTCCTGCTCCTATGTGCATGGTGCAGTTGTACTTTCAGTCGATGACTATGACTCCTTTCATCCATTAGCATACACTCAGCTAAATCTTCCCTAAACTTCATCTTATTGTTCTCACATTCTGTTGTCTGCAGTAGTGATGCCATTGCCTAATCATGCTCATTTATTCTCATTAATTGTCCAGCCACTGGATCTTCTTCTTCTTCTTCAGCTTCAAGCAGTTGTTGATCATGAAGCAATTCTTCTTCTTCTGCATCACTAGCTATAAAAGACTCTATTTGCGGTGGATTGATCACTCTTTCTTCAGCATTGGAGTTGGCCATCTATAAAAGAAAACTCCATAAATACTGGTATAAAGGTTTACACCACATAATAATTTTAATATTATATTTTATATGTCTTTTTAAAATATTTACGGACTCGAAGACTATATACTAAGAAAACTCTTCCTTATATCTATAGCCTTAATAGCTTTGAAACCAAAATTGTAACACCCCCATACCTATACTCCCGTGGTATTCGGTATGGTGTTTACAGAGAATTAACATAATGCATTTAAATCTATACAACCATGGTATTTGATTAAAATATTACATTAGATAGATGGACTATCAGATATAATTCCCATAGATTCAAGATTCATAGTATCCCATAACAGATGGTAATTCCCAAGAGAAATATTACTGTGTTTGGATACCCTCACTTGAATATATAAGCTGTATCTATGACTAGAGTCTATCTATCCGAAATTCAGAGTATCAGTAATAACATGAACAGTCCATATTACTAATACCCTCACCCAGATGTATAGTCTATGTCATGCGAATATATACTATCGTATCGATAGTAACCATCTATCTGAAATTCAGAGTATTAATAACAACATGAACAGTCCATGCTATTAACACCCTCACTCAGATAAATAGTTCCCAAGGATCTCAACTAGAATAGAAGACATCTTACTTTACATCTATATATGTAAGAAAACACGGTTGCAGAAATAAAAGATGTTATATATATCATAATATTATGATTCGATTACAAAATTCTCATAACGAGTTCTTATTACAAGGTATTCATACGAACAAGAATATAATCTAATATATATGTAGGACGCTTCCCTTTATCTACTCGGATGTTCCATGATTACCATCTAAAAGTGCAAAGGGAATAATTTGCAAGGGTGAGCTATGACATGCTCAGCAAGTTGTATATTTATAACAATATAGGATTTAAAGAATTATAACAATTCAAATTTCGATTGATAATTGTTACCATTTCTGGATTTCTAATTCCAACTAGTTCTGGAATTTTTATCATTTCTGTCAGTCACAAAGACTTAGAAATTTTATTCAGATGTGAGATAGGGGATCATCCTATTCAACATCCTAGGAGTATGCATATCACCTACAGTGCTCAAAATACACTTACAATTTACTGTCAATATATTCATTGACTAAACTTCGTTCCCTTACGGGATACTCAACTTCAGTATAAGATTGTCTTACCAAAACAATTTGGTTTGACACAACAGTTTATGCTCAATAAACAATATCATATGAATAAACAATTCATTTCTTAGTCATGCTGGAACTATAGCAACAACTTTTCAATAATAGGTAATTCAATGTAGCTGTATTATATCAACAAAGTATATCAAGATAGAATCTTGTTAAATGAATAAGCGAGATTGATAAATTTTGCATAAGTAATAAATTGGGTATAGGAGACTTGCGGCGTAGATCGGTCCAAGCTATGCTATTCGAAGGCTAATAAGTACCTATGGCGTTTATAAATATAAATCTAACACGTTAGTATTGATAACAATACTTAAATAAAATATCTATTTAATCTTTGGGTTAGATTTGACTTTTTAATACCTTTGATAAATGAACTAAATTTTATTTATAAAATTTGGTTATATTTTTAAATAATTTAATTATCCTTATAATATATTTTATAAGGTTTAAAGTATTTTAAAGTATTTATTTATCCTTTAAATGATTTTTAAATCATTTATCTCTATTTATAAGTAATTTATATTTACTAAAATTTTATAAAAACATTATTTAATATTATTAAATAATTTATAATAATTTATTATGATTTTTATTTCAATAATAATATTTTTACATAATTATTTAGTATTTAAAAGTAATTATTCTAATTACTTTATTAATAAGTTAATTATAAATAATATCTAAATAAAATAAAATAATTATTACATTTTGTAGAAATATCGAAATAATTTATAATAATTTTTAAAGCATTTTTATATGTATTTATTAATTATTTCTATTTTTTTATAATTTATTTTTAAAGAAAATGTTTTTTTGTCGCTAAAGCTCTACGGTGTGATGAAAGTGTCATGTATAGTGTTCTTGAGTTTACGGTAGTGAGTTGGTCATGGTCGAGTGACCGGTTTGACCATCAAATAACTTCGTTCATTGGTAATGATTTTTGGTTGAAACAGTATTGGTGTTGTAGTACTCATCTGATAGTATAAGCTCAAGCAATAATGGGGCTTTAATCTACATCTAACAAGAAATTATAAAGATTCAAAATTCTTTGTCGAGATCTGTTCTTAGGTTTACGGGTAACCCGGAATAGTGGTCATGGTAAGTCCGATGGTTTTGTGGCTTGAATAACTTTGATTCTGTGTATTAGATGTATGTTGTATTTGTTGTAACATGTAATCTATATGTCAGGGTACATATATATAACATTAACATGAACAAAACTTAAATCTAAGGTCTCTATTTATGCTGGTCAAAGTAAAGCTACCAACTGTTCTTCGTGTTCTTGATTTTCGGAAAAAACCCGAAACTTGGTACGTACTCGATCAACTACTTTTGACCAATAATTTGGTAATCCTATGAGTTATTTGTTCGATTGAAGATCATAGATATGTAGTATGTATAATAGGGTACCAGTATATAACAAAAACTTAAACAATTAACAATCAGAAGACGATTAAAAAGGTCGGTCAAACTAACTGGTTTAACTGTTCTTGAGCTTTCTGGGCAACCCAGAAAACCAACTTCCGTGAACAGTCAACCCACTTTGGCTGCTTATATCTTGGAATCTATGATTCATATGAACCTGTTTTCTTTTCTAGATTAAAGACCTACTTACAGGCTACAAATACCAATTAATTAACAGACCAAATCATAAACACACATGAATCGAAAAGCTCCGACATTCTAATTTGTCGGACCATTTTTTCAAAATTTCCAGATTTCATAAAACGCTTAATTAAGGCATCTAGATGTTATGAAAATGTGTTCTACCACTCTAGCATACTTTCTAACATCCTAATACAATATTCTAAACATCTAAACAACAAATCTAACATAAGATCAAAGAGAAATTTATGAACTAGGGTTTGCACCTTAACTTGAGAAATTCTTGATTCTATTTTCTGATCTTGTTGCTGTTAACACCCAGGCTTGATATGGTAGGTTTATAAGTGTATCTTGGCATTGAGAATTTGTGAGTTTGCTCAGCCCTAAGGTTCCTATTTATAGAATTCTTCAACTTGGCTTTTTGGTCATTTTTCCACATACTTGCCTCTATAAAGATCTGATTTGTGACTCTTCTACTGCTTGGGAGTTTGTAAGCATGTCATGTGATATTTTGGAACTTGAAATGGTGACTCCGAACCTACTTTTGAGCTAGTTGATCAAATTAGTAGCTTAATTAGGTTTAAATCTTCACTAATCTTGATTAGGGTTTTGTTTCTAACGATTAGGAATGTTAAGTAATGTTAATTAGTACCTAATTAAAGTTTACTAACCATGATTAAGTGTTAACATAAGCTAATTAGAGTTAGATTAGCTAATTAGGGTTTAATTAATAAACTAGGGTTATAGTTTTGCTAATTAGGGTTTACGGTTTGTTAACCTAGGTTTACTAACCTAAATTTCTCACTAATCCTAACAAGCACGACAAAGCGTTTTGTCAGTGTAAGCACGACAAAGCAACTTGTCAAAATAATTTTACCGAAAAGTCTGATTATGGAAAAAAAAAATTGAGCACGAGGTGTCAAGCATGATGTTTTTCGGATAAAAATTTATTTGGTCAATTTTGTCAAACCAAGTATATAATAACACGTAACACATTCAGAACAGAGAAATTTTATTTATATAACGGGATTTATACATACGAGTCTTATTAGGGTTTTGGGTTTTTATATAAGTGGAGCTTGAAAGTCAAGGAAGAAATTATCAAATAGTTCAAAGCCTGGATCATCATGGTATCAACCTACCTTGAGTGGCTATCTAAAATAGTTCCCCTCACTAAGCCCGGAGGGAAGGTACGAGTGTGCGTGGATTACTGTGATTTGAATAAAACTTGTCTCAAAAGATAATTTCCCAGTACCTTTTATCCACATACTCATAGACAACACGACTCAGTATGGCATGTACTCCTTTATCGACTGCTTTGTTGGGTACCACCAGATCATGGTTGCTGAAGAGGACCGGGAGAAAATGACCTTCATCACTCCTTGTGGAACCTTCTATTATAGACGGTTATCATTCTACCTCATCTATGATGGTGCTACCTATCAGCGAGCCATGATGGCTCTTTTCTATGATCTAATGAACAAAAAAATAGAAGTCAATGTGGATAACATCATCGTCAAATCCTAGAGGGAAGAGGGACATATAGACCATCTCAAAAAGCTTTTCAATCGGCTGTGCAAATACAACTTGAAGTTGAATCCGGCCAAGTGTGCCTTCGGTGTCAAGTCAGGCAAGTTTCTAGGATTTTTGATAAACCCCAGAGGCATTGAACTGGATCCCGCCAAAATTAAGGCCATCACTGAGATGCCCGTGCCCCAAACAGATAGGGAAATACTGAGATTTCTGGGAAGAATCAATTTTATTATCAGATTCATATCCCAACTCACAGCAACTTGTGAGCCCATCTTCAAGCTGTTAAGGAAAAACTCCTCCAGGAAATGGAATGAAGAGTGTCAAAAACGCTTCCTTTCAATGAAAGAACAATTTTTCAAAGCTCCCGTCTTGGTACCTCCAAGGAACAATGTTCCTATGTCTATGTATGCGTTAGTCAATGAAAATGCCATAGACTGCATGCTGGGACAGAAAGACGATAGAGGCAAAGAAAAAGCTATCTATTACCTCAGCAAAATATTCAGCATCAGCGAGCAACAGTACACCTTGATTGAAAAGACTTGTTGTGCATTAGCATGGGCCTCCATAAGATTACAACATTATCTCCATGGTCACACAACCCATCTCATATCCCGCATTGATCCTCTGAAGTACGTACTCATTAAACCCATGTTGAATTGTCGACTGTCCAAATGGCAGTTGATCTTCCAACAATTTGACATCATCTACGTGACTCCAAATTGAAAGTAGTATGCACACAAGCCAATCATATTTGATGATATAGCATATACTTTGTAACAATCTTATTCATTTATTAATAAAAAGTATTAATTTATTAAAGGCTTTTAATTATCGACATGATGCTATTTTATAATATGTGATAAACTCATAGTTTTAAGCAATGCTTTTAGAATAATGATGATGATCATTCTAATGAGATCTAAATTCTTAAAAAGCTTAAAACTAAAATAGTTCCCAATCGTTGGATTACTAAATTTGGGATTAGTGAATCCGGATAGATTGGTACATACGTTGTTTGCTCATTGGATGAGGATGATTGATCTCATGATCATTTGTGTGGAGACACTAAAGCAAGTATGTAGGTGCTTATTAGAGAATAAGTTCACTGAACGTGGCTCGCTAAGGAATACCTAATGGAGTTTTACTTGCCTTTCAATAGAAATTCCTATAGTGATAGTAGTACAAGTGATCCTTGGACTTGAGATCATCATAGTATCTTGTGTATGATGAGTTATACTTTGACTTATTCCTTAAGACCCTTAGGGTATATCAAAGGGTATGCTTGGGTATAATAAGTTGTACATGGAGATAATGTATGATCAATAAAGAATCTACCACTTCTAGTAAAAGAAGAGAAATGTCCTATGTGATTCGATAAATGACAACCCAGTAGTCCTTGGCCAAGGCAGAATGAAATTAGAAAGGATTTTCTAATTTGCATTATTTGGAGTTGTGCATTTAAGAGTCGAAATACATATAATTAAATAAAATAAGACTTGTGATGAATTCCATGTCTTATATTTAATTGGGACATTGTATGGTGGAAGGATTGAATTATGCGGTAACTATTAACTCAAAGGTTCTTTTATGATTAATGTTGAAATCTATATTATCTGGAAAGTCGTTGATCGCTAGGGAGGCTTATCCTATTGTAGAATAAATATTATTTATTTAAATAAATTAATATTTTAATTTATTTATTTAAATAAGATTAGAATTGTTTTAATTGATTTATTCACAACGTAGGTTTAATATGGAGAACCTAAAGGATCACACCATAAAAAAGGAAGAATAATTATTTAAGAAGTTAATAGCATAATCGTAATAATAAGTTAAGTATAGTTAATTTAATCTATGGTGATAGAATAAATTAAATATCTTAATATTTATTATTTAATATTTTGGAAATATTAAATATAAATTAATAAGAGGAGTCTTATTATTATTATTACTATTATTATTATTATTTAATTCCTAAAGGAGTTTGGGAATTAATTAATAAAAGTACTCTCATTTATTCCTAGTAGGATTAGGAGGGAGAATTAGTTAAAGGAGTTTAATTAATTATCCCTATTAAGATTAGGGAGCTTAATTAATTAAAAGAATTTAATTAATTAAATAAAACCCAATTTCTTAATTGTTAAGGAGGGTAGCCTACATCTATAAATAAGAGGAGTCTTATTATGAGTGATGGGGTTAACACTTTCACAACACGTGAATATGTAATTCCAATAGTTGGGAGAGTACACCTTTTTCTATAGAGATAGAAACTAGGGTTTTGCCAAATACCCATCTTCTTGAATTCTTCTTCTTCCTTGGTGGATCACCTCTAGAGGCCAAACACTTAGGTGGCTAACGTTGATCAAAGGAAGGAACCAAACCCGGTGGATTCAAGTTAAACGCGAAAAGGATTGGAGGTGAACTCGTACCTGAGGAAGCTCGGATCTTCAAGGATATGATTCTTATTCATATCTTTTCGTTTAATTAATAATTATGCATAAAGGGTGATACGGGTATATGGTTTGTAAAATTTTTTAAAACTCTGATTTTTACACGTTTCACCTAATTTTGTGCAATTTGATTGCGTTCAAGAATATTACAAACCTAACAGTGGCATCAGAGCCAAACCTTTATGCGAATTATTAATTATTTTAATTTAATATGTATATTGATATGTGTTTAGAACAATTTAATTGGGCATAATTTTGTTGTATAAAATTTAAATAAAAAAAAACCGTAAGCATGTTATTATTCGCGAAGAAGCTGCAAAAAAAAAAAAAGGAATCATTTCCGCTTTTTGTAAAGGCTTAACGTGATGTAGGAGTATATATATATATATATATATATATATTAATAATTATTGTGATTCAAAGTCACGTGAATCCTTATATCTTTCCTGGTACTTCAGTTGGCATATATATAATAGTTATATATATATTATTTAACAAAATGATTCTCCCACATGATATATATATATATATATATATATATATATATGTATATATATATATATATATATTGTGGCGCCCCAAAATAGGTATACACAACACCCATTACGAGTCGCCAAATACATGGTCTGAGAAGCAAACTACACTTTCAATAATACTGAATGTCGTGTGAAATCGACAATATATATCTTAATGAGTTTAAATACAAATATTATCTTCTAGACAATATCTATACTCAAATAAATCCTCATCACATTTATTGATACATTATTTTACAAAATGGTGAGGATTACTAAACAACTCTCTCTAGAACCTTCATTTCCATACCCCAGAACTAGTACTCATTTACATTCTCGTCTCACGAGAAGAAAAATGGAACAACAAGGAAAAGGGTGAGCTCAACTAGCCCGATAAAAGAATATTATGACTAAGATAATATACAACAAATTATCGTTAGTCTCCAAGCAGGAAAAAATCGATAGAATACTGATAGATGACAAGTTTCGGATCAATATTCGCGGTGAAATAATAATTCATAGAAGAGTTACGTGAGAGAATGAAATCTACTATAATCTATGAATTTAACGGTCCATCATCAATATTTTATCCTGTAACATCAATCGATATTCATCTCAAATCAAATATTCATCTTTTACTTTCTGAGGCCAAAGATATTCATCAATCGGTCGTGTTCATCTCAACTTTGTTCATCTTTGCACTAAAGGCCAAAGATATTCATCGATCAGTCGTGTTCATTTAAACACACCTCTCATCTTTGCACTCTGAGCCAAAGATATTCTTGAGAAATCATTCATCTTTTACTCTGGGCCAAAGATATTCAATAATATCATCATTTAAGGCGAGGATGATGAAAATATTTTTTAAAAAGCGAATCCGATTGAAACAAAAAAATGCAAGGATTAAGGATTCGTACTTGGTTTTATCCACGTCAAAAATACCTCAAAAATAATCATAGTGGTGTAAAATTCAAGAATGATCAAAACATGGATACAATCAAAGCTAGTATCCGAATAGATATTTTAGGCGAAAAGAAAAATTTTCATTTTTAAATTGAATAGTCTTAAATGATTCGTGAATAGTCAAGATATCGTGAATAGTCTTGAGTATCGTGAATAGTAACTCAAACACCAAAAGATAGAAATTCTACAAAAAAAACATCTTCACGCTTTGAATAATAGTACTCGTGAATAGTAACTCGTGAATAGTAACTCATGAATAGTAACTCGTGAATAGTAACTCATGAATAGTAACCCCGAGCATGAAAAAGTTCCAAATTTGATTAAAACTTTGGGATCAACATTTGACGATAATGATATTGAAGAAATAATATCATTACTGAAAAAAATAATATCCCTTACCTCGAAAGACAATACTTCTAGTTGAAACAGGATATAGTGATCTTTGAAGGAACTTGCACTAGTCTAACAATACTCAAAGTATACTCAAAATACTCACAAAATACACTCGATAATATAGAGAAAGAGAAAACTTTGTTTACGGTGTGATTTTCAATTCTAACTTAGCCCTCTATTTATAGGAAAATATTAGCTTGTAAAGGCGGACTTGACACGCTACGATGGCTTTACACCGCTACTATTGCCACCCACCACATTTGAAATAAAATTCAGCACATTTTTTCACCAACCACAAGTGGGGCCCACTCAATTCTAGAATTTTCCACCAAAATCAATTATAACCCTAATTTCAGAATCAACCACCTCTTAAAATTCATAACAAATCATTCGTGACATTTTAGCGGTTCAAAATTTGTGGACATATACTCAACTTATGTATGTATAACATATCCAAAAATTACAACGATCCAGCGGTCGGGATTAAAAATTATAACCCCATAATATATCTCAAAACCCACGATTTGATTTTTAACACCTCAATCAGATAAAATATCGATAAAACACCTCAACATTAATTCCTTCATTAATAACCACATAAATAAATCCATCATTTATATTCATATAAAATAAATATTTCCTTATCATATGAATCGATAATTAATTATTCACAAATAATATTACGAATCACATTTATAATGACGGTAGTGCTCGAGAAGAGGGGGCTTTCAATAAGGATCTCTCCTTCTTGGCGCGCTTGATTAGGTGACCAAACCTCTCCTTGGATGAGAACTTTCTAGACATTGCCAATAATGTTATCTAATAATATTATTCAAATAATATGAATTATTGATCGATAATGGAAATCTTATGCGATTGGCAATTATTGAACAATGATAATATAAAATATCAACGCGACAATTATTGAATCAATAAAATAAAATATTGAGCGAGTAACTCTTTGTGAAAATTATTGAGTAGTGCCATCTTACGTCAGAATCAATAATTCAACAATCTTTGTGCAATACCAAGTGTGCTTCTTTAATGCGACCACGCGTATTCATTGTATTTTAACCACCGGGTATTCAGCGGTCTTAATGGTAACAACTACGCGCGTTATTTATAACCACCCAAACTTTGTCGTTTTCCTCATCCAATCGCTTTTCCAGTTATGGGGCCCCACATGTTTGCGCCGTCAAATGCGAATATTCCCCAAGCAGTATGAATATTCCACGACCAAACGAATATTCCCGACGAAGACGAATATTCCACGACCAAACGAATATTCCAAAGCAAAAATGAATATTTTATAACCACTTGCTTATTTTGAAATATTTACGTATTTAACCCTTAACTATCCACATTAATCAAATAAACCCTTACTATTTCAAGATAATAAATAAAGGAAATTCCTTTTTATTTAAAAATTTGAGGTCTTCTGACCTCCCTTCCTTATGAAATTTCGTCCTCGAAATTGACGTACGTACCTGGTGTTTCGAAAAGGTAAAGATACCTCGCTTTCATTTTCGTTTCCAACTCCCAGGTCATTTCCTCAATAGCATGGTTTCTCCACAAAACTTTAACTTATGGTATAACCTCGGTACATAGGTCATGTTCTTTCCTCTACAAAATCTTGGCAGGTACCTCCTCGTACGTTAAGTCTTGACTATCTCGTCAGGTTCTAACTTCGATGGCGTGTTTGGGTCGTCCACATATTTACGTAACATCGATCGTGAAAAGCGTTATGAACACGCGTCGTACTTGGTGGTAAAAGCGAAGTCTATAGGCCACGGTTCCTATTCGATCGAGAATTTCAAATGGATTAATAAATCGAAGGTTTGAGCTTTCCTCACCTCACCGATTCTCGCTTTTGAAATAACAACTTCTTGCACCTCCTTCTTCAAATTCATCACTCGATTGTGTAGCGAGCGACTTTAACTTTATCGATTAAAAGTCGATTATACTCGTATATCATCACGTACTTTCGTATATCATCACGTGGGTACCTAGAGTTTTCATCTCCATCTCTATTATTTGTATATTATACGAAATGAGTCTTTGACAATATCGTACTCGTACTTGTATCGATCTTTACTCAACACGTCAGCTACCACGTTCGTTTTTCTAGGATGGCATGGTCAGAACATATGCTGAAATGAGTCTCCTCTTGAGTTCTTCGAAGCTCTTCCCACATTCCTTGCTCCATTCGAATTTTGTATCTCTACGAGTCAGCTCATTCGTTAATGGAATAGCGATTGAGAATATCCTTCAACGAATCTCGATAATAACCAACTAAGCCTGAAAGCTACGTATTTCGATTCTTGACTTAGGTTGCTCTCAACCGTGACTCATATCCCAATCTTGGATATACGTCACAATGACACCCTATCGATTTACTATCATACGAATATGGCGTCCCCTATAGAGTGCGGCTTAGGTGAATTCCACAAAGGAAGTCACAAGATAAAGGCTCGGTACCAAATTCTATAATTGAATTTTTAACTCACGAAGTTCAATAGGAGCCATTCGATATGAGATTTTAGAAATGAGTTTTGTCACTAGGGTTCAAAGTCGATACAAAATTTAATATCGGGCTTTGGGAGTAAGCCGAGAAATTCTTGAGAAATCGTCGGGAAAAATCAATAACAACAAGAATATTATTCAAATCGCATGTCTTTATTCAAATCCATAACATGGACTAAGAAAACTTGACATCCGTAATAAGCGAATGACTTCATGGCTTGATATGAAAATGTTTGACTACTGATGGTTTGATTTGCTTGAGTTGAATAACGAAGTTGCTTAGGAATATGAAAACTAATGACCTTACAAAAGCAATCAATTTTGGCGTGATGAGTAGTTAACAATCAATCCCCAAAAGCAAGTATCTTTAAAGAGATAAGGTCAGCGGTAAGGTAATGGTGCCAACTTGAATCAAACAAGATTTTTTAAACAACGGATGTAATGAAAGTTTCTCTAACGGAGTCTCCATAAATAGGTCAAAGTATAATTTCTCCGTAGTCAAGTTCAAACATTGGCGCAAGCAAAGAGATAAAAGAATGGGTAGAGCCAGGGGTATCTAGTAAGGTATAAACTTAGCAAGAATTTATAATTAACTAACCGTGCTAACCGTTCGGGTTCCTCGTATTTAATGAGGTCACGACAAGCGCTCTTCGAGAATCGTTGACTTTGACTTTTAAGGACATCCTTTTGAGAGTCCGTCCCCATTGAACTAGGTTTTCATCTTGTCTGATCTCGAGTGATATGTCCTTCCTTTCCACAATTATAGCATACCTTGAGCTGTTGTGGCGGTTTGGTGATATGTCCCTCTTTCGCATTTGTAACATCTGACCGATGGTCTTTCTCCTCCTTGGAACCGGTTGCCCTTTGTGTTGACGTCTTCACATGGTCGTTGTTGAATCTCCTCTTTTAAAATCTCCTCCCAACTCGCTTCTTCTATTTTTCATGGCCACGATTACCACAGTGGTTACCGCCTTTTGTCCGTATTCTTCTTTCTCCACTAGTTATCGTTATTACGATGACTACTATCTTTGGTATGATCCTGGTTATGGTCCCTCGGTTGAGCGTCTTTCGTTATCTCGCTCTAACAAGTGAGCCACATTTTACAACATCCGAATAGAGAAAATTTATGAGAAATGAGAATCTCTTGGCGTATCGGGTTTCAAACCTCTCAAAAACATCCGCGTCATACGTTCCTCATTCTCCACTGAATGAGGTGCAAACACGGATAACTCCACAAACTTCGCCTCGTCTTTGGGACACCGTCATGTTATTCTGCTCAATCTAATAAACTCCACTTCCTTCATATGACGAATACTTTCGGGAAGTACTTGTCATTGAGCCCATTTCAAAAGCGTCTCCATGACATCTTTGAGTGCAAAATTGAATGGAGTGCGCTTCCTGATTCCCACCGATGTCTGCCTCGCCACGGAACATAAAAAGTAGTGAATGGAACTTTCGTTCCTTCGTGCATCCCAAGACATCGAATATCTTGGTAATTTGCTTGACCCATGTTTCGCCATGATCGGATCCGCTTTCCCAGAATTACGGTGGTCCCGACTCTTTGAACTTCTTGGTTGTGACCACGTGAATTGCTATCATTTCCTCTATATTTTGAACACGAGTCTCCCTCGTCGATTTTGCATGAAGCGCAAAAAGCTTCTAAACATCCCCTCGTTCCTCATACGCTTTCGGTGGTGTTGTTCACGGGAGGAACATTGCCCGACTGTTGCACGTTCTCCTCGTTATTAAATACAGGCATCTCCACGGTCTCATTTACTCCACTATTAATATTCTCGATTCGACATTCTCAAATCTCATGTCATAATAAAACAAGGGTTAATTAAGAAATCAATCACATAATATCCTATATCTTGACCAACTAACAAATAAGCTTAGGTAGGACACCACTAGCGAAGGATTTACGTATCTCTCCCCTCCTAGTTCTATTCCCGATCTCCTTGGGAGATCATATCCCTAAGCTCTCGATACCAAGCTGTGGCGCCCCCAAAATAGGTATACACTGACACCCATTCCGAGTCGCCAAATACATGGTACAAGAAGCAAACTACAACTTCAATAATACAAATGTCGTGTGAAATCGACAATATAGCGTGAGTTTAAATACAAATATTATCTTCTAGACAATATCTATACTCAAATAAATCCTCATCACATTTATTGATACATTATTTTACAAAATGGTGAGGATTACTAAACAACTCTCTCTAGAACCTTCATTCCATACCCGAACTAGTACTCGCTACATTCTCGTCTCACGAGAAGAAAAATGGAACAACAAGGAAAAGGGTGAGCTCAACTAGCCCGGTAAAGAATATTATGACTAAGATAATATACAACAAATTATCGTTAGTCTCCAACGAGGGAAAAATCGATAGAATACAATGAACAACAAGTTTCGGATCAATATTAGCGGTGAAATAATAATTCATAGAAGAGTTACGTAGAGAATGAAATCTACTATAATCTATGAATTTAACGATCCATCATCAATATTTTATCACTGTAACATCAATCGATATTCATCTCAAATCAAATATTCATCTTTGCACTACGAGCGAAGATATTCATCAATCGGTCGTATTCATCTCAACACTGTTCATCTTTGCACTAAAGGCCAAAGATATTCATCGATCGATCGTATTCATTTAAACACCGCTTCATCATCTGCACTCACAGGCCAAAGATATTCTTGAAATCATTCATCTTTGCACTTGAGCCAAAGATATTCAATCAATATCATCATTTAAGACCGAGGATGATGAAAAATATTTTAAAAAAGCGAATCCGGTGAAACAAAATGACAAGGATTAAGGATTCGTACTTGGTTTTATCCGATCAAAAATACCTCAAAAATAATCATAGTGGTGTAAAATTCGAGAATGATCAAAACATGGATACAATCAAAGCTAGTATCCGAATAGATATTTTAGACCGAAAAGAAAAATTTTCATTTTTTTAGGTGAATAGTGCCGTGATTCGTGAATAGTGTCAGTATCGTGAATAGTCTTAAGTATCACGTGAATAGTAACTCAGAACACCAAAAGATAGAAATTCTACAAAAAACATCTTCACGCTTCATGAATAGTACTCGTGAATAGTAACTCGTGAATAGTAACTCATGAATAGTAACTCGTGAATAGTAACTCATGAATAGTAACCTCGAGCATGAAAAAGTTCCAAATTTGATTAAAACTTCGGATCGACATTTCAAAGACGTAATGATATTGAAGAAATAATATCATTACTGAAAAAAATAATATCCCTTACCTCGAAAGACAGTACTTCTAGTTGAAACACCGGATATAGTGCTGAAGGGAACTTGCACCGTCTAACAATACTCAAAGTATACTCAAAATACTCACAAAATACACTCGATAATATAGAGAAGAAAACTTTGTTTACGGTGTGATTTTCAATTTAACTTAGCCCTCTATTTATAGGAAAATATTAGCCCGTAAAGGCGGGACTTGACTACTGCTGATGGCTTTACCGCTACTATTGCCACCCACCACATTTGAAATAAAATTCAGCACATTTTTCACCAACCACAAGTGGGGCCCACTCAATTCTAGAATTTTCCACCAAAATCAATTATAACCCTAATTTAAGAATCACCACCTCTTAAAATTCATAATAAATCATTCGCTCATTTTAACGGTTCAAAATTTGTGGACATATACTCAACTTATGTATGTATAACATATCCAAAAATTACAACGATCCAGCGGTCGGATTAAAAATTATAACCCCATAATATATCTGAAAACCCACGATTTGATTTTAACACCTCCAATCCAGATAAAATCACGATAAAACACCTCAACATTAATTCCTTCATTAATAACCACATAAATAAATCCATCATTTATATTCATATAAAATAAATATTTCCTTATCATATGAATCAATAATTAATTATTCACAAATAATATTCTGAGAATCACATTTATGATGACGGTAGTTCCCAGAAAAGAGGGGCTTTCGATAAGGATCTCTCCTTCTTGGCGCGCATGATTAGGTGACCAAACCTCTCCTTAGACGAGAACTTTCTAGACATTGCCAATAATGTTATCTAATAATATTATTCAAATAATATGAATTATTGATGCGATAATGGGAAATCGCATGCGATGTGCAATTATTGAACAATGATAATATAAAATATCAACGCAGACAATTATTGAATCAATAAAATAAAATATTGAGCGATAACTCTTGTGAAAATTATTGAGTAGTGCCATCTTACGTCTGAATCAATAATTCAATATCATTTGTGCGATCAACACCGTACTCTTTATGCAACCACGCGTATTCATCGTATTTTAACCAAGGTATTCCAACGATCTTTACTTGGTAACAACTACGCGAAGTTATTTATAACCACCCAAACTTTGTCGTTTTCCTCATCCAATCGCTTTAGTTATGGGGCCCACACATGGCGCTTGTAGTAAATGCGAATATTCCCCAAGCAAGTATGAATATTCCACGACCAAACGAATATTCCCAAACGATTACGAATATTCCACGACCAAAACGAATATTCCCCAAAAAATGAATATTTTATAACCACTTGCTTATTTTGAAATATTTACGTATTTAACCTTAACTATCCACATTAATCAAATCAACCCTTACTATTTCAAGATAATAAATAAAGGAAATTCCTTTTATTTAAAAAAATTTGAGGTCTTACATATATTAATTATTTTATAATTAAAATAAAAGTTTATTTTTATCTTAAAATAAAAAGTTTATTTTAATTTTAAAATAAAAGTTTATTTTAATTTTAAAATTAGAATTTCATGCTAAATGATTAGAGTTGAAATTGGATTCCATAATAACTAATTGGAGTTGAAATTGGATTCTATGTTTCCTTAAATAAAGGTGTTTATTTAGATATGAAATACGATTTCATATTATTCAAAATAAAAGAGTTTATTAGTGAATAGGAAAAGAATCCTAATTTCCTTAAATAAAGAAGTTTATTTAGATATGGAATAAGATTTCGTATTATTCAAAATAAAAGAGTTTATTTGTGAATAGGAAAGAGAATCATGTTTCCTTTAATAAAGGAGTTTTTTTTTACTTGGAATTGGATTCCATAATTAATTAAAATAAAGGAGTTTATTTTGATTAAAGATTTTGATTAAAATAAAATAGTTTATTTTATTCAAAATTGGATAAATTAAAATAAAATAGTTTTATTTTGATTTAAATTTGGATTAAAATAAAGGAGTTTATTTTGATTCAAAATTAGATTTTATACTAACTAAATTTGCCCATTAAATGATATCAATATATATATTGAATGTTTATTATTCATGAGATGAATATTATTTATTGATGCATATGGTGATGTGTATGATAATAAATGTGATTGATTATGGACTATTGTCCAATATGATTGGATTTTATTTTAGTTGGATGCACGAATGTATGGGTTTTATTAAATGGGGTCTGCGTACCTCGTCTTCTCTAATTTTTCTTAATGTAAATTCTATCTCCCTCCTATGTACTTTCCCTTGACTGCTGATCAAGGTTTCTATTTATTTTAAATAGTTTTGTAATAGGAATAGTAAGAATTTATTTTGAAGAATTGGAGATCAAGGAGCAAGGAGCGCGTGGAGACCCGTTTGTAATGGAGGGTTTAAATGTAATAGTTATATTTAAATATTAATTCTTGTACCCCTAGGGTTTGACCTTTTGGTTCACTTGGTGGCTCTAGTGAACCAAACTAGAATAAAAGTCCATAATCAATTCGGATAGAATATAGTATTCTATATGTGCATGCTTGTACTATATATATATATATATTATATTATGCAAACATGCTTCGCATGTTATTTAATATGACGCGTATTTTATATATATATATATATATATATATATATATATATATATATGCTTGTATTAAATAAGATGAGACAAATTAATAACAAAACCCTCAAATTTTTATATTAAGTCCTAAGCGTTCAAAGATATTTGGAATATCGAGCGTCGCTTTTCTAGCATGATAAAATTAATAGAGTATTAAATATTTAATATGAGTTTGTTGTGTCACCACAAGGCAAATATTAAGTATTTAAGATATTAATTTATCACATTTGATGCTTATAAAGAAAATTGAACAATATTGTTTTGTTGTGTCACCACAAGGACAATATTTTTCTTTTTTGAATATATGGGGTGCTATGTTGGACTTAACTTGGATAATTTTGATTCGGATGTGCCATCACTTGATCAAAATAATCTAAGAGGCAAAATACAAGGAGTTGCATAGTTGATGTAATTGACAAGAGTTGTCTACCTATTTATTTATATATAGTTTGTTGTGTCACCACAAGGCTATATACATTTGAAATTGGATCCTTATTCTCAATAGCAAATCTTTAATTAGATTTGCCGAACTATATAAGTGAGGGTAATATAGTTTGAAGAAAATAGTGGGAGATACCAATTTAAAACAAGACCTAAATTATTTTGGTAATTAATAAAAGAATGTATGCTAAAATGTTGTTAATTACAAATTCATTTACAGAATTTTACAATGTCTAAATCACTATCACTGCGTAGCATATTAGATGCTAAATTAACCGGACCGAATTAAACAGATTGGTTAAGGTAATTGAGAAAAGTTCTCATGGCTGAAAAGCTATCTTATGTCCTTAATACGCCTATCCATGCAATTGTTGTAGACAATGCCTTTGAGGAAGAGATTGCTACTTTTAAAAAGTGGCAAGCTGATGCACAATTGGCTCAATGCATCATGCTCGCATCCATGAGTAACGAGCTTCAGCGTCAGCATGAAATTATGAATGCTCCTACTATATTCCTGCACATCAAGTAGTTGATGGTGAAGAAAGTAGGACTGATAGATATCACATATCTAAGGAGCTCTTCCGATCTAGAATAACCGATGACACTACAGTACAAACAAAAGTTCTTAACATAATCAATTTGATTGATCAATTAGGACAACAGGTTTTGTCACGGATGGAGAGTTGAACCAAGATTCGATCTTGCACTCACTCCCGGACTCCTTTCACAATTTTTGTGACTTTTTTTCATATGAACAAGCTAGATACCAGCCTCGCTGATTTGCTTAACATATTGAAAAATGTTGAGAGTCACTTTCCAACCAAGAAAGACCGAGTCTTACTGATAGGAGCCAAAGAATCTTCTGAAAAGAAGAACGATTCAAAGAAGGTAAATAGAAAGGCAAAAATAAAGGATAATAAGAACAAAACTGATACGGATAACAAAGGAGTTTGCTTCCACTGCAATAAGCCTGGACACTGGAAAGAAAATGTAAAAAGCATCTTGCAGAGGCTAACCAAAAGAAGCTTAGTGAAGTTTCAGTTATAAATACAAATTTGTTTATGATTTAAAATAAATTTTTCTTTAAGTCAAGGTTCTACTTGTGTATTAGATACCGACTTTGGTTATCATAAATATAGATTTATGAAGGGACCAAGCAGAAGTAGAAAGCTAAAAAAATTTAAGTAATCCTATGTGTGGGAAATGAAGCAAAGGTTGCCACATTAGCCATAGAAACTTATATTTTAGGAATGCTTACGGGCAAATCTATTAAGTCAATAAGTTGTTGTTGTATTGCAGTTCTTGTTAGAAACATTATTTTCATTTTTGTTGTTGGACAATGAAATCTTTGGTATTATATTTAAGAACAATTGTTGTTCTATTTATAATAATAATGTTTTGTATAGAACTGGAATATTACTTAATGGATTTTGTATACTAGACTTACGTGAAAATAATTTTACAAATTGAACAAACTAGTATAAGAAAAAGAGATGATCATTCAAAGAGTTGAATGTGTGTATTTGCTAAAATACAAGTGTGAATTATTTGAAAGGTTCAAAGAATTCAGAAGTGAAACAAATTGACAAAGTATTAAGATTCTTTGATTAGATCAATAAATAAATACTTGTGCAATAAGTTTCTAAATCATATCAAATGGTTTTCTCATAATGGACGCCTCGATCGTGATAATTGATTGATGTATACGAAAGGAAAAATCATACCTTATTGGATATGGTACGGTCCATAATGATTTTTCTTAAGCATTCCAAAGTATCCTTCTAGGATCATGTCCTAGAAATGGTCGTGCATATCTCTACGAAAAGGTAACCTCAAAAATCCTACCCCAAGACTCCATAAAAGTTATGGGATGGGAGGATTCTAATCTTAAGTATGTTAAGATAAGGGGTTGTCCAACTTATGTGAAAAGGTTTCAAAGGATAAGCTTGGGACAAAATTTGACAAGTACAGATTTGTGGGACATCTTAAAGTAAGTTAAGGGCATATGTTCTATAATCCTACTTAGCAAAAGGTGTTTGTTGAGAAACATGTTGCCTTCTAAGATAAAGATGTTTATCATTGAAGGGGCTAGTGGGAGGATAATAGATCTTGAAGAGTTCAAGAACCACAAAATACTATAAGTCAAATAAGAGGAACCTGTATATAGACATATTGTACCACAACCGAATCGTAAATCTGGAATAGTACCGAAGATACCTAGGAGGTATGGATTCATCATGGATGATGATGATGAGGTACGCATCATAGAAAATAATGATCCAGTTACATACGATGAGGTAAGAGTTGTAGACACTCAGAGAAATGGATTGAAGCAAGAATTCTCAAAAATGGAACATTCGTTTTGATTAGACAATCAAAAGAGTTTCATTTTATCAAAAATAAGAATGAACCTAGTGTGTACAAAAGGGTCAGTGGGAGCGTCGTGAAATTTCTAGTATTATATGTTGATATACTATGGATGAGGAATAACATACCAATGCTACAATCAGTAAAGATAAAGTTGTCTAAACATTCCTCCATAAATGATTTGGGAAGAGTATCTTAATTGGGGATGAAAATCTATATAGATAGATTTAAAAGGATGCTCGGCTTAACCCAAGGAACGTATATTCATTTGATGCTAAAGTCGTTTAGCATGGCAAACTCCAAGAGATGTCTAATGTTGATGAGCCATGGAGTGTATCTCTTTTAATAGTCCCCATAGACTCCTGAAAAGAGAGATCGCATGAGTGACTATCATGTATGCAATGAAATGTATGAGACCTGATGTTGATCAGTCATATCCAGGAGAAGTTCACTGTGAGACAGTGAAAAACATCTTAAAGTACTTAGCTGGCACTAAGGATGTGATCATATACATGGTGGGTCTAAATTAAAACTAGAGGGCTTAATAGACTCAAAGTTTTTGTGCAGACAAGACAACAAAAAATCCACTTTAAGGTAAAACGTTACCTTGAGCAATGGTGCAGTGAATCGGAAAGGTTCCAAATAGCAAAGAGTTGCTGGTTTAGTGTTAAAGACAAAGTATATAGCTGTAAATGAAGCTGCAAGTTGATTGTTTAGATGATAAGTTCATTACATAACTAGGAATAGTTCCTAAGTCTCATCTTGGATCCAAACATATGTTGTGGCACTTTCATTTGATTATAAGAATCATTGCAAGATGGGAAATCACTATAGAGATAGTAAACTCTCAAGAACAACATTACATATCCATTTACTGAAGCTTATCCAACAGCAGGATAATCGTCACTTAGAGAAGAAGAGTATGAGATACCATGACGATTGGCTTTAGTGCAAGTGGGAGATTGAAAGTAGTATGCACACAAGCCAATCATGTTTGATGATAAAGCATATACTTTGTAACAATCTTATTCATTTATTAATAAAAATTATTAATTTATTAAAGGCTTTTAATTATATACATGTTGCTGTTTTATAATATGTGATAAACTCATAGTTTTAAGCAATGCTTTTAGAATAATGATGATGATCATTCTAATGAGATCTAAATTCTTAGAAAGCTTAAAACTAAAATAGTTCCCAATCGTTGGATTACTAAATTGAGGATTAGTGAATCCGGATAGATTGGTACATAAGTTGCTTGCTCATTGAATGAGGATGATTGATCTCATGATCATTTGTGTGGAGACACTAAAGCAAGTATGTAGGTGCTTATTAGAGAATAAGTTCACTGAACGTGGCTCGCTAAGGAATACCTAATAGAGTTTTACTTGCCTTTCAATATGAATTCCTATAGTGATAGTAGTACAAGTGATCCTTGGACTCGAGATCATCATAGTATCTTGTGTATGATGAGTTATACTTTGACTTATTCCTTAAGACCCTTAGGGTATATCAAAGGGTATGCTTGGGTATAATAAGTTGTACATGGAGATAATGTATGATCAATAAAGAATCTACCACTTCTAGTAAAAGAAGAGAAATGTCCTATGTGATTCGATAAATGACAACCCAGTAGTCCTTGGCCAAGGAAGAATGAAATTAGAAAGGAGTTTCTAATTTACATTATTTGGAGTTGTGCATTTAATAGTCGAAATACATATAATTAAATAAAATAAGACTTGACAGTAATTCCATGTCTTATATTTAATTGGGACATTGTATGGTGGAAGGATTGAATTGTACGGTAATTATTAACTCAAAGGTTCTTTTATGATTAATGTTGAAATCTATATTATACGGAAAGTCGTTGATCGCTAGGAGGCTTATCCTATTGTAGAATAAATATTATTTATTTAAATAAATTAATATTTTAATTTATTTATTTAAATAAGATTAGAATTGTTTTAATTGATTTATTCACAATGGGTTTAATATGGAGAACCTAAAGGATCACACCATAAAAGGAAGAATAATTATTTAAGAAGTTAATGGCATAATCGTAATAATAAGTTAAGTATAGTTAATTTAATCTATGGTGATAGAATAAATTAAATATCTTAATATTTATTATTTAATATTTTGGAAATATTAAATATAAATTAATAAGAGGAGTCTTCTTATTATTATTATTATTATTATTATTATTATTATTTAATTCCTAAAGGAGTTTGGGAATTAATTAATAAAAGTACTCTCATTTATTCTAATAGGATTAGGAGGGAAAATTAGTTAAAAGAGTTTAATTAATTATCCCTAATAAGATTAGGGAGCTTAATTAATTAAAAGAATTTAATTAATTAAATAAAACCCAATTTCTTAATTGTTAAGGAGGGTAGCCTACATCCATATATAAGAGGAGTCTTATTATGAGTGATGGGGTTAACACTTTCACAACATGTGAATATGTAATTCCAATAGTTGGGAGAGTATGCCTTTTTCTATAGAGATAGAAACTAGGGTTTTGCCAAATACCCATCTTCTTGAATTCTTCTTCTTCCTTGGTGGATCACCTCTAGAGGCCAAACACTTAGGTGGCTAACGTTGATCAAAGGAAGGAACCAAACCCGGTGGATTCAAGTTGAACGCGAAAAGGATTGGAGGTGAACTCGTACCTGAGGAAGCTCGGATCTTCAAGGGTATGATTCTTATTCATATCTTTTCGTTTAATTAATAATTATGCATAAAGGGTGATCCGGGTATATGGTTTGTAAAATTTTTTAAAACTCTGATTTTTACACGTTTCCGCTAATTTTGTGCAATTTGATTGCGTTTAAGAATATTACAAACCTAACACAAATTCCATCGAAGGTCAAGGAATTACGAATAAATTGGCCGTAACACCATCAGGAAATTATGAACCCTTGGAAATGTATTTCCCCGAAGAAGGGGTAATGACAATTCAATAAAGCCATCTAGAGAATAAAGTCCGAGCGTGGAAATTTTATTTTGAAGGAGCTGTAAACATGGAAGGTGCCAAAGAAAGGGCAGTTCTGGTATCTATTTATGGAGAATAATATCCTGTTGCTATCAAATTACAGTTTGTCAGCACCAAAAACATTACTGAGTACGAAGGCTATATAATGGGGTTGAAACTTACCCAATCCATGGGTATCAAATGGTTAACTACCTTTGGGGATTCCTAGTTGGTCATCAAGCAAACCATTGGGGCATATCACACCAAAGAATTGCATTTGATGCCTTACAATTGGCAAGTTATCAAGATGGCTACGGAGTTTGAAGAAATATCCTTCTTCCACATTCCTCGGAATAGGAATGATTTCGCAGATGCACTAACAACCTTAGCCTCTTTGATCAACATATCTGAAAGAGGAGGCATCCCAAATATCATACTTGCAAGCCAAGAAGGCACCAAAATATGGAATTTACATCAGAGAAGTCGCGGATGAACTGCCTACCATCTAACACCGTTGGTACCATTCCATCAAAGAGTATTTGTGAGATGGATATACACCCGCTAGGGCAAATCAAACTGAAAGAAAGCGGATCCATAAAATGGCCATGAAATTCTATCTAATCATAGATGCACTCTACAAAAGGGATACGGGAATAGGCCTTCTGAGATGCCCAAACAAAGACCAAGTCTAAAGACTCATTGATGAAGTCCATGGTGGAGTATGTGGTCCACAAATGAGCGGTCCTTTACTTTCCAAGAAGATATTAAGAACATGGCATTATTGGATCTCTCTCAAAGCTGACTGTGATGATCACGTCAGGAGATGCTATCAATTCCAAATTCATGGAAATGATACTCACGCTCCTCCAAATGAACTCCACAATATGAGTTCAGCATGACCCTTTTCAATGTGGGTAATTGACGTGATCGGGCCAGTCTAACCCAAAGCCAGCAATGGTTATCGATTTATCTTCACCATGATTGACTACTTCATCAAATGGGTAGAAGTAACCTCTTTTCCCAAAGTCACCAAAGAGGTTATCATTGGTTTCATCAGAAACTATGTCATCTGTTGATATGGACAACCGGAGGAGATCGTATCGGACAATGCCAAAAATCTAAGCAACTAGATGATGGAGGAATTATATAGCAAATTCCACATCAAGCATCTTAACTACCCCATTTATCGTCCAAAGATGAATGGTGTTGTTGAAGTGGCTAATAAAAAAATTAAGAAGATCATGCAAAATATGTCCGCCAATCACAAAGGATGGCCTGACTTATTGCCTCTGAACATCAATATGAACTTCTACTCGGGATATCCTCTACTCGTTGGTCTATGGCGTGGAGGCGATGCTCCCTATAGAGGTAGAAATGAATTCATTAAGAGTATTGATAGATGCTCAAATGGAGGAAAACCAATGGTTGCAAGATCGGAACCACCAATTATCTCTGATAGATGAGAGCAGGGCCACAACCATCTTTCATGGTCAATTATATAGACAGAGGGCTGCTCGATCCTACATCAAGAAAGTATGGCAACGACAACTTAAAGAGAATGACTTGATCTTAAACAAAGTCCTTGCCAATCAAGATCAATCTAAAGGAAAGTTTGCCCTGAACTGGGAAGGCCTTTTCATTGTCAAGGAAGTGTTGACTGGAGGAGCCCTCAGATTGTAAGAAATGGATGGCAAAGAATTTCCCCAGCTTATCAACTCTGACGCTGTGAAAAGATTTTATGTCTGAAGTTACCTACAAAACAACATCTTGGTGCTGAGAGAAATCAATCAATCAATCAAGTCAATTCAGGTTTTAAAACCACAAAGTGTGAACTACGTAGACCTGATCTCCCTTCATCAATGGGAGTACGTAGGAAGCCAACTATGGTGCGATCTAACCCTTCAAAAAAATCACAAAACCTCTTCAACACACCTTCCAGTTCACCAAAACCTGAACTACGAAAGACGTGATCTCTCCTCATCAATGGGAGTACGTAGGAAGCCAACTATGGTGCGGTCAAACCAAATAAAAAATCCAAAAGCCCCTTCAAACCAAGTTAAACATTGCAACATCATAGAACAACACAAAACCCTTTCAATGGTTCTGTGATCATCAAATGAACACTTTTCAACCCTTTCACTCAAAAGTCTGAACTACGAAAGACTTGATCTCTCTTACATCAATGGGAGTATGTAGGCAGCCAACTATGGTGCGGTCTAACCCTTGCAAAACAAATAAAACCCTTTTAATGGTTCTGTGATCATACATTCAATTTTTCAACCTTTCGAGCCAAACCACAGACTATGAACTACCTGGTCTCCCCTCATCAATGGGAGAAAATAGGAGGCCACCTATGGTACAGTCAACATCAAAATCTCATCGGATCAAACAACAGAGAAGGAACTACCTGGTCTCCCCTCATCAATGGGAAAAAATAGGTATCCATTTATGGTGTGGTCGAGCCCTCAAAGAGGAAAGTCAAACCATAGAGCAGGAACTACCTGGTCTCCCCTCATCAATGGGAGAAAACAGGCAGCCATATATGGTGCGGTCGAACCCTCAGAGAGGAAAGCCAAAAACCTTTGCTTCAACCTCAACCAGATTCAAAAACCAGTCCCAAAACACCAAAATATGGGAACCCAAAGATCAACGGTCCATTCTGAAAGATCTTGGGACATCTCAATGTCCATCCATTAAGGAGGAGTTCAGAATACATCAAGATCTCAAGTCATGAAGAAAATGGCAACTATCAAGAAAGTAACAAGGCATATCTAAAAGGGAAGTGAATCAAAATATATTTACTTGCCATATAATATTGTTTGATATATACAATGTGTCATGTACATTACAAAAATGTTTAACCTAGTCTATGTAGGAAAATAAAAAGACTAATCTACAAACCCGTGGATAAACGGACCAACAAGTCCAACATGGCATCCCTCTCAGAAGATGGAGGTGAATTTATAAGCTCTTTCCCCAAGGTATCCATGCGATCAAGGAGATCTACGGCTGTCTGCATAGTGCTACCATGCTCATCTATGAATGCACTCATATCTACAACAATGCTAGCAGTATGGGATCTAAGTACAGTACTATCAGCAATGGCAGCGTCTCGGGTAGCTAGAGCCTCATCCCGCTTAACAAAGGCGGTATCCCTGCTAGCGTGAGCATCATCCCTCTTAATAAAAGTAGCATCTCTACCAGAAAGAGTTATCAACATCAAGTCCCTAGCCTGGAGGAATCAACCAGAGCTGCTGACAAACTAGCAAATAGCTCATCCTTGGTGGGAGAATTCGGGCCCTCCAAAGGCTCCTCATCATCAGACTCAACACTCGGCTTTGAGGAAACAACCCTAGCCGATGCAATATCTGCCTCCAACCATGCAGAATACTCTGAAGAGAGACCTTGATGACTAGTCAAAAAATCAGCCCTCTCTCGACGAGTCCAACAGTCATAAATCCTGGTCAAGTCCTATACTGAAAAAAAGACGAGATGACAGTATTTGACCCAATGCCCTATCAAATGGATGAATATCCTGAAACTGATCAAATTGTCCCATGACAGCCAATGGATGATGTGACGCCCCTAAATCTAGGTATATTCCAACCCAACATATGGTGCTACACGGTGCTACAGTTCACATATACATTCAATTGAAATTCCCTTAAAGAACGAATATGTCTTATATATATTCCAAACAATATTCCCTTCCTAGATTCTTTATAACCAATACATAAGTTCTTTTTCATAATATTAAATACATTACAACATTAAACCTATACTATTACATAGACAGTTCAACGGATCCTTCAGCCCGTTCGGTCTTAGCTGTATTCATATGGTTCAAGTAAGAATGAGCATAACTAGCTCAGCAAGTATGACAATTCTATTTAAGCAAAATACTTGAAACATAGGAATCGTATATCTTCAATAACTAAACAAAAGTTACGAAGTACTATCGATAATTCAAAATAGCACTTCACTTTTCTTTAAAACATTTCACAATGAATAATATTCAGTAAAACATCAATTTCGGTCCAAGACCTTGAGCATTTCATAATTTCTTTGAAAAAGGACAACCCGGCACCAAGTCCGTAAGTTCGACATTACTTACGAGCACATCTAGGTGATCAGCCTATAGTACTCTATGTTGATCAGCACTACTTTCTTTAAACGTATGTACGTTTAAGTTTTGACAACCTCACGTGCCTATCGTTTGATGACAAAACATTTGTTTAGCATACTCAGTCTACATTTGAAAACCACACTAATATAATTTGGCAAAACATTGACAATACTGTCAGGAATAAGCATGTGAATGATATTCCTATTTACATATGATTTGATTATGATATATATGAATGAATATGTAAGTATGCTTGCATTTAGAAAAGCTGTAAAGTCCTTTGATAGATAATAGAAACATGTGTACAAGGACTTAGAATGAATTGATCAAATATGTTAGGTTGATCCTATATAAGCAAAACAGATTTGTAAAGTCCTTAAAAAGAAATGATGTACATGGACTATAAAATATAAAAAAATCAAGTATGTTAGGTTGATCTCATGATGTAATAGATAGGCATGTCTGATCGTCGAGGACTACACCAAAAATCGTAGTCTGCCAGGGAAGTTGAGGAAAACTCAAGAGCTATCAAGGCAGAATCATAGTCTGCAAGATAGTAGATCTCAGAGTTCATAGACTGCCAGGAGAGACGAGGAAGGATCATAGTGTGTCGAGTAGAACTTCCTCAAAGCCATAGTCTGCCGAGGAAGTCATATTCAGAATCGTAGAGACAGCCTTCTTACGAGCCGACCGAGCATATGCCGAAAAGTATACTGATCGTATCAGTGGAATAGATCGTAGTCGAGCAAGATCAAATGAAGACAATGCACACAAAGTCAGAAATTATAGAGTGTCAAGATCTGATCTCAGAGTCGTAGTGTCTACACAGCTGAAACTGAATCGTAGAGTGCAGAACTAAAGACTTTAACAGATGTGCTCACAATGCCAAGGCAGAATCGTAGAGCAAATATGATTCTCAACAAATGAGCACTCCCAGAACATCCAAAGGAATAAAGCCTCTGGCCTAAGCTGCAAAGATACATCCCACCTGAAGGAAACCAGAGGGCACTCAATGAATGGCATGCAAGTTAACTAAAGATCTAAGAACCAACCCAATCAGCATCCAGATTGAGTTGTGAAGCCATTCGAGATGGAGTCTTCCACAAGTTGATCAGAAGAAGACTTCAGTAACTGACTAAGGAAAGTCAGCAATGCAGTAGCTATCAAGTAAACAGAAGACGACGATCCTGGAAACAACCAGGATCGTAGTGTTTGCCACACAAAGAAGGAACTGATGAAGTGTACACAGAGATACTGGTCAGCCTCTGAAGAACAAGGCTAAAGTGATTAAGCATTGGGTCAGTCCATTGATGATAAGTGAACGAGAGATCACAAGGAGAAAGCGAGCTGGACACGCCACAAATCTGAAGTGTCTTGCTATTCAGAAGGGACCAGAGCAAGGAGTCAAACCATCAGTATCTAAGAACAGTCAAAGCAAACAGAAGTGTTGAAGCACTGCACAATAAAAGGAAGAGGTGTTCTACACTAAAGATCTAATCAACAACCTTCAAAGATCGTAGTGTTGTCTCTATGTGTCAAATGAGCAACAATCAACAAGATACTATGATCAGGTTCAAGAAATGCATGAGGATCGTAGAGTTCGGTCATCCAAAGATTGAAGCATTAGTAACGGTTCAATATGAAGGTTGGTATTCAGATAAGAGATTATTGAGAGCATCGATGCAAAAGGAAAACCTCTGATCGAGAAATTAGAAGGAGGAAATAAAGTCATCGACCTGCCCGAGACATCAGAGTGACATCTCTGACGTGGTAGGTGAAACAGTAGACTGTAGTGTCAGAATGTCAAAAATAGTTATCATGTCACATCTGCAGTCTACACCAAATAACTCGAGATCTGCGAAGCATTTCAAAGAGCTTTCAACCGCTACTTCTCAACAGGAAGATTGAGAAGGAGTATAAATAAGCCAGAGCTTCAACGATCAATAGTGCTGATGATTGCAATGTTGAAGAATCATTGAGTTGGTAGAATGCTAACTTTGACTCTACAAGTTCCACATGAGCCTACCAGAATAAGTCTCGGTGGTAGTGAGACTACGAAGGTGAAAGTGAAACAGCTTTGAGGAAGGACTTAAACAGACCAAAGCTTTACTCAACAAAGATGAGAATGCCACTTGAATTGGAGTCTAAGCTAAGAGCTGGGAAGGACAAGAAGATAGCATTCAGAAGAGTGGAAAAGCACAAGGCAGATCCTGAGAGCCACTCTACGATTCACCATGAACCTAAAGCTGAAGCAGAGCAAGTGCAAAACCATGTCTGCCAACATGTCAAGAAGGTTTCAGGAAATGGTGATGGTGCATAGCTGACACTACATGAAGATGAGCAGAACAGAAGAAGATCAGCTGCACCAAAGAAGATGTGGTCCAGACTCAAAGTAGAATGCAAAGAGGACCACACCAAGCTGATAAGTACAAAAGGTGATCAAGCTTAAAGAAATCTTAGCAGCTCAGCACCAACAATAACAACAAGAAGTCAGGGCCTGAGGGGTCCTTGTCCGGAGGGACTAAATGAAGTTCCAATCCCGCGGGGCTTGAAGAGTTCCTAGGGAACTAGAGAAGTTCCAAGGCTGTTGGCCTTGAAGAGTTCTAAGTGAACTGAAGTCCCAAGGCTGTTGGCCTTGAAGGAATCTTAGTGATTCAGGGTGCTGCCCTTCCTTAGTGGAAATCCTGCTAGTTGAATGCAGAAGAGCGGATTAGGAGCTTGAGTCTCTGAACCACTTAAAACCCCTTATGTCTTTTACCTTATGTCAATTACATTGTGTACATTAACTGCTATGTATGTTTTAACTGCTTACAACCGAACTAACTCTATAAACAATGTTTGTATGATTACGATATATCAATGAATGGGATCTTTTACTTATTCCGCTGTGCTTGAAAAGATTCTTATGTTTGTCATATGCTAAATCATTAGAAATACAAAATAAACGAGAAATGTATTTGAAATGAAAAAGGATCTATTCAACCCCCCCTTTTAGATCTATATTGTGCCTACTAGGAACTAACAATTGGAATCAAAGCGGGTTCTCGTGTTATATTCAAAAGCTAATCGCTTTGAGTCTGATCCTAGGCACAAACATTGTTCTAAACTTAGTTTAGTAGTAAGTCACTTGTTATATGCAGATGAGCTCACATGTTGGAAATATTGTTTACAGGTAAATGTGTATATACACCTGAAGCTGCTCAGATTCGTCCATGTTCTTGATTTTCATATCAACAAGACCAATCCCTGCCCACAGTCAATCTTGAAGTCTGAAGACCAGGCTAGAAAGCTCAAGAGACATCAATAGAAAAGAGTCAAACATTCACTAGCCTGAAAAGATGAAAAGGCCAAAATGCTCAGAAATGCTTATCCATGGAAGAAATAAGAACTTCTCAAACATGTGCATGACCTAACCAGCAACTGGATGTAAACCTTGTGAACTCAAGGATGTCTAAAAACTAAAGATGCTGAGATTCTCTTAGCTTGCATCTTCAAGACCACGACTGATTTATTGAAGGTCAACTGGAGCAACAAGCTATTAGGAGCTAATGAGAAACTATGCACTTCAATGCCTAACCTCAATATATCTAAGATAAATGACTGTTAAGAAACTGATAGCAGAAAGGTACGGTTCCTCACTAATATAATTGTGTACATCATGTTGCATCTCCTTATGAACTATAATAGTATTCTTTCAAGGAATCATAATCTACCTAAAACGGTGAAGAGAGAAAGTATATTGAGGATGGAAACTCAAATGCTTACAAACTTTCTCTCCATCCAAGTTTTAGGTTGAAGATGACATCTTGAAAGAAATCTGAAATGGATCATAAGAGTATCACAGGTTAAATTTATTTTATGTGAAGTAATCTTTGCTGATGGGTGAGTATGTATGTACAAACCTATGTTCTAAGTGTTTAATAACACACAGAGTATGATCAGTTCTGTTCTACAAGAGTATCTTGAAGATTTATAGAAATTGATAACCTCCATGAATCAACCAGATACAAATAAATTGTAGAGTTTATTCTTACTCTATGAACATTTAAAACCTGTGAACATAACCAAGCAAATTATGAAACCAGCAAAGAAAAAGAGTGTTTTATTAAAATTGCAAATCTTACACACATTCACCATCATCCATCTCAAAATGTATTATTTAAATTAATTACATGCATGAATATGAATGATGGTGATCAATATGATGATTATCCAAATATATGAGGAACATGGATTAAGAAAAATAACCTAGCAGGACCCATTTAACCATGGGTACCAAAAATAGAAATTTATAACTTGCAGGTACTTGGTCCATTTGGCCACACTAAGGAATGCTGAAGCATGAGACTTCAGTCAAGAAGATTCAACCAGCAGAAGGCTTGGGACTGTTCAAAAAAAATTCTGATAAAACTCCTATATGTCAAATCCTGTCCTTGAAGACATGCTGAGCTAATCTAAATGAAGCTCACTTGGTTGCTGATCCTTATATGGAAGTAGGCCATTCAACCAAAGATGGAAAGGGTCTTAGATTTTCAATCATGCAAAGCATGTCATGAGAGAAGAATCCTCAAGGAAGCTCACCTCAGAGGATCATCGAGCATCAAACATGAGGAACTCACTACGGGAGCAGAACTCCACAAGTACAAACTGTAAAAGAAGACTACGTTCGTAGTGCTATCAAATGATCGTAGAATGACCAGTCCTAGAGATATCAATGTCTACGATGTAAACAGATTTGACTGTCAGTGGTGAATCCAGTCAAAAGGAGAGATGCAAGGAATCCTCCTAATACACTGAAGAAAAGGAAATCACACCTCACTAAAAGGACGTCATCAACCATGGGGGAGTAGTGATCTGTCAAGAAATAACAACACTGAGATATTCTATGAAGCAAGGTACCAGTTGCAGAGTCCCAAAACTTTGTGACTAACGAACTAAAGGAAGATCCATAGTCAGTAGGAATGTCTCAAAATGTACTACAGATAACCTATCAGCCACCCAACTCAAAATCATGGAATGCCTACGATCAAACATCCGATCGTAGTGTAAGAGTAGGAGGACACCATGATTACAGCAAATGCAATTGTCTAAAGATGGTAGAGGACCTCCCTACCAGAAAAGGTCAAATGAGATATCAGTGCAAATCATCTCTAAAGTATTTAATCTGGAAAGCGCCTCAGGGACAAACCTAACCCTTAACTCACTCTAAGAGGTTGGCCCTTCCTGAGCTACCTTAACCCAGAAGGATTGTTTAACAAGTTCATCTCAAGGACCAAGACAGTCAACGATCGTAGAGTAAAGTTTGAAGAGAACCCAATTATCATGGTGCAAACTCAACGATCGTAGTCTTACCAGAAGATACTCTAGCTCATAAGGAGCTTGGAAAAACGAGACAACTGATCTACCATTCGGAATTATGAGGAGATTAGTTCGAATACAGCTTGGAAAGACATCATGCAAATGCACCTCGGAACTTAAGTGCCCAAACTGGATTGGTATATATCAGTGATCAAGCTATGAAGTTTCAAGATGAGGATTAATGTCAAAACCATCCACTACAGCATCTCTAAAAAGATGATCGCTGAGTCAACAAAGTAAATCATAGAGTTCATAACCGCCCCATCAAGTTACTCTACGAACCAAAGAGGTCAACGGTCAATCCACATCAATTAAACGTCTACTCTTCTAAAAGAAATATCTAACTAAAAAGTTTATGGGGAGTTACAGCTCATTACCAGACATCGTGCAACCAATGGTTGGTTGACACATAACTACTTATGCAGAGTCAGAGGGAACCACCAAAAAGACAAATTCAAACTCTGCAAACAGTTATCAGAAACTATCGAAACTCTCTCCCTCCTATTTTCAAACCCTAGAATCCTCTTCGAAGCCAAAATCCATTAAACCCCCATAACCCAAATCATAATTAGCTATCTCTCAACAATCTCTCTAAATTATATACCCTTATCCCTCGAACTATTCAAATGGAAGATTGGCGAGTAATCACTAGCATTCAGCTCGGAACCAAGTCTTTCGAGAAATCCAAAAATAAGTTCAGAGATATTTTTGAACTTGTGAAGAAAGCTGGATTCTCATAATGTCTTGAGACTAGCACTCGAGTATATACTGAACTGGTTAAGGAATTCTACTTAAATGCATCCATAAATGTCAGAACCCTTTCAACCAAGGTTAAAGGTCAGTCTCTTAAGCTGAAATCATCTGATATCAATCAATGCTTAGGTTTTTCTGACCTAGGACTAAGAAACCTTGATGAGATCGACACTTAGCAAGCAAAGGAGATTATGGGGTACCAAAGAAACCTTAGTCTGAAGGACATGATGAAAAAGGAGTTTCCTGAGGAATTTGAGTTCCTTGCTGAGATAGTGGGAAAATGTATACTATGTAAGGATACTGCACATAACATTGTTGAAGGAGATTCCTGAGGAATACAGTAGTTTAAGATTATGTTTGCAATAGTTCTGAAGAAGTGAGTCAACTTTGGAGCCATCATGTTCGATCAGATCTCCAAATAGGTAGAAAAGGATGAGTTGAAGAAGTCTACTGAAAAATAACTTACAAAAGTGTTTCATGGAAGACTGCTAAGTATTGTGATGAAGAAGAAGCTGGGAGGAAAAATAAAGGATGATGAAGGAGAGCCTCTAAATGTTCATAAAGTGATGTCTCCACAGCTGTTCGTGAACTGGAAGAAGAACCCAAAAGAAAATAGGAGGCTAACAACTGGGAGCAAAAGCAAGCTCTCTGTAAAGAAGAGGAAGACGAAAGAGGTGGAAAGTTCTGAGTCTGGTGACTCTGCACCAGTAGCAGCCACACCAGTAAAGAAGAGATCAAGGGGTGTAAAGAAAACTAAGGCCCTACCAAGAAGTCTCTCCACCAAAGACAAAGATGAAGGTGAAAAGGTCTTAACTGCACCAGAGACCACAAAGAGGAGAAGTAACATATTACTTCAAGGGCCATACAGAAAGAAAGCTAAGGTGGTAAACAGACCAATCTCAGTTTCCCAAGAAAGTACATATGACGAAAAGAAGAACGTAGAGTCAGAGGAAGAAAAGGGAACTGACGATCTCAAGACCGAGTCCCCAAAGAATGAATCAATGAATGACGTGAAATTTGGATTCATGGAAGAAAAATCTGGTAAAGCGATGAAGAAGAATGCACATGCCCTGTGGTTAACTCTTAGAGCATTCACTCTGATGATGAAGAAAAACTACAAGATGACCCAACTGCATCTCCAAATGCAAATGCTCTAACAAGCCCAGATGATGGGACAAATGATGTTGATTCTGAAGAAGAAGGACATGCCTCGCCAATCTTTGAAAGTCGAGGAAGCTTTTCGATGATTCAAAGGCATCGATGCGAAGATGAAGAAGAGTCTGACGCTCCCATAGCTGAACCCCCAAGGAGAATGAAGAGCTACAGATTACTTGCTCAATTTACCTCCATGAAGAGAAATGATCACTCTACTGCAATCATTGAATTAAGTGATGATGAATCTGAATCACAGGAAGAAAGTATTGAAGATGGGACTAGTAATGAAGAGGATGAATCCAAAGAAGATGTTGCTAAAGAAGGCTATGGTAATGAAATTTAGTAAGAAGAGTTCACTGATGAATCTGATGAAAGGAGTCAGCAAGATTCAAGTTCAAGAAGTGAAGAATTGGAGAAAGATTCTAGTTCTGTAAATAAGGAATTAGAGGAACCACCAAACTATCCTGTCATCTCTCCAGCTAGGATTAACAGAAGAACAGTAGTGGAAAGCTCAAATGAACCACAAGAAGTACTTCTAGAAATTCCAAGCCTAGAGCTGGTGTCTTAGAACTTCCCAAGGGTGAATAATTATGCAACAAAGTTGATCAAAGACCAACCCCATTACTAAATCTATAGACATGCTGGCACCCATTATATTCCTTATGATCGTAGAGTGGACACTGAAGGCAGAATGATTATGGCCAAGGGGATAATCGTAGAGTCTATTCACTCTACCACTGATGGTGCTCAAATCCAAATTGACAAGCCTCCATATGCCCAAGCTCAGCTATATGACCTTCCTTCATCCTCCAACAGCGATAGGTACTCAACAATTTTTCAGATTCTTAATACGTTCAAAAATGTCCAAGGGTCCAATCTAATGCTCAACAACAAGCTGCCAAACGAGATGACCAAATTCCAATGGAGTAGAAGCTGACGAAAAATTTTGATGATCTGATTGAAAAGATATCTCTAATCACTGAAGAGTCAAAGAGGTTGATAACAACAGGAGATAATTCAGTTCAAGATAGACTCCACGCAACGATGGCTGATGTATCTCTCAAAATCAAAGAGAGAGATCACATCAATCTGAAGGCCATGAATGATCAGAAGGCAGAAGCTCTAAGAGCACAGAAGGCCAATGAAGAACAACTCCAAGTCCTCTCTGACAAGATTGACAACATGAATCAGTCTTTCTCCGTGCAACTTGAGTTAAGCCAACAAAAACTTGAGATTGAAGTTTGTAACTCCTCTTACCTAATGTAATAGCTAATATACAACATGGAGAAGCTCTTCCAAATGATTAATGACAAAAAGGGGGAGAAAAAGAGGCATAGCAAGAGGCATTTAAGAAAGACCAAGGAGAGCAAAAGGAAACAAGAGAAGAAGACAGTAGAAGAAGAAGCTGGATCATCATCTGAGGGGGAGCCAAGGGATAATGAGCCTGTTTCGCAAAGGCTGAGGGGGAGCCAGAAGAAGAAGAAATGAAGTCCATATCCCAGGGGGAGCAGGAGCAAAGAAATCCAATAGATGAATAGCTGATCAACAGACATCATGGAAACATATTTGGAGCCAAAGAGGTACATCTCTAACTAGTTATGTATGTTCTGGATCCAGGATGTAAAATGACATAGTGTATTAAATTCCATATTCTTATAAATGACATTCATGATTATCTATTTTAGAAATACAGTTGTTCACTGTATATAAGATTAATTCACAACATACATATGCACTTATTATTTTTGTCATAATCAAATAGGGGGGGATTGTTAGGATTAAGCATGTAAATGATATTCCTATTAAATATGATTTGATTATGATATATATAAATGAATATGCAAGTATGCTTGCATTTAGAAAAGTTATAAAGTCCTTTGATAGATAATAGAACCATGTGTACAAGGACTTAGCATTAATTGATCAAATATGTTAGGTTGATCCTACATAAGCAAAACAGATTTATAAGGTCCTTAAAAAGAAATGATGTCATCGATGCAAAAGGACAACCTCTGATCGAGAAATTAGAAGGAGGAAATAAAGTCGTCGACCTGCCCGAGACATCAGAGTGACATCTCTTACGTGGTAGGTGAAACAGTAGACTACAGTGTCAGAATGTCAAAAAACGTTGTCATGTCACATCTGTAGTCTTAAACAAATAACTCGTGATCTGCGAAGCATTTCAAAGAGCTTTCAACAGCTGCTTCTCAACGAGAAGATTGAGAAGAAGTATAAATCAGATAGAGCATCAACGATCAAGAGTGCTGATGATTGCAATATTGAAGAATCGTTGAGTTGGTAGAATGCTAACATTGACTCTACGAGTTCCACCTGAGCCTAACAGAACAAGTCTTAGTGACAGTGAGACTACGAAGGTGGAAGTGAAGCAGCTTTGAAGAAGGACTTAAACAGACCAAAGCTTCACTCAACAAAGATGAGAATGCCACTTGAATTGTCATCTAAGCTAAGATTAAAGAAGGACAAGAAGATAGCATTCAGAAGAGTGGCAAAGCACAAGGCAGATCTTGAGAGCCACTTTATGATTCACCATGAACCTAAAGCTGAAGCAGAGCAAGTGCAGAACCATGTCTTCCAACATGTCAAGAAGGGTTCAGGAAATGGTGATGGTGCACAGCTGACACAACATGAAGATGAGCAGAACAGAAAAAGATCATCTACACCAAATAAGATGCGGTCCAGACTCGAAGTAGAATGCAAAGAGGACCACATCAAGCTACTAAGTACAAAAGATGATCAAACTTAAAGACATCTTAGCAGCTCAGCACCAACAACAACAACAAACAACAACAAGAAGAATCCAGGGACTGAGGGGTCCTTGTCTAGAGGGACTAAATTAAGTTCCAAGCCTGCGGGGCTTGAAGAGTTCCTAGGGAACTAGAGAAGTTCCAAGGCTGCTGGCCTTGAAGAGTACTAAGTGAACTGAAGTCCCAGGCTACTAGCCTTAAAGGAATCTTAGTGATTCAGGGTGCTGCCCTTCTTTAGTGGAAATCCTGCTAGTTGAAAGTAGAAGAGTGGTTAGGAGCTTGAGTCTCTGAACCACTTAAAACCCCTTGTGTCTTTTACCTTATGTCATTTACATTATGTACATTAACTACTATAATTGCTATGTATGTTTTAACTGCTTACAACCGAACTAACTCTAAGAACAATGTATGTATGATTATGATATAACAATGAAGGGGATCTTTTTACTTATTCCGATGTGCTTGAAAAGATTTTTATGTTTGTCATATGCTAAATCATTAGCAATACAAAATAAATGAGAAAAGTATTTGAAACAAAAAAGGATCTATTCAACCCCCCCTTCAAGATCTATATTGTGCCTACTGGAACTAACAAATACTTCAATAGATTATAAGAAATCCAAAACATCTTAAGTCTAGCCGAAAGAATTGGCTTTGACTTCATCATACAACAATTCATGTGTAAGAGACATGAATCACAAAGCTTGTCTAGATTGAACATAAACAAGGGTTAGAACACTTGCCTTCAGTGTCTGCTACTATTAATATACTTTCCCTTTATGTATTTAGAGTCTCTACAATCTACGATCATATAACGTAACACATTAGGTCAAGAATAAACATACATGGTTCCTAATAAATCTTTTCCTTCTTGTCAATCTAATCATGACTTAGATTTGTTATTATTGGTTTCGGCTTATCACAATACATTGGTCTAATATTCAATTAAGCTTTCGTCGACCTTCAGTTGTAATACTTAAGGTCTTTAACATCAATTAAGGATGTTACTTTAGGTTTAATAATGTTTCATTTCATCATTAACCAACTGGCTTTCCCTTTATCTTCATAAGCTCTCATTACAGTGCAAACTCAAACGCTGGCGATGCAGCACCAGCTTCCTCTCATTAAGTCGCGCTGCGGTGCCACTCTCTAATGGCTGAGGGCCAGACCCGGCTCTGCGGCGCCACTCTTAGCTCTCCTGGCCGCGCCGTGGTGTGAAACTCCAGTAGAGTGCAGGCATGGCTGCCGGTCTTTGCTAGTCGCCACATATTTGACTTGAAATTTGGTGCCGTGGCATGACTCTGTGCACCAGATACTCTAGATAGATTTTAAACTTTGTGAACTTCTCAGACTCCAAATTTGATCATTTTAAGTCCTAATTGGCTCGTTCAAAAGTCATTAGCTCATAATCACATACTCTACGTGTTCATGCAAGAATTTTACATTTTCGACTTTGTTAACTCAAAATTCACCTTTGAGTTCATTTGTTAACAAAAACGATAAACGTTCGTGAACGTTCAACGCTCCTTTCTTCGTACTAAGTCGGAATTCGGTCATTTTCGAGTCTGCAACTCTTTAATGCCAAATAAGACTTTTTCCCATCGAAAACCAACGTTTCCGAGCTTAATATCAAAATTCGACTTCCATTCAGAGAATTTTACGATTTCGACAATTATCGTCTACTCGTGTGAATTCCGGCGACACTTTGTTACTTATGATTTGTTTATCATTTCAAAAGGATTCTTTCACCATACTAATATCTTAACATACATATCTTATTAACTTATATACATGATAAGTTCTTATTTATTTTTTATAAGCTCATAACTTATATACTTATGCTTTCACTTTACATGGTTTATCATGGTTTTAATCTTCTAACAACCTTCCATGTTTCTCCTTATCATACAATTTTATTAAGGTAAACATATGACAAGTTCTTACATGTTCTCCATAAGTAAATAACTTAAATAAGTTTGAGTTACTTGTTCATGACTTATTAAGGTTTAAGTCCTTTAATAATCATTCTCATACTCCTTAGCATACATGCTCCACGAATCCACACTTATCTATCAAGCTAATATTGAAGAGAGGAAGATCAATAATGGATTAAAGGTTCTTAACCTTGATGATCAACTTGATTCTTCTTCTTGCTTTTCTACTTGGTTTATGAAAGACAAACTTTTTTAGCTTTCTAGCTTTTTCTCTCTAACCAATAAGTTATAAGTTGTTGGATGAAAGTTAACAATTAATAAATAAAATCCAAGGCTCTCTATTTATAAGAAAACCAAGGTTAGGGCATAATGGTCATTAGGCCAATCCCACCTCCTTAATCAAACCTACTTAATATTCATTACATAATCACCAAGTTTACTTGGCCGCCACAAAACTTATCCCTTGCTTGGTCACCAAGATCACCCATATGATCATGGGTTGCCCCATGGATCATCCTTACACATTGGATCCTTACTTTGGGCTTTAAGTTCACTTATTCTTATCTTATGCTTTGGGCTTGTATTAACAAACCACTTGGGCTTTATCATTACTTACACTTAGACTTGCACATTAATCTCTATTGGACTTATACTTCATGCACAATCCAACAAGTCCATTTCATTTGTCTTAAAGACTTAGAACGTATTAATCTCATAATCTAACTCATATACTTATTCATAATATACGATATACCATCATTCATACATACTCGTATAATACTTCGTATCATACTCGTATCCATTACCTCGTACAATACCTACGTATTACACGATCATTACTTTAACTAGTTAGCGCTTTATTTTCCCTAACGTTCTTAAATTAAGTGCACGGGCGAAAAACTACATTTTCCATACTCGAATTATTATTACATAATCCATTTCGCATCGATATTCTATCGTTACGTATTTCTCGGAAGTTCAAAAATAATTCCAAAGCAAAAATTAGTGAATAATGTTTTTTGGGAAAATTTCTCGAAAAACTTTTATTTTCGTCTTGGAAATTCAAACACTTTAATTCCTTCATGTAGTTAAAATACTATGACATTCCGATAGGATTAGGTTATAGAACGTCATCCATCTTGTTAACACATAATAATAACATATAATATAATTTTATTTATTATTTAATTAAAGAAAATTATTTTACAATAAATCTAACTTTCTCGGTCATTACGGATGTTATGTGGTCACCCCTCCCAAACCAGCCATTGGTAGATAGTCCATGCCAACTGCATGTGTGATAAAGTTATAGGGAGAGCTGAGTCCTGAACAAGGCAAAATAGCAAAAAGATCCTCAATCCCTATTAAAAAGGCCAACCATTATGACGTGTCTGTACACTTAGCCGGTTGACAACAATAAGACGTGGATATCTTGTGACGCCCCCAAAATAGGTATACATCACCCATTCTGAGTTGCCAAATACATGGTACGGAAACAACTGTAACGTCCCCAAAATTTATACAATTTAATTCTCGACTTCGGTCGTTAATATTACATTCAACCTCTAATTTTACATCATTAAACGATAATACAACCATTGAAATTGGCGGAATAATTAAAATTTTCTATTACAAACTATCCTCATTCCCAATAATGGATTCTTATTCTTGCCTTTCTACTTGGCTTATGCAAGACTAACTTTTCTAGCTTTCTAGCTTTTTATTTCTAACCAATAAGTTATAAGTTGTTGGATGAAAGTTAACAATTAACAAATGAAATCCAAGGCTCTCTATTTATAGGAAAACCAAGGTTAGGGCATAATGGTCATTAGGCCATTCCCACCTCCTTAATCAAACCTCCTTACTATTCATTACTCAATCACCAAGTTTACTTGGCCCCCACAAAACTTATCCCTTGCTTGGTCACCAAGATCACCCATATGATCATGGGTTGCCCCATGGATCATCCTTACCCATTGAACCACTTTGGCTTTATCATTACTTACACTTGGGCTTGCACATTAATCTCTATTGGACTTATACATCATACTCAATCCAACAAGTCCATTTCATTTGTCTTAAAGCCTTAGAACGTATTGTCTACGTATTAATCTCGTATTCTAACTCGTATACTTATTCATAATATACGACATACCATCATTCATAAATACTCGTATAATACTTCGTATCATACTCGTATTCATTACCTCGTACAATACCTACGTATTACACGATCATTACTTTAACTAGTTAGCGCTTTATTTTCCCTAACGTTCTTAAATTAAGTCCACGGGCGAAAAACTACATTTTCCATACTTGAATTATTATTACATAATCCATTTCACATCGATATTCTATCGTTACGTATTTCTCGGAAGTTCAAAAATAATTCCAAAGCAAAAATTAGTGAATATTGTTTTTCGGGAATATTTCTCGAAAAACATTTATTTTCGTCTTGGAAATTCAAACACTTTAATTCCTTCATGTAGTTAAAATACTATGACATTTCGATAGGATTAGGTTATAGAACGTCATCCATCTTGTTAACACATAATAATAACATATAAATATAATTTTATTTATTATTTAATTAAATAAAATTATTTTACAATAAATCCGAATTTCTCGGTCATTACAGATGATATGTGGTCACCCCTCTCAAAGCAGCCATGGGTAGATAGTCCATGCCAACTGCATGAGTGATAAAGCTATACGGAGAGCTAAGTCCTAAACAAGGCAAAATAGCAAAAGGATTCGCAATCCCTATTAAAAAGGCCAACCAGGATGACGCGTCTGTACACTTAGCCCGTTGACAACAATAAGACATGGATATCTTGTGACACCCCCAAAATAGGTATATATCAACCATTCTGAGTTGCCAAATACATGGTATAAAAACAACTGTAACGACCCCAAAATTCATACAATTTAATTCTTGACTTCGGTCGTTAATAATACATTCAACATCTAATTTTACATCATTAAACGATAATACAACCATTGAAATTTGTGGAATAATTAAAATTTTCTATTACAAACTATCCTAATTCCCAATAATGGATTCTTATTCTTGCCTTTCTACTTGGCTTATGCAAGACTAACTTTTCTAGCTTTCTAGCTTTTTATTTCTAACTAATAAGTTATAAGTTGTTGGATGAAAGTTAACAATTAACAAATGAAATCCAAGGCTCACTATTTATAGGAAAACCAAGGTTAGGGCATAATGGTCATTAGGCCAATCCCACCTCCTTAATCAAACCTCCTTACTATTCATTACTTAATCACCAAGTTTACTTGGCCTCCACATAACTTATCCCTTGCTTGGTCACCAAGATCACCCATATGATTATGGGTTACCCCATGGATCATCCTTACCTATTGGATCCTTACTTTTGGCTTTAAGTTCACTTATTCTTATCTTATGCTTAGGGTTTGTATTAACAAACCACTTGGGCTTTATCATTACTTACACTTGGGCTTGCACATTAATCTCTATTGGACTTATACTTCATACACAATCCAACAAGTCCATTTCATTTATCTTAAGGCCTTAGAACATATTAATCTCGTATTCTAACTTGTATACTTATTCATAATATACGACATACCATCATTCATACATACTCGTATAATACTTCGTATCATACTCGTATTCATTACCTCGTACAATACCTACGTATTACACGATCATTACTTTAACTAGTTAGCACTTTATTTTCCCTAACGTTCTTAAATTAAGTCCACAGGCGAAAAACTACGTTTTCCATACTCAAATTATTATTACATAATCCATCTCACATCGATATTCTATCGTTGCGTATTTCTCGGAAGTTCAAAAATAATTCCCAAGCAAAAATCAATGAATAGTGTTTTCCGGAAAATTTCTAGGAAAACTTTTATTTTTGTCTTGGAAATTCAAACACATTAATTCCTTTATGTAGTTAAAATACTATGACATTCCGATAGGATTAGGTTATAGAACGTCATCCATCTTGCTAAAACATAATAATAACATATAATATAATTTTATTTATTATTTAATTAAATAAAATTATTTTACAATAAATCCGAATTTCTCGGTCATTACATATGATATGTGGTCTCCACTCTCAAACCAACCATGGGTTGATAGTCCATGCCGACTGCATGAGTGATTAAGCTATAGGGAGAGCTAAGTCCTGAACAAGGCAAAATAGCAAAAGGATCCTCAATCCCTATTAAAATGGCCAACCAGGATGACGCATCCGTACACTTAGCCGGTTGACAACAATAAGACATGGCTATCTTGTGACGCCCCCAAAATAGGTATATCAACCATTATGAGTTGCCAAATACATGGTATAAAAACAACTGTAACGACCCCAAAATTCATACAATTTAATTCTCAACTTCGGTCGTTAATAATACATTCAACTTCTAATTTTACATCATTAAACGATAATACAACCATTGAAATTTGCGGAATAATTAAAATTTTCTATTACAAACTATCCTCGTTCCCAATAATGGATTCTTCTTCTTGCTTTTCTACTTGGTTTATGAAAGACTAACTTTTCTAGCTTTCTAGCTTTTTATTTCTAACCAATAAGTTATAAGTTGTTGGATGAAAGTTAACAATTAACAAATGAAATCCAAGGCTCTCTATTTATAGGAAAACCAAGGTTAGGGCATAATGGTCATTAGGCCAATCCCACCTCCTTAATCAAACCTCCTTACTATTCATTACTTAATCACCAAGTTTACTTGGCCTCCATAAAACTTATCCCTTGCTTGGTCACCAAGATCACCCATATGATCATGGGTTGCCCCATGGATCATCCTTACCCATTGGATCCTTACTTTGGGCTTTAAGTTCACTTATTCTTATCTTATTCTTTGGGCTTGTATTAACAAACCACTTGAGCTTTATCATTACTTACACTTGGGCTTGCACATTAATCTCTATTGGACTTATACTTCATACACAATCCAACAAGTCCATTTCATTTATCGTAAAGCCTTAGAATGTATTGTCTACTTATTAATCTCGTATTCTAACTCGTATACTTATTCATAATATACGACATACCATCATTCATACATACTCATATAATACTTCGTATCATACTCGTATTCATTACCTCGTACAATACCTACGTATTACATGATCATTACTTCAACTAGTTAGCGCTTTATTTTCCCTAACGTTCTTAAATTAAGTCCACAGGCGAAAAACTACGTTTTCCATACTCGAATTATTATTACATAATCCATCTCACATCGATATTCTATTGTTATGTATATCTCGGAAGTTCCAAAAATAATTCCCAAGCAAAAATTAGTGAATAGTGTTTTTCAGAAAATTTCTCGGAAACTTTTTTTTTTGTCTTGGAAATTCAAACACTTTAATTCTTTCATATAGTTAAAATACTATGACATTCCGATAGGATTAGGTTATAGAGCGTCATCCATCTTGCTAACACATAATAATAACATATAATATACTTTTATTTATTATTTAATTAAATAAAATTATTTTACAATAAATCCGAATTTCTCGGTCATTACAGATGATATGTGGTCACCCCTCTCAAACCAGCCGTGGGTAGATAGTCCATGCCAACTGCATGAGTGATAAAGCTATAGGGAGAGCTGAGTCCTGAACAAGGCAAAATAAGAAAAAAGGATCCTCAATCCCTATTAAAAAGGCTAACGAGGATGACGTGTCTATACACTTAGCCGATTGACAACAATAAGACATGGATATCTTGTGACGCCCCCAAAATACGTATATATCAACCATTCTGAGTTGCCAAATACATGGTATAAAAACAACTGTAACGACCCCAAAATTCATACAATTTAATACTCGACTTCGGTCGTTAATAATACATTCAACCTCTAATTCTACATCATTAAACGATAATACAACCACTGAAATTTGTGGAATAATTAAAATTTTCTATTACAAACTATCCTCATTCCCAATAATGGATTCTTCTTCTTGCTTTTGTACTTGATTTATGAAAGACTAAATTTTCTAACTTTCTAGCTTGTTCTCTCTAACCAATAAGTTATAAGTTGTTGGATGAAAGTTAACAATTAACAAATGAAATCCAAGGCTCTTTATTTATAGGAAAACCAAGGTTAGGGCATAATGGTCATTAGGCCAATCCCACCTCCTTAATCAAGCCTCCTTACTATTCATTACTTAATCACCAAGTTTACTTGGCCTCCACAAAACTTATCCCTTGCTTGGTCACCAAGATCACCCATATGATCATGGGTTGCCCCATGGATCGTCCTTACCCATTGGATCCTTACTTTGGGCTTTAAGTTCACTTATTCTTATCTTATGCTTTGGGCTTGTATTAACAAACCACTTGGGCTTTATCATTACTAACACTTGGGATTGCACATTAATCTCTATTGGACTTATACTTCATACACAATCCAACAAGTCCATTTCATTTGTCTTAAGGTCTTAGAACGTATTAATCTCGTATTCTAACTCGTATACTTATTCATAATATATGACATACCATCATTCATACAAACTCGTATAATACTTCGTATCATACTCGTATTCATTACCTCGTAAAATACCTATGTATTACACGATCATTACTTTAACTAGTTAGTGCTTTATTTTCATTAATGTTCTTAAATTAAGTCCACAAGTGAAAAACTATGTTTTCCATACTCGAATTATTATTACAGAATCCATCTAACATCGATATTCTATCGTTGCGTATTTCTCTAAAGTTCAAAAATAATTCCCAAGCAAAAATCAGTGAATAGTGTTTTCCGGAAAATTTCTAGGAAAACTTTTATTTTTGTCTTGGAAATTCAAACACTTTAATTCCTTCATGTAGTTAAAATACTATGACATTCCGATAGGATTAGGTTATAGAACGTCATCCATCTTGCTAAAACATAATAATAACATATAATATAATTTTTTTTATTATTTAATTAAATAAAATTATTTTACAATAAATCCGAATTTCTCGGTCATTACATATGATATGTGGTCACCCCTCTCAAACCAACCCATGGTGGGTAGATAGTCCATACCCATTTGCATGAGTGATAAAGCTATAGGGAGAAGTGAGTCTGAACAAGGCAAAATAAGAAAAAGGATCCTCAATCCCTATTAAAAGGCTAACGAGGATGGCGTTGTCTATATACGATTAGATTGACAACAATAAGACATGGATATCTTGTGACGCCCCCAAAATAGGTATATATCAACCATTCTGAGTTGCCAAATACATGGTATAAAAATAACTGTAACGACCACAAAATTCATACAATTTAATTCTCGACTTCGGTCGTTAATAATACATTCAACCTCTAATTTTACATCATTAAACGATAATACAACCATTGAAATTTGCGGAATAATTAAAATTTTCTATTACAAACTATCCTCATTCCCAATAATGGATTCTTATTCTTGCTTTTCTACTTGGTTTATGAAAGACTAACTTTTCTAGCTTTTTATTTTTTTCTCTCTAACCAATAAGTCATAAGTTGTTGATGAAAGTTAACAATTAACAAATGAAATCTAAGGCTCTCTATTTATAGGAAAACCAAGGTTAGGGCATAATGGTCATTAGGCCAATCCCACCTCCTGAATCAAACCTCCTTACTATTCATTACTTAATCACCAAGTTTACTTGGCCTCCACAAAACATATCCCTTGCTTGGTCACCAAGATCACCCATATGATCATGGGTTGCCCCATGGATCATCCTTACCCATTGGATCCTTACTTTTGGCTTTAAGTTCACTTATTCTTATCTTATGCTTTGGGCTTGTATTAACAAACCACTTGGGCTTTATCATTACTTACACTTGGGCTTGCACATTAATCTCTATTGGACTTATACTTCATACACAATCCAACAAGTACATTTCATTTGTTTTAAAGCTTTAGAATGTATTAATCTCGTATTCTAACTCGTATACTTATTCATAATATACGACATACCATCATTCATACATACTTGTATAATACTTAATATCATACTCGTATCCATTACCTCGTACAATACCTACGTATTACACGATCATTACTTTAACTAGTTAGCGCTTTATTTTCCCTAACGTTCTTAAATTAAGTCCACGGGCGAAAAACTACATTTTCCATACTCGAATTATTATTACATAATCCATTTCACATCGATATTCTATCGTTACGTATTTCTCGAAAGTTCAAATATAATTCCCAAGCAAAAATTAGTGAATAATGTTTTTTAGGAAAATTTCTCGAAAAACTTTTATTTTCGTCTTGGAAATTCAAACACTTTAATTCCTTCATATAGTTAAAATACTTTGACATTCCGATAGGATTAGGTTATAGAACGTCATCCATCTTGCAAACACATAATAATAACATATATTATAATTTTATTTTTTATTTAATTAAATAAAATTATTTTACAATAAATCTGAATTTCTCGGTCATTACAGATGATATGTGGTCACCCCATTCAAACCAGCCATTGGTAGATAGTCCATGCCGACTGCATGTGTGATAAACTTATAGGGAGAGCTGAGTCCTAAACAAGGCAAAATAGCAAAAAGATCCTCAATCCCTATTAAAAAGGCCAACCAGGATTACGCGTCTGTACACTTAGCCGGTTGACAACAATAAGACATGGATATCTTTTGACGCCCCCAAAATAGGTATACTTCACCCATTCTGAGTCGCCAAATATATTGTACAGAAACAACTGTAACGAAACCAAAATTCATACAATTTAATTCTCGACTTCGGTCGTTAATAATACATTCAACCTCTAATTTTACATCATTAAACGATAATACAACCATTGAAATTTGCGGAATAATTAAAATTTTCTATTACAAACTATCCTCGTTCCCAATAATGGATTCTTATTCTTGTTTTTCTACTTGGTTTATGAAAGACTAACTTTTCTAGCTTTTTAGCTTTTTATTTCTAACCAATAAGTTATAAGTTGTTGGATGAAAGTTAAAAATTAACAAATGAAATCCAAGGCTCTCTATTTATAGGAAAACCAAGGTTAGGGCATAATGGTCATTAGGCCAATCCCACCTACTTAATCAAACCTCCTTACTATTCATTACTTAATCACCAAGTTTACTTGGCCTCCACAAAACTTATCCCTTGCTTGGTCACCAAGATCACCCATATGATCATAGGTTGCCCCATGGATCATCCTTACCCATTGGATCCTTACTTTGGGCTTTAAGTTCACTTATTCTTATCTTATGCTTTGGGCTTGTATTAACAAACCACTTGGGCTTTATCATTACTTATACTTTCGCTTGCACATTAATCTCTATTGGACTTATACTTCATACACAATCCAACAAGTCCATTTCATTTGTCTTAAAGACTTAGAACGTATTAATCTAATATTCTAACTCGTATACTTATTCATAATATACGACATACCATCATTCATACATACTCGTATAATACTTCGTATCATACTCGTATCCATTACCTCGTACAATACCTACGTATTACACGATCATTACTTTAACTAGTTAGCATTTTATTTTCCCTAACGTTCTTAAATTAAGTCCACGGGCGAAAAACTACATTTTCCATACTCGAATTATTATTACATAATCCATTTCACATCGATATTCTATCATTACATATTTCTCAGAAGTTCAAACATAATTCCTAAGCAAAAATTAGTGAATAATGTTTTTAAGGAAAATTTCTCAAAAAACTTTTATTTTCGTCTTGGAAATTCAAACACTTTAATTCCTTCATGTAGTTAAAATACTATGACATTCCGATAGGATTAGGTTATAGAACGTCATCCATCTTGTTAACACATAATAATAACATATAATATAATTTTATTTATTATTTAATTAAAGAAAATTATTTTACAATAAATCTGACTTTCTCGGTCATTATAGATGATATGTGGTCACCCCTCTCAAATCAGCCATTGGTAGATAGTCCATGCCAACTGCATGTGTGATAAAGCTATTGGAAGAGCTGAGTCCTAAACAAGGAAAAATAGCAAAAAGTTCCTCAATCCCTATTAAAAAGGCCAACCCGGATGACGTGTCTGTACACTTAGCCGGTTAACAACAATAAGACATGGATATCTTGTGACGCCCCCAAAATAGGTTTACATCACCCATTCTGAGTTGCCAAATACATGGTACAGAAACAACTATAACGTCCCCAAAATTCATAAAATTTAATTCTCGACTACGGTCGTTAATAATACATTCAACCTCTAATTTTACATCATTAAACGATAATACAACCATTTAAATTGGCGGAATAATTAAAATTTTCTATTACAAACTATCCTCGTTCCCAATAATGGATTCTTATTCTTGCTTTTTCTACTTGGTTTATGAAAGGCTAACTTTTCTAGCTTTTTAGCTTTTTATTTCTAACCAATAAGTTATAAGTTGTTGGATGAAAGTTAACAATTAACAAATGAAATCCAAGGCTCTCTATTTATAAGAAAACCAAGGTTAGGGCATACTGGTCATTACTCCAATCCCACCTCCTTAATTAAACGTCCTTACTATTCATTTTTAATCACCAAGTTTACTTGGCCTCCACAAAACTTATCCCTTGCTTAGTCACCAAGATCACCCATACGATCACGGGTTGCCCCATGGATCATCCTTACCCATTGGATCCTTACTTTGGGCTTTAAGTTCACTTATTCTTATCTTATGCTTTGGGCTGGTATTAACAAACCACTTGGGCTTTATCATTACTTACACTTGGGCTTGCACATTAATCTCTATTGGACTTATACATCATACACAATCCAACAAGTCCATTTCATTTGTCTTAAAGCCTTTAGTGTCTACATTATTAATCTAATATTCTAACTCGTCGTATACTTATTCATAATATACGACATACCATCATTCATATATACTCGTATAATACTTCGTATCATACTCGTATTCAATACCTAATACAATACCTACGTATTACACGATCATTACTTTAACTAGTTAGCGCTTTATTTTCCCAAACGTTCTTAAATTAAGTCCACAGGCGAAAAACTACGTTTTCCATACTCGAATTATTATTACATAATCCATCTCACATGGATATTCTATCGTTATGTATATCTCGGAAGTTCCAAAAATAATTCCCAAGCAAAAATCAGTGAATAGTGTTTTTCAGAAAATTTCTCGGAAAACTTTTATTTTCGTCTTGGAAATTCAAACACTTTAATTCCTTCATGTAGTTAAAATACTATGACATTCCGATATGATTAGGTTATAGGGCGTCATCCATCTTGCTAACACATAATAATAACATATAATATACTTTTATTTATTATTTAATTAAATAAAATTATTTTACAATAAATCCGAATTTCTCATTCATACTGAGATGATATGTGGTCACCCTCTCAAACCAAACCATTGGTAGATAGTCCGACCCATTTGCATGAGTGATAAAGCTATAGGGAGAGCTGAGTCCTAAACAAGGCAAAATAAGAAAAAAGGATCCTCAATCCCTATTAAAAAGGCCAACCAGGATGACGCGTCTATACACTTAGCCGGTTGACAACAATAAGACATGGATATCTTGTGACGCCCCCAAAATACGTATATATCAACCATTCTGAGTTGCCAAATACATGGTATAAAAATAACTGTAACGACCCCAAAATTCATACAATTTAATTCTCGACTTCGGTCGTTAATAATACATTTAACCTCTAATTTTACATCATTAAACGATAATACAACCATTAAAATTTGCGGAATAATTAAAATTTTCTATTACAAACTATCCTCGTTCCCAATAATGGATTCTTCTTCTTGCTTTTCTACTTGGTTTATGAAAGACTAACTTTTCTAGCTTTCTAATTTGTTCTCTCTAACCAATAAATTATAAGTTGTTGGATGAAAGTTAACAATTAACAAATGAAATCCAAGGCTCTCTATTTATAGGAAAACCAAGGTTAGGGCATAATGATCATTAGGCCAATCCCACCTCGTTAATCAAACCTCCTTACTATTCATTACTTAATCACCAAGTTTACTTGGCCTCCACAAAACTTATCCCTTGCTTGGTCACCAAGATCACCCATATGATCATGGGTTGCCCCATGGATCATCCTTACCCATTGGATCCTTAGTTTCGGCTTTAAGTTCACTTATTCTTATCTTATGCTTTGGGCTTGTATTAACAAACCACTTGGGCTTTATCATTACTTACACTTGGGCTTGCACATTAATCTCTATTGGACTTAATACTTCATACACAATCCAACAAGTCCATTTCATTTGTCTTAAAGCCTTAGAACGTATTAATCACGTATTAATCTAATCTCGTATACTTATTCATAATATATACATACCATCATTCATACATACAGTATAATACTTAATATCATACATTCATTATACATAATCTCATTATATCATTACTTTAACTAGTTAGCGCTTTATTTCCCTAACGTTCTTAAATTAATATACATTTTACATACCATTATTAATCCATATATCGATATACTTTTATTTATCGGGAAGTTCAAATAATTTAATGAATAATAAAATTATTTTATTTTCGTCTTGGAAATTCAAACACTTTAATTCCTTCAATAGTTAAAATGCTTTGACATTCGATCGTTAGATTAGGTTATGTGGTCACCATCTCTCAAACACATAATAATAACATATAATATAATTTTATTTTTATTTAATTAAATAAAATTATTTTACAATAAATCTGAATTTCTCGTCATTATGCAGATGATATGTGGATCAAAGCTATGGTAGATAGAGTTTAATTTGCATGAGTCTTATAGGGAGACAAGGCTAAAAATAAAAAAAGGATCCTCAATCCCTATTAAAAAGGCCAACCGGGATGACGCTATTCTATACACTTAGCCGGGTTGACAACAATAAGACATGGATATCTAGTGGCGCCCCAAAATAGGTATATATCAACCATTACGAGTTGCCAAATACATGGTATAAAACAATCAGAACTACCCCAAAATTCATACAATTTAATTCTCGACTTCGGTCATTAATAATACATTCAACCTCTAATTTTACATCATTAAACGATAATACAACCATTAAAATTTGCGGAATAATTAAAATTTTCTATTACAAACTATCCTCGTTCCCAATAATGGATTCTTCTTCTTGCTTTTCTACTTGGTTTATGAAAGAATAACTTTTCTAGCTTTCTAGCTTGTTCTCTCTAACAAATAAATTATAAGTTGTTGGATGAAAGTTAACAATTAACAAATGTAATCCAAGGCTCTCTATTTATAGGAAAACCAAGGTTAGGGCATTATGGTCATTAGGCCAATCCCACCTCGTTAATCAAACCTCCTTACTATTCATTACTTAATCACCAAGTTTACTTGCCTCCACAAAACTTATCCCTTGCTTGGTCACCAAGATCACCCATATGATCATGGGTTGCCCCATGGATCATCCTTACCCATTGGATCCTTACTTTGGGCTTTAAGTTCACTTATTCTTATCTTATGCTTTGGGCTTGTATTAACAAACCACTTGGGCTTTATCATTACTTACACTTGGGCTTGCACATTAATCTCTATTGGACTTATACTTCATGCACAATCCAACAAGTCCATTTCATTTGTCTTAAAGCCTTAGAACGTATTGTCTACGTATTAATCTCGTATTCTAACTCGTATACTTATTCATATTATACGACATACCATCATTCATACATACTCGTATAATACTCAGATTATCATACTCAGTATCCATTACCTCGCATACAATACTTACGATTACCACGATCATTACTTTAACTAGTTAGCGCTTTATTTTCCCTAACGTTCTTAAATTAAGTCCATAGGTGAAAAACTACATTTTCCATACTCGAATTATTATTACATAATCCATCTCACATCGATATTCTATATCATATTTGCGTGTTCAAATATAATTCTAGCAAAAAATTTGAATATGGAAAAAAACTTTTATTTTTGTCTTGGAAATTCAAACACTTTAATTCCTTCATGTAGTTAAAATACTATGACATTCCGATAGGATTAGGTTATAGAACGTCATCCATCTTGTTAAAACATAATAATAACATATAATATAATTTTATTTATTATTTAATTAAATAAAATTATTTTACAATAAATCGAATTTCTCATTAATTCATTATGAGATGATATGTGGTCACCCCTCTCAAACCAACCATGGGTAGATAGTCCATGCCAATTACATAGTGATAAAGCTATTGGGAGAGTCTGAGTCTAAACAAAGCAAAATAGCAAAAAGTTCCTCAATCCATATTAAAAAGGCCAACCAGGATGACGTGTGTGTACACTTAGCCGGTTGACAACAATAAGACATGGATATCTTGTGACGCCCCCAAAATAGGTATACATCACCCATTCTGAGTCGCCAAATACATGGTACAGAAACAACTGTAACGACCCCAAAATTCATACAATTTAATTCTCGACTACGGTCGTTAATAATACATTCAACCTCTAATTTTACATCATTAAACGATAATACAACCATTGAAATTGGCGGAATAATTAAAATTTTCTATTACAAACTATCCTCGTTCCCAATAATGGATTCTTATTCTTGCTTTTCTACTTGGTTTATGAAAGGCTAACTTTTCTAGCTTTCTAGCTTGTTCTCTCTAACCAATAAGTTATAAGTTGTTGGATGAAAGTTAACAATTAACAAATGAAATCCAAGGCTCTCTATTTATAAGAAAACCAAGGTTAGGGCATAATGGTCATTAGGCCAATCCCACCTCCTTAATCAAACGTCCTTACTATTCATTTTTAATCACCAAGTTTACTTGGCCTCCACAAAACTTATCCCTTGCTTGGTCACCAAGATCACCCATATGATCATGGGTTGCCCCATGGATCATCCTTACCCATTGGATCCTTACTTTGGGCTTTAAGTTCACTTATTCTTATCTTATGCTTTGGGCTTGTATTAACAAACCACTTGGGCTTTATCATTACTTACACTTGGGCTTGCACATTAATCTCTATTGGACTTATACATCATACACAATCCAACAAGTCCATTTCATTTGTCTTAAAGCCTTAGAACGTATTATCTACATATTAATCTCGAATTCTAACTCGTATACTTATACATAATATACGACATACCATCATTCATACGTACTCGTATAATACTTCGTATCATACTAGTATTCATTACCTCGTACAATACCTACGTATTACACGATCATTACTTTAACTAGTTAGCGCTTTATTTTCCCTAACATTCTTAAATTAAGTCCACACAAATTTAAAAAACTACGTTTTCCATACTCGAATTATTATTACATAATCCATCTCACATGGATATTCTATCGTTATGTATATCTCGGAAGTTCCAAAAATAATTCCCAAGCAAAAAGCAGTGAATAGTGTTTTTTAGAAAATTTCTCGGAAAACTTTTATTTTCGTCTTGGAAATTCAAACACTTTAATTCCTTCATGTAGTTAAAATACTATGACATTCTGATAGGATTAGGTTATAGAGCGACATCCATCTTGCTAACACATAATAATAACATATAATATACTTTTATTTATTATTTAATTAAATAAAATTATTTTACAATAAATCTGAATTTCTCGGTCATTACAGATGATATGTGGTCACCCCTCTCAAACCAGCCATGGGTAGATAGTCCAGGCCGACTGCATGAGTGATAAAGCTATAGGGAGAGCTGAGTCCTGAACAAGGCAAAATAAGAAAAAAGGATCCTCAATCCCTATTAAAAAGGCCAACCCGGGATGACGGCGATACATTAGCTTAGCGGTTGACAACAATAAGACATGGATATCTTGTGGCGCCCCAAAATACGTATATATCAACCATTCTGAGTTGCCAAATATATGGTATAAAAACAACTGTAACGACCCCAAAATTCATACAATTTAATTCTCAACTTCGATTCGTTAATAATACATTCAACCTCGATTTTACATCATTAAAGCGATAATACAACCATTAAAATTTGCGGAATAATTAAAATTTTCTATTACAAACTATCCTCGTTCCCAATAATGGATTCTTCTTTTTGCTTTTCTACTTGGTATATGAAAGACTAACTTTTCTAGCTTTCTAGCTTGTTCTCTAACCAATAAGTTATAAGTTGTTGGATGAAAGTTAACAATTAACAAATGAAATCTAAGGCTCTCTATTTATAAGAAAACCAAGGTTAGGGCATAATGGTCATTAGGCCAATCCCACCTCCTGAATCAAACCTCCTTACTATTCATTACTTAATCACCAAGTTTACTTGGCCTCCACAAAACTTATCCCTTGCTTGGTCACCAAGATCACCCATATGATCATGGGTTGCCCCATGGATCATCCTTACCCATTGGATCCTTACTTTCGGCTTTAAGTTCACTTATTCTTATCTTATGCTTTGGGCTTGTATTAACAAACCACTTGGGCTTTATAATTACTTACACTTGGGCTTGCACATTAATCTCTATTGGACTTATACTTTATACACAATCCAACAAGTCCATTTCATTTGTCTTAAAGCCTTAGAAAGTATTAATCTCGTATTCTAACTCGTATACTTATTCATAATATACGACATACCATCATTCATACATACTGTATAATACTTCAGTATCATACTCGTATCCATTACCTCGTACAATACCTACGTATTATACGATCATTACTTTAACTAGTTAGCGCTTTATTTTCCCTAACGTTCTAAAATTAAGTCCACAGGCGAAAAACTACGTTTTTCATACTCGAATTATTATTACATAATCCATCTCACATCGATATTCTATCGTTGCGTATTTCTCGGAAGTTCAAAAATAATTCCCAAGCAAAAATCTGTGAATACTATTTTTCGGAAATTTTTTAGGAAAACTTTTATTTTTGTCTTGGAAATTCAAACACTTTAATTCCTTCATATAGTTAAAATACTATAACATTCCGATAAGATTAGGTTATAGAACGTCATCCATCTTGCTTAAACATAATAATAACATATAATATAATTTTATTTATTATTTAATTAAAGAAAATTATTTTACAATAAATCCGAATTTCTTGGTCATTATAGATGATATGTGGTCACCCCTCTAAAACCAACCATTGGGTAGATAGTCCATACTTTGCGTGATAGTGATAAAGCTATTGGGAGAGCTGAATCCTGAACAAAGCAAAATAGTAAAATGATCCTCAATCCCTATTAAAAAGGCCAACTAGGATGACGCGTCTGTACACTTAGCCGGTTGACAACAATAAGACATGGCTATCTTGTGACGCACCCAAAATAGGTATACATTACCCATTCTGAGTTGCCAAATACATGGTACAGAAATAACTGTAACGACCCCAAAATTCATACAATTTAATACTCGACTTCGGTCGTTAATAATACCTTCACCCTCTAATTTTACATCATTAAACGATAATAAAACCATTGAAATTTGCGGAATAATTAAAATTTTCTATTACAAACTATCCTCGTTCCCAATAATGGATTCTTCTTCTTGCTTTTCTACTTGGTTTACGAAAGGCTAACTTTTCTAGCTTTCTAGCTTTTTATTTCTAACCAATAAGTTATAAGTTGTGGATGAAAGTTAACAATTAACAAATGAAATCCAAGGCTCTCTATTTATAAGAAAACCAAGGTTAGGGCATAATGGTCATTAGGCCAATCCCACCTCCTTAATCAAATGTCCTTACTATTCATTTCTTAATCACCAAGTTTACTTGGCCTCCACAAAACTTATCCCTTGCTTAGTCACCAAGATCACCCATACGATCACGGGTTGCCCCATGGATCATCCTTACCCATTGGATCCTTACTTTGGGCTTTAAGTTCACTTATTCTTATCTTATGCTTTGAAATTTGGTATTAACAAACAACTTGGGCTTTATCATTACTTACACTTGGGCTTGCACATTAATCTCTATTGGACTTATACATCATACACAATCCAACAAGTCCATTTCATTTGTCTTAAAGCCTTAGAGCGTATTGTCTACACGTATTAATCTCGTATTCTAATTCGTATACTTATTCATAATATACTGACATACCATCATTCATATATAATCGTATAATACTTCGTATCATACTCAGTATTCATTACCTCGCACAATACCTACATATTTACGATCATTACTTTAACTAGTTAGCTTTATTTTCCCTAACGTTCTTAAATTAAGTCCACGAAGTTAAAAACAAAATTTTCCATACTCGAATTATTATTACATAATCCATTTCACATCGATATTCTATCGTTATGTATTCTCGGAAGTTCAAAAATAATTCCCAAGTAAAAATTAGTGAATAGTGTTTTTAAGAAAATTTTTCGGAAAACTTTTATTTTCGTCTTGGAAATTCAAACACTTTAATTCCTTCATGTAGTTAAAATACTATGACATGCCGATAGGATTAGGTTATAGAACGCCATCCATCTTGTTAACACATAATAATAACATATAATATAATTTTATTTATTATTTAATTAAATAAAATTATTTTACAATAAATCCAAATTTCTCGGTCATTACAGATGATATGTGGTCACCCCTCTCAAACCAACCATGGGTAGATAGTCCATGCCGCATTTGCATGAGTGATAAAGTTATAGGGAGAGATATGAGTCCTAAACAAGGCAGCAAAATAGAAAAAAGATCCTCAATCCCTATTAAAAAGGCCAACCAGGATGACGCGTCTGTACACTTAGCCGGTTGACAACAATAAGACATGGATATCTTGTGACGCTCCCAAAATAGGTATACATCACCCATTTTGAGTTCCCAAATACATGGTACAGAAACAACTTTAACGACCCCAAAATTCATACAATTTAATTCTCGACTTCGGTCGTTAATAATACATTCAACCTCTAATTTTACATCATTAATAGATAATACAACCATTGAAATTTGTGGAATAATTAAAATTTTCTATTACAAACTATCCTCGTTCCCAATAATGGATTCTTATTCTTGTTTTTCTACTTGGTTTATGAAAGACTAACTTTTCTAGCTTTTTATTTCTAACCAATAAGTTATAAGTTGTTGGATGAAAGTTAACAATTAACAAATGTAATCCAAGGCTCTCTATTTATAGGAAAACCAAGGTTAGGGCATAATGGTCATTAGGCCAATCCCACCTCGTTAATCAAACCTCCTTACTATTCATTACTTAATCACCAAGTTTACTTGGCCTCCACAAAACTTATCCCTTGCTTGGTCACCAAGATCACCCATATGATCATGGGTTGCCCCATGGATCATCCTTACCCATTGGATCCTTACTTTGGGCTTTAAGTTCACTTATTCTTATCTTATGCTTTGGGCTTGTATTAACAAACCACTTGGGCTTTATCATTACTTACACTTGGGCTTGCACATTAATCTCTATTGGACTTATACTTCATACACAATCCAACAAGTCCATTTCATTTGTCTTAAAGCCTTAGAACGTATTAATCTCGTATTCTAACTCGTATACTTATTCATAATATATGACATACCATCATTCATACATACTCGTATAATACTTCGTATCATACTCGTATCCATTACCTCGTACAATACTTACGTATTACACGATCATTACTTTAACTAGTTAGCGCTTTATTTTCCCTAACGTTCTTAAATTAAGTCCATAGGTGAAAAACTACGTTTTCCATACTCGAATTATTATTACAGAATCCATCTCACATCGATATTCTATCGTTGCGTGTTTTCCGGAAAATTTCTAGGAAAACTTTTATTTTTGTCTTGGAAATTCAAACACTTTAATTCCTTCATGTTGTTAAAATACTATGACATTCCGATAGGATTAGGTTATAGAACGTCATCCATCTTGCTAAAACATAATAATAACATATAATATAATTTTATTTATTATTTAATTAAATAAAATTATTTTACAATAAATTCGAATTTCTCGGTCATTACAGATGATATGTGGTCACCCCTCTCAAACCAACCATGGGTAGATAGTCCATGCTGACTACATGAGTGATAAAGCTACAGGGAGAGCTGAGTCCTGAACAAAGCAAAATAGCAAAAGAATCCTCAATCCCTATTAAAAAGGCCAATTAGGATGACGCATCTGTACACTTAACCGGTTGACAACAATAAGACATGGCTATCTTATGACGCCCCCAAAATAGGTATACATTACCCATTCTGAGTTGCCAAATACATGGTACATAAACAACTGTAACGACCCCAAAATTCATACAATTTAATACTCGACTTCGGTCGTTAATAATACCTTCACCCTCTAATTTTACATCATTAAACGATAATACAACCATTAAAATTTGCGGAATAATTAAAATTTTCTATTACAAACTATCCTCGTTCCCAATAATGGATTCTTCTTCTTGCTTTTCTACTTGGTTTATGAAAGGCTAACTTTTCTAGCTTTCTAGCTTGTTCCCTCTAACCAATAAGTTATAAGTTGTTGGATGAAAGTTAACAATTAACAAATGAAATCCAAGGCTCTCTATTTATAAGAAAACCAAGGTTAGGGCATAATGGTCATTAGGCCAATCCCACCTCCTTAATCAAACGCCCCTTATTTATTCATTTTAATCACCAAGTTTACTTGGCCTCCACAAAACTTATCCCTTGCTTGGTCACCAAGATCACCCATATGATCATGGGTTGCCCCATGGATCATCCTTACCCATTGGATCCTTACTTTGGGCTTTAAGTTCACTTATTCTTATCTTATGCTTTGGGCTTGTATTAACAAACCACTTGGGCTTTATCATTACTTACACTTGGGCTTGCACATTAATCTCTATTGGACTTATACATCATACACAATCCAACAAGTCCATTTCATTTGTCTTAAAGCCTTAGAACGTATTATCTACATATTAATCTCGAATTCTAACTCGTATACTTATACATAATATACGACATACCATCATTCATACGTACTCGTATAATACTTCGTATCATACTAGTATTCATTACCTCGTACAATACCTACGTATTACACGATCATTACTTTAACTAGTTAGCGCTTTATTTTCCCTAACGTTCTTAAATTAAGTCCACAGCCGAAAAACTACGTTTTCCATACTCGAATTATTATTACATAATCCATCTCACATCGATATTCTATCGTTATGAATATCTCGGAAGTTCCAAAAATAATTCCCAAGCAAAAAGAAGTGAATAGTGTTTTTCAGAAAATTTCTCGGAAAACTTTTATTTTCGTCTTGGAAATTCAAACACTTTAATTCCTTCATGTAGTTAAAATACTATGACATTCTGATAGGATTAGGTTATAGAGCGACATCCATCTTGCTAACACATAATAATAACATATAATATACTTTTATTTATTATTTAATTAAATAAAATTATTTTACAATAAATCCAAATTTCTCGGTCATTACAGATGATATGTGGTCACCCCTCTCAAACCAGCCATGGGTAGATAGTCCATTCCGACTGCATGAGTGATAAAGCTATAGGGAGAGCTAAGTCCTGAACAAGGCAAAATAAGAAAAAAGGATCCTCAATCCCTATTAAAAAGGCCAACCAGGATGACGCGTCTGTACACTTAGCCGGTTGACAACAATAAGACATGGATATCTTGTGACGCCCCCAAAATACGTATATATCAACCATTCTGAGTTGCCAAATATATGGTATAAAAACAACTGTAACGACCCCAAAATTCATACAATTTAATTCTCAACTTCGGTCGTTAATAATACATTCAACCTCTGATTTTACATCATTAAACGATAATACAACCATTGAAATTTGCAGAATAATTAAAATTTTCTATTACAAACTATCCTCGTTCCCAATAATGGATTCTTCTTCTTGCTTTTCTACTTGGTATATGAAAGACTAACTTTTCTAGCTTTCTAGCTTGTTCTCTCTAACCAATAAGTTATAAGTTGTTGGATGAAAGTTAACAATTAACAAATGAAATCTAAGGCTCTCTATTTATAGGAAAACCAAGGTTAGGGCATAATGGTCATTAGGCCAATCCCACCTCCTGAATCAAACCTCCTTAATATTCATTACTTAATCACCAAGTTTACTTGGCCTCCACAAAACTTATCCCTTGCTTGGTCACCAAGATCACCCATATGATCATGGGTTGCCCCATGGATCATCCTTACCCATTGGATCCTTAGTTTCGGCTTTAAGTTCACTTATTCTTATCTTATGCTTTGGGCTTGTATTAACAAACCACTTGGGCTTTATAATTACTTACACTTGGGCTTGCACATTAATCTCTATTGGACTTATACTTTATACACAATCCAACAAGTCCATTTCATTTGTCTTAAAGCCTTAGAAAGTATTAATCTCGTATTCTAACTCGTATACTTATTCATAATATACGACATACCATCATTCATACATACTCGTATTATACTTCGTATCATACTCGTATCCATTACCTCGTACAATACCTACGTATTATACGATCATTACTTTAACTAGTTAGCGCTTTATTTTCCCTAACGTTCTAAAATTAAGTCCACAGGCGAAAAACTACGTTTTCCATACTCGAATTATAATTACATAATCCATCTCACATCGATATTCTATCGTTGCGTATTTCTCGGAAGTTCAAAAACAATTCCCAAGCAAAAATCTGTGAATACTATTTTTCGGAAAATTTTTAGGAAAACTTTTATTTTTGTCTTGGAAATTCAAACACTTTAATTCCTTCATATAGTTAAAATACTATAACATTCCGATAAGATTAGGTTATAGAACGTCATCCATCTTGCTTAAACATAATAATAACATATAATATAATTTTATTTATTATTTAATTAAAGAAAATTATTTTACAATAAATCCGAATTTCTTGGTCATTACAGATGATATGTGGTCACCCCTCTAAAACCAACCATGGGTAGATAGTCCATGCTGACTGTATGAGTGATAAAGCTATAGGGAGAGCTGAATCCTGAACAAAGCAAAATAGTAAAATGATCCTCAATCCCTATTAAAAAGGCCAACTAGGATGACGCGTCTGTACACTTAGCCGGTTGACAACAATAAGACATGGCTATCTTGTGACGCACCCAAAATAGGTATACATTACCCATTCTGAGTTGCCAAATACATGGTACAGAAATAACTGTAACGACCCCAAAATTCATACAATTTAATACTCGACTTCGGTCGTTAATAATACCTTCAACCTCTAATTTTACATCATTAAACGATAATAAAACCATTGAAATTTCATGGAATAATTAAAATTTTCTATTACAAACTATCCTCGCTCCCAATAATGGATTCTTCTTCTTGCTTTTCTACTTGGTTTACGAAAGGCTAACTTTTCTAGCTTTCTAGCTTTTTATTTCTAACCAATAAGTTATAAGTTGTGGATGAAAGTTAACAATTAACAAATGAAATCCAAGGCTCTCTATTTATAAGAAAACCAAGGTTAGGGCATAATGGTCATTAGGCCAATCCCACCTCCTTAATCAAATGTCCTTACTATTCATTTCTTAATCACCAAGTTTACTTGGCCTCCACAAAACTTATCCCTTGCTTAGTCACCAAGATCACCCATACGATCACGGGTTGCCCCATGGATCATCCTTACCCATTGGATCCTTACTTTGGGCTTTAAGTTCACTTATTCTTATCTTATGCTTTCAATGGTATTAACAAACCACTTGGGCTTTATCATTACTTACACTTGGGCTTGCACATTAATCTCTATTGGACTTATACATCATACACAATCCAACAAGTCCATTTCATTTGTCTTAAAGCCTTAGAACGTATTGTCTACGTATTAATCTCGTATTCTAACTCGTATACTTATTCATAATATACGACATACCATCATTCATATATACTCGTATAATACTTCGTATCATACTCGTATTCATTACCTCGTACAATACCTACATATTACACGATCATTACTTTAACTAGTTAGCGCTTTATTTTCCCTAACGTTCTTAAATTAAGTCCACGGGCGAAAAACAAAATTTTCCATACTCGAATTATTATTACATAATCCATTTCACATCGATATTCTATCGTTACGTATTTCTCGGAAGTTCAAAAATAATTCCCAAGTAAAAATTAGTGAATAGTGTTTTTTAAGAAAATTTTTCGGAAAACTTTTATTTTCGTCATGGAAATTCAAACACTCTAATTCCTTCATGTAGTTAAAATACTATGACATGCCGATAGGATTAGGTTATAGAACGTCATCCATCTTGTTAACACATAATAATAACATATAATATAATTTTATTTATTATTTAATTAAAGAAAATTATTTTACAATAAATCTGACTTTCTCGGTCGTTACAGATGATATGTGGTCACCCCTCTCAAACCAGCCATTGGTAGATAGTCCATGCCGACTGCATGTGTGATAAAGTTATAGGGAGAGCTGAGTCCTAAACTAGGCAAAATAGCAAAAAGATCCTCAATCCCTATTAAAAAGGCCAACCAGGATGACGCGTCTGTACACTTAGCCGGTTGACAACAATAAGACATGGATATCTTGTGACGCTCCCAAAATAGGTATACATCACCCATTTTGAGTTCCCAAATACATGGTACAGAAACAACTTTAACGACCCCAAAATTCATACAATTTAATTCTCGACTTCGGTCGTTAATAATACATTCAACCTCTAATTTTACATCATTAATAGATAATACAACCATTGAAATTTGTGGAATAATTAAAATTTTCTATTACAAACTATCCTCGTTCCCAATAATGGATTCTTATTCTTGTTTTTCTACTTGGTTTATGAAAGACTAACTTTTCTAGCTTTTTATTTCTAACCAATAAGTTATAAGTTGTTGGATGAAAGTTAACAATTAACAAATGAAATCCAAGGCTCTCTATTTATAGGAAAACCAAGGTTAGGGCATAATGGTCATTAGGCCAATCCCACCTGCTTAATCAAACCTCCTTACTATTCATTACTTAATCACCAAGTTTACTTGGCCACCACAAAACTTATCCCTTGCTTGGTCACCAAGATCACCCATATGATCATGGGTTGCCCCATGGATCATCCTTACCCATCGGATCCTTACTTTGGGCTTTAAGTTCACTTAGTCTTATCTTATGCTTTGGGCTTATATTAACAAACCACTAGGGCTTTATCATTACTTACACTTGGGCTTGCACATTAATCGCATACACAATCCAACAAGTCCATTCATTTGTCTTAAAGCCTTAGAACGTATTAATCTCGTATTCTAACTCGTATACTTATTCATAATATATGACATACCTTCATTCATACATACTCGTATAATACTTCGTATCATACTTGTATTCATTACCTCGTACAATACCTACGTATTACACGATCATTACTTTAACTAGTTAGCGATTTATTTTCCCTAACATTCTTAAATTAAGTCCAGATGCGAAAAACTACGTTTTCCATACTCGAATTATTATTACATAATCCATCTCACATCGATATTCTATCGTTAAGTATTTCTTGCAAAAAGTTGAATAAAAAATAATTTCGAAAAACTTTTATTTTTGTCTTGGAAATTCAAATACTTTAATTTCATGTAGTTGAATAATATTTTCGATAGAAAAATTTCTTGCTAAAAAATAATTTATTTTATTTTTTTAAAATTTAATTAAACAAAATTATTTTACAATAAATCCAAATTTCCCGGTCATTACAGGTGATATGTGGTCACCCCTCTCAAACCAAACATGGGTAGATAGTCCATGCCGACTGCATGGGTGATAAAGCTATAGGGAGAGATGAGTCCTGAACAAAGCAAAATTGCAAAAGGATCCTCAATCCCTATTAAAAGGCCAACCAAGATGACGCGTCTATACACTTAGCCGGTTGACAACAATAAGACATGGATAACTTGTGACACCCCCAAAATAGGTATACATCACTCATTTTGAGTCGCTAAATACATGGTACAGAAACAACTGTAACGACCCCAAAATTTATACAATTTAATTCTGGACTTCGGTCGTTAATAATACATTCAACCTCTAATTTTACATCATTAAACGATAATACAACCATTGAAATTTGCAGAATAATTAAAATTTTCTATTACAAACTATCCTCGTTCCCAAAACCTTCAACCTTTACATCTAAATTTCTCAGAATCATTTTAATACTACAATAGTTTACATTGCAAAACGATGTTACAATTCAACATTATTACATTATTCGGAACCATAAACATGGTTCAAATAGTAATAACACAACCAAAGTGTATAAATCTTCATGCATCACATCTGATTCACGTCTTTCAAGTAACACATACTTTACCTTGAATCTTGAACCTGTAAAAGTGGTTATTTGCAAGGTTGACCTCGACAGCCCATCAAAATCTAACAGTTTTCATGCATCACGTATTACATAATGCCATGCTCAACATATATCTCATAAACATTGAACTTACATAACATACATGTTATAGTTCATATAACAAGTATAAAGATTGAGTTCCTTACTCAATCAGCATGCTTTACTCAATCAACATAGTCATAAATTGACTTTAACATTTCATACATTCAACATATATATAACACATCATACTATTTGCAGTAAAGATTTAAAACAATCAAATTCACATAGAAAATAGGAACTGAAAAACTTGCCTTGATCGTTGTTTACCAATAACAGTTTAACAGCTTACAGATATATGCACTTCATATGCCCTACACAATTATATAATCATTCACATTAACTATTAGTCACACAGCAATGCATAGTAGTTGTAATGTAAACTTTACTCTACGTCTCATCACCCTTCATATCATAAATACACAATGTTCAATTTGATTGTGTTAACTTTCAACTTATATCTCACTGTATTTAATATTTGAAGTTCATTCAAATGTTTATGTCTTGCTAGGACTACTTATTGGTTTTATATTAACACTATTAAATACCTTATAATATTCATTTCATTTGATTACAACACTTTTTACGTTCATTATCACTTATCACGGCGTTTCGATGTTTATTCATCACACGCTCAATTTGTCTCTCTTGTGTGTGCTTAGTATGCGTATACAACGTATCTAATATATCATTTATTAATGTTAAGCATCATTATAATTCATAATATTCATGTTCTATAACTTAGAACAACATCTTTTAACGTCAAGAGCACAACACTTGCATACGTGCATGCCAGACGCCCTTTGATTGCCTCCGAAAACACAATAGTCCAAAAGATGACCCTTTTAACCCCTTTTACAGACCTAAAATTGAAAAACGTAAAGCATAAAAGTTGTAGGTCTATTCGTCCTCATTCCAGATCATCTTGAATCACCTCAATCGGATTTCGTAGGAAAAGGTTATGACCGTTTTACCAAAATAGGTCAAAGTAGTCACAGTCAGAACACCTGGGGCGTGGGCGTGCCCCTTTTGCTCACCAATACCGCTCGCCCGCACCAATGCCTAGATCGGTAGGCCATGGCTTGCGCGCGGGCTTTGCAATACTGTAAGCGCTTTTGGACATATCTTTTTGATTTTAAGTCCGAATTAGACGATTTTTGATTCGTTGGACTCGTTAAACTCTTAGCTACTCATCTAGAGAATAATTATAACACTTAAAAAATATTAACAAATCATTTTAAGGGTTCCAATTCAGTGTTTATGCTATATTTTCATGTTTTATACTCATTTTGCGAATTCATTCGCTACGAACTCGTTTCTCAACCAAATTGGTCCGTTTAACTTTCGTTCTTTTCGTTTTTCAACATACTAACAACTTCCATTATCAATTTATAGTTTATAACACATATTAGACATAAAATTGCATACTTTCTTAAGCTATAACATATGAATACACACTAATATTCAATTCTCTTCTTCAAACCCATTTTCCATGAACTCTCTTACTACAATCATATATAGATAACAACCAATTGATTACATAAACTAATTTTAACAATTATAATATCGAATTCATACAATCTAATATTAGAAATTTAGAACATAAACTTAGGTTTTCATACCTTCAATGCTTGATTTCTTTACAAGATGGTCACAAGCTTTAGCAATCCTTCTTCCTCTTTTTGGTAATCTCAGCAAACCCTCTCTCAAACCACTGTATTTTCTCTCTCTCTCTCTGCTATTTAGCCTTAGAAATAAGACACGAAGAATAACTGATATGGCTTTCACTCACGTATCCTTCCGTTAGCAAAATAATACGTCTACTTCAATTACAATAAGCCAAAGGCCACAAGGCCTTGTTTGGCTACGCACAATTATCCCCCACTAGTTTATTTTAATAATATTATATTATATAGTTTTTATTTGTTACACCTGTAATCAATTCTCATAACTTACAATAATATTTATAATTTTTATTATAATTCTTCTTATGATTAATAAATAATCATATATCTAATTTAATTAATAAATTAGACTTACATATAACTTTATTTAATTTACTTATTTTCTTTAATATTAAACAACTCATTTAATTTAATTAATTCATTAAATAAATCTTCAAAGAATAAAATTTACATTTGCTATAATTTAATTATCATACACGCCAGTAACTAAATTATTATACCACAATTTCATAAATTATTATTTTTTCAATAAATAAATTTTTAAAATATTTATTTAATTCAATAAATATTTAAAATAATTACCAAATTCGTTTAATTTCTTCAATAGTTAACTTAACTATTTAACTTCAACTTCCCAATATATATATATATATATATATATATATATATATATATATATATATATATATATATATATATAGTCCCGATCTCATTAGGACTCCGGACGTGACTAAAATGCGACCCCAAATTTTTTTATTTTTTTAATACAACTAATTTTTTTTTAATATTTTATGGAATTGAAATTTTTTCACAATATAGTATTTTGGACGTGATTTGGTACGTATAACAAAACATGTATGTATAATTGCGTGCATGATGTACCACCATTTTTGGTATAGATATTCAAATCACCTCAAAACATTTTATTATGAAAAATTTGGCCCATAAAATCTTAAATATTTTTTTAGTTATTTAAAAAAAAAAAAAAAAAATTGGGGTCCGCAGATTTTATCTGTCTCGAGTCCCACAAGATCTACTATGTGTGTGTATATATATATATATATATATATATATATATATATATATATATATATATATATATATATTTACTCAAAGATTTATAAAAATAGCTTTGATACCATTTGGGGCGGAAGCTGATAATCAGAGAGATGATTGGAAATGGCACAGATAACAACACAATTTATTACTAAACAAACATAAATAATTTTATTGATAACTTGAAATATTTACAAAACTGAAATTTAAATTGACTTACAAATTTATTTAAAACATTAAGAAGAGAAGAAGAAGAGGAGGTAGAGAGAGGCTAACAGCGGTAGTGGCTAAAGATTCGACTGAGAAGGAACTCAGCGTTTTTTCAAGTCTGATTTGTTAACTATGTTCAAGTTCCTTTTATAGAGTAAGGAAAGAACTATTACAAAAGTGAATTATTACAGACAATAATTACTATTGATGAACAATAAAATAGTGCTGACTTTTTTTTACTATTTATGGACGCTTTTGGCAACTTTAGACCGAACCATGTGACAAACCTGCTTTCGGTGATAAAGCTGACGCTTCCTTTTGACAAAATGGCCGCGTGGCCGGGTGTATGTGACTGATGGCTGCTTTTGGTGGAAAATCAGGAGATTCTTTTGACTAAGGTTCTTTGAAGCGGTGCTTGGATTGAGGTCACTGGGAAGCGAGGTGCTTAGAATCGAGATGTCAAACAAAAGGGTCTTGAGCATCTTGAAGATTGACGATGCTATAAGGGTCATTACTATCATCATCTTCATTTTGACTGGTATTTCTGGACTTGGAAGAAACAGTTTCTGATGCTTCAATGTCTTCCTGTAATCGATCGATTCTCATATGAATAGCATCAGCAAGGAGCCTTAACTGTGCTGTTGAATAACTAGTGACATTAGTGATGTCAATAAGATCAGGGGGAACAACAACTTTTGATTTTTCAACTGACTTTTTAGATGATTTACTAGCTGATTCAATGGCTGGAACTGGCCTGGCAGGGATAGGGGAAGGAGGAAATTCTTTCTGAACTTGGCCAACTATCCTATCAACACCGAATTTATCCCACCATTTTATGAAAAACTCACGGGAGACATAGAGAATGGGAGAAATTGTTGTATGGGACGTCTGAGTACCGGACGTTGGTGACTGAAAAGTGGTAACTTGACATGGAGTGAGAATGATGTATTGCCACTTGAGAATCCATGGGATTTTGTATTTACTGATAAAAAGAAGGAAAACTGAGATTCCCTCAAACTTGGGATGATATTTATTGTGCTTAGTAAAATGAGTGAATTGAGCTTGGAGGAGATCTGGAAGAATCTCTAAGCAAGGACCAAACCTAGACCACCAAAGGGTGAACCAGAATGGGAATTGACTCTTAAATTTGTGGTCAAATTGTAAAAGCCACGAATGACTATGATCTTCATTCTGATAGAGAAAGATTTTATTCCATGATTCAACATAATCAAAAATAACAGTAAGAATTAGTTTGACTGGAAAGTTGCCTAAGACTAGAAGGAGAACCTCCCCAATCTGAGAAACTAAGAATTTGTTTAATATATAGGGAATGATAAAGAATCTTGGATTCATTATCTTTGGCGTAAATAGGATTAATAAATATTGACTCGGTTTCAAGGAGGATGTCCTTATAAAATGCAAGGGATTTATAAGGAGCCCATGGAATGAAATGCCATCAAGTAGGAAAATATTGGACAGCGAGCTGAATAGGATCATTTTTAGGCTTCATGTGAAGTTCTAAATGGAACAAATGTTGTTCCCACTTTAGAAGATACTCAGAAGCGGTGTAAATGAGTTTTGAATAGGTAGCCTTTGATGGATTACTGTATGGATCCACTTGTCTGGGCTAACTGGCTAAAACGGAAGAAAAAGGCTTTGGAATTGTTCCAAGAACCTGAAATTTATTAACTGGGTTTGGTTGGGGAACCGGATTAACTGGGTGTGGAACTAAAGTTCCCTTTAACTGATTATTTGGGCCAGGAGGGCGGCCCTGCCCACGAGAAAAAGGTCCTTCTCGCATACTCATGATGCAGATATAGTACCTATGTTAATGAATTCACGTGTAAGAAAATCAGGAACAGAATTGTTACTTCTTTTAATATATTCAATATCAAAATCAAAAATACTCAGAAGAGCCTGCCACCTAGCGAATGAATGCTTAGAGGCGACATTCTCAACATCCTTTTCAAGAATAAATTTTGTTGATTTACAATCTATCCTAACAAGGAAATTTTGATTCAATAAGTCACGTTGGAATTTATTAATACATAAAACAAGTGATAAAATTTCTTTTTTAATAGTACTATAATTTAATTGATTAGTATTCCATGCGCCAGAATGAAAACGAACAATTTGTTTAGGAGAAGAAGGAGTTATCTTTTGTTTGAGAATGCCATCGAATCCAATGTCAGAGGCATCAGTTTCAACTATTTTGAATGCTGAGTCATTTGAAATGCGAAGGCAAGGCAAAACCTTAACATATTTTTTGATTTGTTGGATGACAGAAGTGTGAATGTCGGTCCAGGGAGGGGGATTACTTTGTAAACGATGAAATAGAGGTTTACAAATCTTCCTGAGATCTTGGTAAAACTTGCCAATATAATTGAGCGAGCCCAGAAATCTCTGTAGCTATGTTTTGTCGGTAATCTTATCTGGAAAATGGTCAACAAATTGAATAGCTCTATCAATAGGCCGAGTGAGTCCACGATAGAGGATTAGACCGAGAAACCTGACTTTTGTCAAAAACAGACTACACTTGGAAGGAGAAAGAACAAGACCATTGGTTTTAACCGTTTTGAAGAACGAATTCAAATGCTTAATATGCTCTTCAATAGTCTTGGAATAAACAAGGATGTCATCGATATAGACTATAATGAAATGACTGAAGGGATTCAAAATATTATTAAGCATATTCTGAAATTCACTGGGTGCATTTTTCAAACCAAATGACTGAACATTCCATTCGTAATGACCGAACGGAGTGGTGAATGCAGTTTTGTACCTATCTTTTGGGTGGATGACAACTTGCCAAAAACCTGATTTTAGGTCAAATTTACTAAAAATAGTGGAGGAGCTTAACCTACTAAGGAGATCTTCCTTGTTGGGTAAGGGATACCTAATCCATTCTAGAACTTTGTTTAATGGTTTGTAATTAATAACTAGGCAGGGAACACCCTCTCCTTTTACGCATCATTGTTAACATAGAACGCAGGGCAACACCAAGGTGATTTGTTGTGTCTAATTAAACCTTTATTAAGAAGATCATTAATCTCTTTTTTGCATAATTCCATTTGTTCATGACTCATTTGAATAGGTCTAGCCTTAGTGGGAATTAAATTTTCTTTAAATTCTTTAGCATATGGTAACCTAACTACATGTTTCTTTCTATGCAAGAAGGCGTTGGGAGACTCAGAACATAAATTATCATTTAAGTAACTTTTTAGATCAGTTATTTTCTCTTGAACTTTTTTATTCTTAAGATGTTCTTCAACTTGTTTATATCTAATTTCTTCCTTTAAGAAGCCTAAATGAGTAACTTTGCAATTCAACAGATTCAAAGTTTTAGAAATTGATTCTTCTTGAATAAATTTTAAATCTCTTTCTTTTGGTTTAATAAGGAACCTAAATGTTATCTTTATGCCTAAATGTTCACAGGTTAATCCATTATTACTGGTAGTAATTGGGTATAATAAATATATAAATGGTAACCCTAAGATGATTTTATCTGTGAGATTGCGAATTAAAACAAACGAGGTTTTAAAACACATATTATCCTGACAGATATGAACTTTAGGTAACTTATACTTTATTTCCATTTGGCTACCGTTGGCCGAATTGAGGTTTCCACTAGTTTTCTTATAATATCTAGTAGGGATAAGACCTTCTTGAATATAGTTCAAGTCTGCACCAGTGTCAACTAAGGCAGGGAGCTGTATTGAGAAAGTTTTATCAATGACTAAATTAATGGAAATATACCATTTTTGAATGGTGATATCCTTAATTCTTTTAAGGTAGAGACCTTGAAGAAAAAGATCAGCTTCATCCTTAGTTCCGGATGACTCGGGAATATCATTATCTTCTTCACTAGAGGAAGAATTATGAACTTGGAGATCTGACTTCTTATCTTCAATCTCTTTTCTTAAATTAGAAACGTCTAATTTTAAATTAGAAATTTCCCTTTTTAGTTTATTAACTTCTTGATTTAGTTCTGGGAGTGTGACTTCCTTAACTGGGGATTTAAACCTCTCAAGAGTTTTATTAAGACTAAAGACAGGCTTTTCTTTGACTTTAATCATCTTATCCATGACTTTTTTATCTTTGGTGAATAAATCTTTTAGTTGCTTTGTGTATTGAATTTTTAATTCAGAATCAGTAATTTTACTAATTAAATCAATTAACAAAGAGCTTTCTTCTTCTTCTTCTTTGGTAATTACATTTATTCTTTTACAACAGTTATTACTGCAATCATCAGCACATACTGTAACTTCGTTATCACTATTTGATTCGTCGTTACAAGTGATGCTACACGAAAAGTCAGGAATATCAGATTCTTCGTTATTGCTGACATTGTTTTAATTCGTATTAATTCTAACAATTGTTCAGTGTCTTCAGTAGAAATATTTAACTGAGCTAATTTTTGCTTAACTCTGCACTTACTTTTATAGTGCCTTTTTTGCCCACAATTGTGGCAAATAATTTTACTCTTGTCAAACTTCTTTGATTTCTTGGTTGATTTATTACAAGATGACTTAGGCTTAGTATAATAATTTTCCTGATTAATATTTTTATCTTGATTATGTTTTCTTTTATGGCATTTATGATTTTTACGGGACTCAATATGTTTATGCCTGTGCTTTCTTCTAGAGGAGCAATGAGGGGTAAGCCATATTGTTACATAAAATGTTCCTAACTCATATTTGGCTTTATTTTTGTCTTTACGCTTGTTTAGCTAATTTGAAATCAATACACATTTTAAGCCAATTTTTGAATATTGCTTATGATATCACCGTGTAGGTTAAATTATCATAATCAATGTATCCTAAATTTTTACTTAATTCTTCTCTAACTTTATGAGCAAATAATGAAGGTAAACCATTGACGAATTTTTCTTTCCAAAATGGTTTATTACTATCATTGCGCATCATGACACGTGAAGTAAATACATCTTTATACCACCTAAAATCACTTAGAGTGGGACAAGTGAGGTTACTAAGTTGATCATGAATTCTCTCAGTGATGTTACTAGGCGTTCCAACGAAATGTTTAATTAAAGTATTAACTCCGTCAGGAGGACCAATACCAGCATCTTCATCAAAGATAGGATTGCCATCATCATCTAATTGGATAGCATGAATTATTGATACTCTAGAATCCTCTGTGAGATGTTTTTCCCACCAAGATCTAAGAATACCCGTAAATCCACTAGCTATTAATTCAACAATGTCTTGTTGAGACAGGTTATTGAACTTAGTAATATAGCTATTAGCTACCATAGACATATGATTTAATTTATTTAAAATTTCTTGTTCACTAAATCCATCAATATTCCATTCATAAATTTTATTAGAAGAAACAGAGAATTGTTTATCTAGATTTCTTTCCTCGAACTGTAAATCAGGAGGAGTGGGTCTAGAGTACCAATTTTTGGTAGTACTAGTGTTTTAATAGTTAATTTTTTAAGCTGGTCATTCAGGTCTGAAACAGTATTAGACTGATCAGAGGAACTACTGCTTTCATTATCAGATTCAACCTGATCAATAAGAGCTATAGTGCCACTTGAGCTGGCTTCATTTTTGAGTTTTTTAAATAATTTATCAATAGCATGAGTTAGTTCATTATCTTGATTAGGTAAACCTAACTTATGTCTATTTTTTGGTAATTTAATTAGAGGTTGTTCAATCTTTGAATCAGGTCTTTTAATAGCGGTTTCTTCAAATTTTTCTTCAATCCTATCAAGTTGTCTACCAACAGTTGCTAAGTATTGATTACTAAAATTTAATTGCTCAATGATTTTTTATCATCTTTATTATTATCTGAAATCTTAAAGGGACTAGCAATGACTGAAGTATTTTTAACCGGAATTAAAATAGATTCTAACGGAGGATGACAAGAAGAAGTTCTCGACTTATCTTCCCTAACCCATTGTGTTTTAGTAATAACATTACATTTACTTTGATATTGTTCATACCAATCATAAAAAGTAATGTTTATTTTTTCATTAATTATAAACCTTTTCCATATGTTGATAATCTTATCACGTTCCTTTTCAGTAGAGTGATTAGATCTAAACAGATGCCTTTTCTCTTTATTAGATTTGGAATTAAAATTTTTAACTAGATTATCCCAATTTAAAACAAACTCCTTTTTAATGACCCTTAATTGTTTATTAATAGGTGCATCAAAATCTGATTGAGTAGGATACTCAGAAGATGCCGGAGAAGAAGAACCTTCTTCCTCAACCTGATCATTTTGAGTATAGCAAGGATGACTCGCTTGTCCTTGATTAAGAATACCTTTTAATTTTATATCTTTAATAGAAGGATTACTGAGTACTTCAGTGTCTCCTCGAGTATGAACTGAAGGTCCTGAAGAACTAGTAAAATCTTCTATGATTACTGGTCTCCTACTTCTTTCAAAACTTATTTTTGTGAGCCATTATAAAATTATCTAATGTTTTCAACATTTAATAAGTTATTGACTAAGGGCTGTTGAGGTATTTCACTGGGTAAAGTCCATTGACTAGGTAGCGTAACGTCTTTCGAGAGGATGGTCCTAGGGATCTGAACATTGGCATCGCTAGTTGAACTTTGGATTAAAAACGTTTGATCTTTTGGACTTTTATTAAGAGCATGAACATTTAAGTTAGTTTTCATGGTTTTATAATAAATCCTATAAATCAAAGCAAGAGGACTGAGAGCCCTCAATCATTTGAGTTATCTCGCCGGCAGTTTTTGTGACGCCCCCAAAATTAGGTATACGTCACCCATCTTGGGTCGCCACTTACATGGTACATAAATTCAAATACAAACTTAATTATACATCGTCAGGTGTAATATACGACAATACATAAATTGAGAGTTCTAATAGGAATATTGTCATTTAGACAATATCCATACTCAAGGAGTCCTCATTACATTTATTGTCACACTATTTAATGCAGAATAGTGAGGACTACTAATGCTATCTTGGGACCATCACTCTTTTCCCCGACTCGTCCCCCGCCTATATTCTCATTTCCTCAAGAGAACAAAGGAAAGAAAGGGTGAGTTCAACTAGCCCAAGAAGAAATATTATAACTAAGATAATGCGTAATAAATTATCAATAGTCTTCAACAATGTTAAACCGATAAAATACAATAGACAACCCGGTTTAATCGCAATGAATATGCAATCCATTAAAAGAGTCAAGTAGAAAATAAAGTCTACTATCTTTTAGGTTTTAAAAGGTTTTCATCAATTTTATCAATAAGACTCGGTTTAATGAATAAACCACAATATCTAATCATCCCCGCATTACGGCCAAGGATTTTCATCAAATTATCAATGGTCATGACTATACCGAATCACCCCGGTCATAATCATACCAAAAACTATCCATCAACGCATTACATAAAAAATAATCGAGGACTTTTGTCACATCATTTATATCAAGCCATGATTATACCGAATGATCCCTGGTCATAATCATACTAAGTTCATCTATGCACGTAAGCCAAAGATAACATAATATAACATGAGGATGATGACAATGACATAATAATTCAATAAAATAAGTTCATGAATTAATTTATTTAGGAACTAATAACGTCCAAATTGTCAACATGATACTACTTTGTAGAGTAAAATTCAAGAATGCTCAGAAAAATATTTTCATTAAAAATACTGAATGAAGCTCAAATATCAAGGATATTCCACTAAATTCATGGAGTATAGAAGTCAAAATTTTAACCAACTGAGTATAATAGCGAATGAAATAACAAAAGAAATCACCATGCATGCGGTACTTTGCATAGACAAAGGTTATTCCAACAGAATAATAAATATATAATAATAAAAAAGCGGAACTAGGTCCTGTAAAAAACACACATGCATGTGATATTCCAATAGAATAATAAAGATGAGAATAATAAAGCGGAAACTAGGTTAGAGGCAGAAAGCATGAGCATGTGATGTTCCAACGAAATAATAAAATAATAGAAGAATGTCACCAAGTATAGGGGATTCGCATATATACAAAGTTATTCCAATGTAATAAATAAGAATGGAATAATATAAGGATTTCACCAAGTATATAGGTATTCGCATATATATGTGTCATGTATAGGGTATGCCACTTTTACAAAAGTTATTCCAATGTAATAATAAAGAATGGAATAATGTAAGTTCTCTTCATGAATAAAAAAAATAACACCACTTACGAGTACAACAAATAATATTCCCTACCTTAGAAGAAGAACTGAATATTGGAAAAGTGAAGTAACAAAATACTTTTCTTCTTTCTCTCTATAGTTTTCTCTCTCACAGAGTTTCGTTGAATTAGTAAGAAATAATGAAGGAATGAGCTTTCTATTTATAGAAAAACCGAGGGTGGCTCTTGGTCTTAAGAAGGGTCAAAATGACTCTTGGTAATATGAAGAGACAACTACTATTTGCAAAGGGTAATTAACCTTGGAACAATCAAGAGGCGAGTTAACTCTTGGTAATATTAAAAGGACAACTACTATTTGCGAAGGGGTAATTATTATTGTGAAGGTAATTACTATCGATTTAAGGTAATTACTATTGAAGAAGGTAGTTACTATTGGCGAAGGTAAATACTATCGACGAAGGTAATTACTATTCACAAAGGTAATTACTATCGACGAAGGTAAATACTATTCGACGAAGGTAATTATTATTCACAAAGGTAATTACTATTCACAAAGGTAATTACTATCGATGAAGGGACTCTTAGATGATGACATATGGGCCCCATAAAATAATCAAACTTACCACAAACGCCTCATAAGGACTCTTTATATACATCAAGGATTGAATAAATATTACCACAAATCATTTTATTTTTAATCAACACATATTTAATCTTTCAACAATTATTAATCATTTATAACTTGTCGTCTCAATTAATAATTTAATAATATAACATATTATATGAGATGATCTTGTGACAATAATTGAATCAATAATATAAGAGATATGACGCGGCAATTATTGTGAGCAATAATTGAGCATAGGTGAGTGACTTCTCACGTAAGCATCAATAATCAATATCGTGTGCTACTATACAACTACGCCAGACATCGTATTTTTTACTCTTTGGGTAGTTCAATAGTTTTATTGTAACACCTCTGCCGTTATTTTTATAGAAAATAATTTTGTCTTTTCTAACTACGACAATACTTCCGCCAGGTGGGGTCCACTAATGATTGAGTAGTCGCATTTAATATTCCCCGACAAAAAGAATATTCCCCGACCAAACGAATATTTTATAACAACTTGCTTACTTTGCAAAATTTATAAATATTATCCAAAACTATAACATTATATCAAATTTATTCTATAATATTCAAAAATAATATTTATAAAAAATTCATCTTTATTTATAAAAGCTGGGATCTTACAGTTTTAATATTTAAAGTCAAAGCTTTTAGCAAGTTATGATCACTAAGGCTTAATGTGAAGTCAGGAAAGCAATTGAAATGGACTAGACCATTATGTAGACTTGCTTCCATAATTCCAATAATACTAGGGTGATAATTCAAAAATCTGGCGTCTCTAAGGCAGAGGTACATGAATTAATTCCTTTTATGTTAAGTGGTTTAACTGCAACTTGAACAAGACCTATATGAATAAAATTATAACCCTTCTTCCTATGTCTTTTAATAACATCAGGAGACAAAAGACTACAATTTTCATATTCTTTATTAATTGCAAAAACTCTTTCAAGTATTTTAACATTATAATCAGTTTTGAAATTATCTAAAAAGGTTGACTGATAGATTTCTCTGGGAGAAACTCTGGGTATGTTCCAATTATTTAAAACTTGACTGATATTTTCATAACTGTGTTCTTCTTGGTTAACTATGTCAGGAACAGGGGGTAAAGCCGACCGGTTACTAACTGAAGAGCTATATCTAAATAATCTACTCATCTTTAGTAATTTCAAAAATAATTCTTAATCATTTTTCGTTCATTCATACCCTCTCACCCTCAATAGACTCATACATAAGTTCAAAACCGACACTACTCACCCAAGAGACTTATAAAGGTTAGAGGCGAACAAGGTGGACTACAGGTAAGGATTAGGTGACTTCAGAAAAATGAAAAGAAGAAGGCTTTGAAAGAAGGAAAGACCTCTGCCTTAGAGACGCCAGATTTTTTAATTATCACCCTAGTATTATTGGAATTATGGAAGCAAGTCTGCAAAATGGTCCAGTCCATTTCAATTGCTTTCCTGACTTCACATTAAGCCTTAGTGATCGTAATTTGCTAAAATCTTTGACTTTAAATATTAAACCTGCCGGCGAGATAACTCAAATGATTGAGGGCTCTCAGCCTCTTGCTTTGATTTATAGGATTTATTATAAAACCATGAAAACTAACTTAAATGTTCATGCTCTTAATAAAAGTCCAAAAGATCAAACAGTTTTAATCCAAAGTTCAACTAGCGATGCCAATGTTCAGATCCCTAGGACCATCCTCTGGAAAGACGTTACGCTACCTAGTCAATGGACTTTACCTAGTGAAATACCTCAACAGCCCGTAGTCAATAACTTATTAAATGTTGAAAACATTAGACAATTTCCTGACGAAACTGTCAAAATAAGTTTTGAAAGAAGTAGGAGACCAGTAATCATAGAAGATTTTACTAGTTCTTCAGGACCATCAGTTCATACTCGAAGAGACACTGAAGTACTCAATACTCCTTCTATTAAAGATATAAAATTAAAAGGTATTCTTAATTAAGGACAAGCGAGTCATCCTTGCTATACTCAAAATGATCAGGTTGAGGAAGAAGGTTCTTCTTCTCTGGCATCTTCTGAGTATCCTACTCAATCAGATTTTGATGCACCTATTAATAAACAATTAAGGGTCATTAAAAAGGAGTTTGTTTTAAATTGGGATAATCTAGTTAAAAATTTTAATTCCAAATCTAATGAAGAGAAAAGGCATCTGTTTAGATCTAATCACTCTACTGAAAAGGAACGTGATAAGATTATCAACAGATGGAAAAGGTTTATAATTAATGAAAAAAATAAACATTACTTTTTATGATTGATATGAACAATATCAAAGTAAATGTAATGTTATTACTAAAACACAATGGGTTAGGGAAGATAAGTCGAGAACTTCTTCTTGTCATCCTCCGTTAGAATCTATTTTAATTCCGGTTAAAAATACTTCAGTCATTGCTAGTCCCTTTAAGATTTCAGATAATAATAAAGATGATAAAAAATTATTGAGCAATTAAATTTTAGTAATCAATACTTAGCAACTGTTGGTAGACAACTTGATAGGATTGAAGAAAAATTCGAAGAAACCGCTATTAAAAGACCCGATTCAAAGATTGAACAACCTCTAATTAAATTACCAGAAAATAGACATAAGTTAGGTTTACCTAATCAAGATAATGAACTAACTCATGCTATTGATAAATTATTTAAAAAACTCAAAAATGAAGCCAGCTCAAGTGGCACTATAGCTCTTATTGATTAGGTTGAATCTGATAATGAAAGCAGTAGTTCCTCTGATCAGTCTAATACTGTTTCAGACCTAAATGACCAGCTTAACAAATTAACTATTAAAAACACTAGTACTACCAAAAATTGGTAGTCTAGACCCACTCCTCCTGATTTACAGTTCGAGGAAAGAAATCTAGATAAACAATTCTCTGTTTCTTCTAATAAAATTTATGAATGGAATATTGATGGATTTAGTGAACAAGAAATTTTAAATAAATTAAATCATATGTCTATGGTAGCTAATAGCTATATTACTAAGTTCAATAACCTGTCTCAACCAGACATTGTTGAATTATTAGCTAGTGGATTTACGGGTATTCTTAGATCTTGGTGGGAAAAACATCTCACAGAGGATTCTAGAGTATCAATAATTCATGCTATCCAATTAGATGATGATGGCAATCCTATCTTTGATGAAGATGCTGGTATTGGTCTGCATGATGGAGTTAATACTTTAATTAAACATTTCGTTGGAACGCCTAGTAACATCACTGAGAGAATTCATGATCAACTTAGTAACCTCACTTGTCCCACTCTAAGTGATTTTAGGTGGTATAAAGATGTATTTACTTCACGTGTCATGATGCGCAATGATAGTAATAAACCATTTTGGAAAGAAAAATTCATCAATGGTTTACCTTCATTATTTGCTCATAAAGTTAGAGAAGAATTAAGTAAAAATTTAGTATACATTGATTATGATAATTTAACCTACGGTGATATCATAAGAAATATTCAAAAAATTAGCTTAAAAATGTGTATTGAATTCAAATTAGCTAAACAAGCAGGTAAAGATAAAAATAAAGCCAAATATGAGTTAGGAACATTTTGTGAACATTATGAGCTTACCCTCGTTGTTCCCTCTAGAAGAAAAGCATGCATAAACATATCGAGTCCCGTAAAAATCATAAACGCCATAAAAGAAAACATAAGCAAGATAAAAATATTAATCAGGAAAATTATTATATTAAGCCTAAGTCATCTTTTAATAAATCAACCAATAAATCAAAGAAGTTTGACAAGAGTAAAATTGTTTGCCACAAATGTAGGTAAAAAGGGCACTATAAAAGTTAGTGCAGAGTTAAGCAAAAATTAGCTCAGTTAAATATTTCAACTGAAGACACTGAACAATTGTTTGAATTAATATGAATTGAAAACAATGTCAACAATAACGAAGAATCTGATATTCCTGACTCTTCGTAAAGCAAAGACTTGTAAATCTATTTAATCAAATAGTGATAACGAAGTTACAAGATATGTCTTGATGATGTAAAGAATAACTGTTGTAAAAGAATAAATGTAATTACCAAAGAAGAAGAAGAAAACCCTTTGTTAATTGATTTAATTAGTAAAATTACTGATTCTGAATTAAAAATTCAATACACAAAGTAACTAAAAGATTTATTCACCAAAGATAAAAAAGTCATGGATAAGATGATTAAAGTCAAAGAAAAGCTCGTCTTTTAGTCTTAATAAAACTCTTCGAGAGGTTTAAATCCCGATTTAAGGAAGTCACACTCCCGTAACTAAATCAAGAAGTTAATAAACTAAAAAGGAAATTTCTAATTTAAAATTAGACGCTTCTAATTTAAGAAAAGAGATTGAAGATAAGAAGTCAGATATCCAAGTTCATAATTCTTCCTCTAGTGAAGAAGATAATGATATTCCCGAGTCATTTGGAACTAAGGATGAAGCTGATCTTTTTATTCAAGGTCTCTACCTTAAAAGAATTAAGGATATCACCATTCAAAAATGGTATATTTCCATTAATTTAGTCATTGATAAAACTTTCTCAATACAGCTCCCTGCCTTAGTTGACACTGGTGCAGACCTGAACTGTATTCAAGAAGGTCTTATCCCTACTAGATATTATAAGAAAACTAGTGGAAACCTCAATTAGGCCAACGGTAGCCAAATGGAAATAAAGTATAAGTTACCTAAAGTTCATATCTGTCAGGATAATATGTGTTTTAAAACCTCGTTTGTTTTTATTCGCAATCTCACAAATAAAATCATCTTAGGGTTACCATTTATATATTTATTATACCCAATTACTACCAGTAATAATGGATTAACCTGTGAACATTTAGGCATAAAGATAACATTTAGGTTCCTTATTAAACCAAAAGAAAGAGATTTAAAATTTATTCAAGAAGAATCAATTTCTAAAACTTTGAATCTGTTGAATTGCAAAGTTACTCATTTAGGCTTCTTAAAGGAAGAAATTAGATATAAACAAGTTGAAGAACAGCTTAAGAATAAAAAAGTTCAAGAGAAAAGAACTGATCTAAAAAGTTACTTAAATGATAATTTATGTTCTGAGTCTCCCAACGCCTTCTTGCATAGAAAGAAACATGTAGTCAGGTTACCATATGCTAAAGAATTTAAAGAAAATTTAATTTCCACTAAGGCTAGACCTATTCAAATGAGTCATGAACAAATGGAATTATGCAAAAAAGAGATTAATGATCTTCTTAATAAAGGTTTAATTAGACACAACAAATCACCTTGGTGTTGCCCTGCGTTCTATGTTAACAATGATGCAGAAAAGGAGAGGGGTGTTCCCCATCTAGTTATTAATTACAAACCATTAAACAAAGTTCTAGAATGGATTAGGTATCCCTTACCCAACAAGGAAGATCTCCTTAGTAGGTTAAGCTCCTCCACTATTTTTAGTAAATTTGACCTAAAATCAGGTTTTTGGCAAGTTGTCATCCACCCAAAAGATAGGTACAAAACTGCATTCACCACTCCGTTCGGTCATTACGAATGGAATGTTCAGTCATTTGATTTGAGAAATGCACCCAGTGAATTTCAGAATATGCTTAATAATATTTTGAATCCCTTCAGTCATTTCATTATCGTCTATATCGATGACATCCTTGTTTATTCCAAGACTATTGAAGAGCATATTAAGCATTTGAATTCGTTCTTCAAAATGGTTAAAACTAATGGTCTTGTTCTTTCTTCTTCCCAGTGTAGTCTGTTTCTGAAAAAAGTCAAGTTTCTCGGTCTAATCCTCTATCGTGGACTCACTCGGCCTATTGACAGAGCTATTCAATTTGCCGACTGTTTTCTAGATAAGATTACCGACAAAACACAGCTACAGAGATTTCTAGGCTCGCTCAATTATATTGGCAAGTTTTACCAAGATCTCAGGAAGATTTGTAAACCTCTATTTCAGCGTTTACAAAGTAATCCCCCTCCCTGGACCGACATTCACACTTTTGTCGTCCAACAAGTTAAAAAATATGTTAAGGTTTTGCCTTGCCTTGGCATTTCAAATGACTCAGCATTCAAAATAGTTGAAACTGATGCCTCTGCCATTGGATTCAGTGGCATTCTCAAACAAAAGATAACTCCTTCTTTTCCTGAACAAATTGTTCGTTTTCATTCTGGCACATAGAATACTACTCAATTAAATTACAGTACTATTAAAAAAGAAATTTTATCACTTGTTTTATGTATTAATAAATTCCAACGTGACTTATTGAATCAAAAATTCCTTGTTAGGATAGATTGTAAATCAGCAAAATTTATTCTTGAAAAGGATGTTGAGAACGTCGCCTCTAAGCATTCATTCGCTAGGTGGCAGGCTCTTTTGAGTATTTTTTATTTTGATATTGAATATATTAAAGGAAGTAACAATTTTATTCCTGATTTTCTTACACGTGAATTCATTAACACAGGTACTATATCTGCATCATGAGACCTTCTTCTCGTGGGCAAGGCCACCCTCCTAGCCCAAATAATCAATTAAAGGGAACTTTTGTTCCTCACCCAGTTAATCTGGTTCCCCAACCAAACCCAGTTAACAAATTTCAGGTTCTTGGAACAATTCTAAAGCCTTTTTCTTCTGTTTTAGCCAGTCAGCCCAGGCCAGTGGATCCATACAGTAATTCGTCAAAGGCTACCTATTCAAAACCCAGTTACACTGCTTCTGAGTATCTTCTAAAGTGGGAACAACATTTGTTCCATTTAGAACTTCACATAAAGCCTAAAAATGATCCTATTCAGCTCGTTGCCTAGTATTTTCCTACTGGATGGCATTTCATTCCATGGGCTCCTTATAAATCCCTTGCATTTTATAAGGACATCATCCTTGAAACTGAGTCAATATTTATTAAACCTATTTACGCCAAAGATAATGAATCCAAGATTCTTTATCATTCCCTGTATATTAAACAAATTCTTAGTTTCTCAGATTGGGGAGGTTCTCCTTCTAGTCTTACGCAACTTTCCAGTCAAAATAATTTTACTATTATTTTGATTATGTTGAAGCATGGAATAAAATCTTTCTCCATCAGAATAAAGATCATAGTCATTCGTGGTTTTTACAATTCGACCACAAATTTAAGAGTCAATTCCCATTCTGGTTCACCCTCTGGTGGTCTAGGTTTGGTCCTTGCTTCGAGATTTTTCTAGATCTCCTCCAAGCTCAATTCACTCATTTTACTAATCACAATAAATATCATCCCAAGTTTGAGGGAATCTCAGTTTTCCTTCTTTTTATTAGTAAATACAAAATCCCATGGATTATCAAGTGGCAATACATCATTCTCACTCCATGTCAAGTTACCACTTTTCAGTCACCAACGTCCGGTACTCAGACGTTCCATATAGCAATTTCTCCCATTCTCTATGTCTCCCGTCAGTTTTTCATAAAATGGTGGGATAAATTCCCCCTGATCCTATTAACATCATTAATGTCACTAGTTATTCAACAGAACAGTTAAGGCTCCTTCCCGATGCTATTCATATGAGAATCGATCAATTACATGAAGATATTGAAGCATCAGAAACTACTTCTTCCCAGTCAAGAAATACCAGTCAAAATGAAGATGATGATAGTAATGACCCTTACAGCACCGTCAATCTTCAAGATGCTCAAGACCCTTTTGCTTGACATCTCGCCATAAGCACACGCTTCCCGTGACCTCAACACAAAGCACCGCTTTCGTGAAATTTTAGTCAAAAGAATCTCCTACTTTTCCACCGAAAGCAGCCATCAGTCACATGCACCCGGCCCCGTGGCCAATTAGTCAAAAGGAAGCGTCAGCTTTATCACCGAAAGCAGCTTTGTCACATGGTTCGGTCTAAAGTTGCCAAAAGCGTCCATGAATAGTAAAAAAAGTCAGCACTGTTTTACTGTTCATCAATAGTAATTATTTTCTGTAATAATTCACTTTTGTAATAGTAACTTTGTAATTGTTTTTTCCTTACTCTATAAAAGGAACTTGAACTTAGTTAACAAATCAGACTTGAAAAGATGCTGAGTTCCTTCTCAGTCGAATCTTTAGCCTCTACCGCTGTTAGCCTATCTCTACCTCCTCTTCTTCTTCTCTTCTTAATGTTCTAAATAAATTTTTAAGTCAATTTAAATTTCAGTTTTGTAAATATTTCAAGTTATCAATAAAATTATTTATTTTTGTTTAGTAATAAAATGTGTTGTTATTTGCGCCATTTCTAATCATCTCTCTGATTATCTGCTTCTGCCCCAAAATATATATATATATATATATATATATATATATATATATCTTCACACCAGATCACATATTTCAAAATATATAGCACGTATATATACATACTCAAACTCAAAACATCTCATAATAAGAATTTTAATTATTAAATTCTTATTTTAATAACTTATAAAAATTCGAATTGTCACATCCTTCCCTCCTTATAAGGATTCCGTCCTCGGAATCACCGAAACCCTACCTTACTAAGGTTTTCACAAAATCTCTTTCACAATTATCGTTAAATAATATATATGTCATTCATTTCTTCAACAACTTTTAGATTTTATTACAAAACCTTCAATTAAACACAGTCATATATCAAATATTATATATTCTTTAACCCATTCATTTCCTTTTCTAAGGATCGTTATCATAAACACTCGGGATATTACATTCACCCTTTCTTCTAAGATTTTCGTCCTCGAAATTTTATTTATTACCCTTTATTCATTTAATCTATCAAAATAGATTTTACGTTAATACTTTATTCATTCATTGGGTTCTACAACCAAATTCTTTCTCTAAAGATCTTTCTAAGATCATCATATTCCTAACCTCTTCCTCTTCTAAGAGTTTCACATTTCTCTTCTTTTCTGGAATTTCATTTCTTTCTTGAATAACAATAATCTTCCACAATTGCTCAACAATTGGGAAGCGATATGAATAACAGGAATTTAAAAGATTCCAAATCATGTTGAGGGGTCACAAGACCGTGAACTCTATTCTCGCTTTTATTAGTGCTTCAACTCAATCCTTCACATCAGAAACCAGAGTGTTTATCAATCACAAAGACCTAAAACACCTCCTCACGCATAACTAGGTGGCCAAATTTATTGTACCACTACGTTCAGCATAACGTAGTATTTTGTAATGACTATATATGCTACGCCGGAACCATTGTCCCCGAAAACATGTCCCCTTATAGGTTGTTCACCTCAGCTTTTCAACATCTGAATCCGCACCAAAAAAATTTGGTTTGGCATAACTTTTCAATGAACGTTTGAATTTCATGAATATCTTTCAATAATCGTCTAGCTGAATCAAATAACATAGACTTCTACAATAATTCGGACATCAATCGAAATATACATATATATATATATATATATATATATATATATTCCTATATCTAAAAAAAATTCTCAAAAATCTTTGTATGATGTCATGATACCGCACTGTATTTACAGTCCATTTGAGGATTCCATCATTTTGTGACTTTGTCACACTACATCATACCATAGTGGGCTGACGATCCTTAGATCACATCCAACACTAAGAAATTCTACATTGATAACTCCATCGTTTTTATCATCTTTGCACCAGGTTCCATGATGCATTAATGGTATAAAATACATTTTGATATTTTCAAATCATTTTCGTCTAGCCGAAACAATTAGCATAGACTATTCTTTAAATAGTTCAAAAATCTTTGAAAATCAGTTTTAGTGATATCATATGTCAACAGGTAACGATGTGTCAGTGTCCTGAAGTCCACACATACACATCTGTCACCATGCGTTGAGAGTAAAAATTCATTTTAAAAAGGCACATAGTGCGAATTTAACTTGATCTCAAAAATTTTGAAGTCTAGCATAGCTAGAAGATTTGGAAAAACTTATGTCTCCACTTTCTATACTGATCCGTTACTTAATAATTCTATCTATTTCCCTAATCCTCAATTCGTCATTCATAACTTAATTATACCCAAATTCATCAAACTTACCGCACATTGGAAGTTCATGACTTGCCACAATAATATGATTTTAAGAACTTATCCTAGTCAGACCATAGGCGTCCATTCGCCGAGGGGTTAAAAACATACCATATTATTATGAGTCACGAACTTACCATATGCATTAGTTTTAAGAACTGCGCCTAATCCTAATAATATCTGATTAATCTTAATAGGTTCTAACTATCAAATATACACATGAGAAAAGAATTACCTTTTCACCACACATACATTGATAGCGCGACACCGATATTCTAATGATTATCAATGTGATAAACTGAGTGCAAACACAAAACCCTTGCCCATACAAAGGTTTGTACAACTCAGCCATCATATGAGTCCTCAATTGAAATCCCACCTAACTCTATCTTACTCTTAACTTGCTCTTTGCTCGATACGAATTCCTCGTATCACATCATCTATAACTCCTCGTGAGTTATCTCGTACTATTTCATAGTACTCCATCTTCATAGCATTAAACTATAATTATTCAAACATTAAAGAACATCTTTCTTCTATAACTTAAACAGATCACGTCGTGATCTTATTCTATAATCATCTCCCTTAAAATTTATTTTTTAACTCGTGATCGTTTCGTTTTATGATCCCCTTTCTTTCCTTTCATTTACGACATTATTCGTTATCTTGGCTATTGGAGTTAGGTAACTCCCATTTCTTATCTAAATATCTCTTCAAGATTCTTTTTTGAATCTTATTGTTTATATAACAATTCCAGCTTTAAGAATTTTCAACTTCATTTATATTGTTCAACATTTCATTCAAGTTCTACATTTTCATCATGCGTATCAACTTTCTAGACTTGGTACACATCGAGTCTCTACCCATTTCAATATGGTACGCTGAGTGGTTTCCCATAAACAACCAACAAACTAGGTTTCGAGTTGCTAGTTCGTATATACCTCCGCTCTATGAAGGAATCGTTTAGCCCAGATACCATACATCAACTACTAAAGAGTATAACTGTACCATACTTAACTATAACTTTTTGATTCTTAACTTCCTTTCAAATCTCTTCTTATAGACATTGTCTATTTATTATCACCTTACATTATTATTATTGGAGTTGGGTAACCCCACATTCATATTCCTTATAACTCTGTGAGATTCTTCTTTGAATCCTTTCACTCATGTTTTAATCCCTTCTATATAAATTTCTTAAATTACTTCTTATTGTTCAAACTCTTCTTGAGCTTATTCTTTCATTATCTTCACCTTCCTTCTCTAAGGTTATAGCCTACGGTACTCCTACCTAAGGTTTATAACCTACAACTTTGATACCAACTGTAACGACCCCAAAATTTATACAATTTAATTCTCGACTTTGGTCATTAATAATATAATTAACCTCTAATTTTACATCATTAAACGATAATACAACCATTGAAATTTGCAAAATAATTAAAATTTTCTTTTAAAAACTACTCTCGTTCCCAAAACCTTCAACCTTTAAATCAAAATTTCTCAGAATCATTTTAATACTACAATAGTTTACATTGCAAAATGATGTTACAATTCAACATTAATACATTATTCGGAACCTTAAACATGGTTCAAATAGTAATAACACAACCAAAGTGTATAAATCTTCAAGTATCACATCTGATTCACGTCTTTCAAGTAACACATACTTTACCTTGAATCTTAAACCTACAAAAGTGATTATTTGCAAGGTTGTGCTTGACAGCCCAGCAAAATCTAACAGTTTTCATCCATCACGTAGCATATAATAACATGCTCAACATATATCTCATAAACATTGGACTTACATGACATACATGTTATAGTTCATATAACAAGTATAGAGAATGAGTTCTTTACTCAATCAGCATGCTTTACTCAATCAACGTAGTCATAAATTGACTTTAACATTTCATACATTCAACATATATATAACACATCATGCTCTTTGTAGTAAAGATTTAAAATAATCAAATTCACATAACAAATAAGAACTGAAAGACTTGCCTTGATCGTTGTTTACCAATAACAGTTTAACAGCTTACAGATATCTGCACTTCACGTGCCCTACACAATTAGATAATTATTCACATTAACTATTAGTCACATAGAAATGTATAGTAGTTGTAATGTAAACTTTACTCTACGTCTCTTCACCCTTCCTATCATAAATACACAATGTTCAATTTGATTGTGTTAACTTTTAACTTATATCTCACTATATTTCATATTTGAAGTTCATTCAAATGTTTAAGTCTTGCTAGGACTACTTATTGGTTTTATATTAACACTATTAAATACCTTATAATATTCATTTCATTTGATTAAAACACTTTTTACAATCATTATCATTTATCACGGCGTTTTGACGTTTATTCATCACACGCTCAATTTGTCTCTCTTGTGTGTGCTTAGTATGTGTATATAACTTATCTAATATATCATTTATTAATGTTAAGCATCATTATAATTCATAATATTCATGTTCTATAACTTAGAACAACATCTTTTATCGTCAAGAGCACTACACTTGCATACGTGCATGCCCGACGCCCTCCGATTGCCTCCGAAAACACAACAGTCCTAAAGATGACCCTTCTGATCACTGTTACAGACCTCAAATTGAAAAACGTAAAGCATAAAAGTTGTAGGTCTATTTGTCCTCGTTTCGGATCATCTTGAATCACCTCAATCGGAGTTCGTATGAAAAGGTTATGACCGTTTTACCAAAATAGGTCAAAGCAGTCACTGTCAAAACACATGGGGCGCGGCCGCGTCCCTTTTGCTAACCAATACCGCGCGCCCACGCCAATGCCCAGCTCCAGCTGCGATCCTGGCTTTGTACAGAAATAGTTTTGGACATGTCTTTTTCATTTTAAGTCCAAATTAGTCGATTTTCAATTCGTTGGACTCGTTAAACTCTTTGCTACTCATCTAGAGAATAATTATAACACTTCAAAAATATTAACAAATCATTTTAAGGGTTCCAATTCAGTGTTCATGCTATATTTTCATGTTTTAAACACATTTAGCGAATTCATTCGCTACGAACTCGTTTCTCAACCAAATTGGTCCTGTTTAACTTTCGTTCTTTTCGTTTTTCAATATACTAACAACTTCCATTATCAATTTACAGTTTATAACACATATTAGACATTAAATTTCATACTTTCTTAAGCTATAACATATGAATACACACTAATATTCACTTCTCTTCTTCAAACCCATTTTTAATGAACTCTCTTACTACAATTGATAAGTGGGTTTTATACCTACTTATCGAATATCAATTCACGCGAACTATGCCCATCTCAAGTACATTTTAGTGTGTTTTAGTTGCATTTCATGTTATTTTGCATTGCATATACTTAAAACTCTTTTTGGTGAAAAAGTGCAGGAAACGGCCTAATTTGGTGGAATTAGAAGACACGAGGCGAATGGACGCATGAAGTGAGGAACAAGCTGGGATATGCGTGGCATGAGGATCAAGTGGAGCAGAAAACTAAGCGTGGATAACCACAAAGGAGCAGCGGAACAGATCAGTGCAGCAGAAGAACCAGGACTCAACATTGCAGAAGCCGCGCGGCAGGACAAGCTTGGGAATGGTCGCCCGCGCAAGCACCCGGTTGGACAACATTACACATCAGAAATTAAAGGCCCGCCATGAGAGAGTACATCGGGGAGCGCGATGGCCATGGCGTGATGCTGATTTGTTTTATTTTAATTTTTAATTAAAACGGTTGTAATTGGTTTAAAACGATTTCTGACTTGTGTTAGACGGATCATTATTCAGTTTTACGTATTTTCATTTAGTAATTAGGGTTTAAACTCGGAGATAGATTCCAATGTAGAGCAAAGCCTAAACTCTACTTTTCTAATTCTTCTTGGGATTCTCTATCACTATGGGTTATTATTATTATTTTGCTAGATTTATATGAGGATTTGAATGTTAACTTTTATCAATAATCATCAATTGGTTTGATCATTTCTATCTTTCATCTTTCAATTATTTGCTTATTAGCCATGTTTACCTTTGATCCCATAATGGCTTTTGGTTCAGTCATGAACTAAACTCCATTATGGGATTCTAAGGGATTTTAATATGTAGTTTGGTTGCATGCTTGAATGTTGGATTGTTTTACATATCATATGGGACTTCTATCATGATTGTTTTGCATGTATGAATGTTTGATCACCATTAGCTTTTAGTACTTGTACGGAATTGACAATGAACATGCAAGTATGGATTGTAATCATGATAGCATACGTATATGGGGTTGTTTTGTATGGCTTGTGTATTTCGTGAATCAGATAGACATATATTGTTTCACCGTATGAGTTAGAATAAGGGCTTATACTTAAATTCAATATGATTGCAATTTCACATAGACATATAATGATGTTGGTTAAATTGATGATTACATAAAGTCTATCACTTGTGGATGCTATATAAGTAGGTCATAGTGCATTGAAAAATGGCTATGACTCTATTAGTGCTCTTGGCTACTTTCCTGTGATATGTGAACAAGTCTTGCATGCCACTCCCATGCCCATTCTGATGAGCATAGTCTGTGAGTTTTATGTCAATGCTAAGTTCACCATTAGCGGTATAGCTATGGTTCACGGTATCGAGATAGATTACAGACCCTGTGCCATCCACACCATTTTTAGAATTACCGATACATGGCCAATGGGGGCTGTTAACTGGGTCACCGGTGCACATTTGGAGACAAACTTGGAATTGGTTATAGCTGAATTGTGCGTGCTTGGCACGAAATAGACCTATAAAGCTCAAGACGAATCAACCTCAGATATTCCTACCGCAAATTACTCGAACCGATATGCAAAGGCGTGGAATCTGTTCATATGTGCCAAGCTCTTGCCTTCCTCTCATCAGCAGGAGATCACAGTGGAAAGGGAAATTATTCTGTGGGGCATAATCACTGGGAAATACATTGACATTGGTCATCTCATCCATCAGAATATGTTGCGATCTCTACGAGGAGGCACCATTGGGAGCATTCCACATGCATCAGTGGTTGTTATGCTATGTGCTCATCAGGGATGCAACTGGGGAAACGAACAAATGTAATATCCATGCCAGGACATAACTCATGCTACCATTGCAAAATTTGAGGATTGGGTAGGAGGTGTACCACACCCACATGGATGAGGTTTTATCATTCAGCCTACTTTCCTAGAGCTGTCACAGCATCCCCCTCAGACAGATGAGGCAGGCCCATCCACGCAAGCACCTGCTGCCCATGGTGATCGCCAGCTCCGAAGGTTGGAGCGCAAAGTCGATGCCATGTACGACAATTTTGGCACATTTGAGACGGGACTCATGAGGGCCTTGGCCGAGGCTTTTCAGTGCAAAGAAGAAGGAACGACGCTTAGTGTGGCCTCGGGCGGGATAGCAAGTGTTTTATCCACCACTGATTCACCACCCGAGGAGGGTGGTACCACTGATCATTAGGGGAGTTTTTCGTTACCCTTTACCTTCATTCAATGGGGCATTGAATATTATAAGTTTGGGGGTATTGGGGGTAGTATTATAGTAGCATATCATATAGTTTTTGCATAGCATATAGTTTTTGCATGTTTAATTTAAATTTTTGCATCATATAGTTTATTTTTGTATATAGTTGCATGTTTAATTTGTATGTCTCACAATTCTTGCCGTATAGAAATTTTTGTTTAGCCGATGATGATAGTGAATTTTTTGAAAGATGTTTGAGTATGTTGGATAACATGAACCTAGCTATAACGTTTTACACGATGAAATTCATGTTGCTGTTTAAATGCTTTCGGTTTGCACGAACGTGTTCACAATCACTTGTAGGTGTAAGAATTACGTGTTGCATTGCTCGATAGAAAATATAGCTTTAAAAAGGGAAATATGTGGAAAGTGAACTTAGACGGTTTAAAACATTGATTTTTAAACTTTGGGAAAACATGGGTATCTAAGTATATATATATATAAATAGTAATAACGTGGCTAGTCTTATTTCGGGGCCCTGGCTACTTGAGTAAGTACGCCTCAGGGGATTGTCTCTACACCTAGCGCCCTAAGGTCTTTCATGGTCTGGGAGTCGTTGGTTGAAATCTCTCTAAGGGGTAGCAGTGTTGCCTAATGGAGTAAGACATTGCATAGTCATTGAAAAAAAAAGAGAAAAAGAAAAGGAAAATAGCAATAAACACCGCGGGAAAGTGCAAAAAATGCCCTCGTGAGTAAAAATAAAGAAGTTAAGCCCATTGTTGAACCTCAGTTTGTTTTGATATACTGGAATAGTCTTCGTTGCATATGTATACATGAGTCTTGATTTAAACTATAGTTTTCTGTTTTGAGCAATTTAGTAGGTGTATTCTTTGCTTAAATCAAGTTTTGGTGAACATAACACACACACGCAACATATCTATAGCATTTATGAATTATCTGAGTGTACGACATTAAGCTTATAGTTTGGTTTGAATCTGTATTCTTGAACTTGGAAAAATTCGCTGAGGCATTTTGGACTGAATTTATGTGATAGCTGGAACAATGTGAGATTGGTTGCATCATAATTTAGTTGCATAATAATATAGCTGTATTTTCATTGTTCATTAGTATGCATTGATTGAGGGCAAGCAACAGTTCAAGTTTGGGGGTATTTGATAAGTGGGCTTTATACCTACTTATGGAATATCAATTCACGCAAACTATGCCCATCTCAAGTACATTTTAGTGTGTTTTAGTTCATTTCAAGTTATTTTGCATTACATATACTTAAAACTCCTTTTGGTGAAAAAGAGCAGGAAATGGCCTAATTTGATGGAATTAAAAGGCATGAGGCGAATGGACGCATGTAGCGAGGCACAAGCAGGGATATGCGTGGCATTAGGATTAAGTGGAGCAGAAAACTAAGCGTGGATGGACAAAGGAAGAAGCAGCGGAACAGATCAGTGCAGCAGCAGAACCAGGACTCAACATTATAGAAGTCGCGCGGCCACGCGGCAGGACAAGCTTGGGAACACGCCATCAAGCACGAGCACCACTCGGCGGACAACATTACACATCGTAAGTCAGGCGCGCGCATGCGAGGAGTTCATCGGGGAGCGCTTGGCCAATGCATGGCGTCGATTAATGCTGATTTGTTTTATTTTAATTTTTAATTTAAAGGGTTGTAATTGGTTTAAAACAATTTCTGACTGGTGTCAGACGGATCATTATTCAGTTTTACGTATTTTTGTTTGGTAATTAGGGTTTACACTCGGAGATAGATTCCAACGTAGAGCGAAGCCTAAACTCTACTTTTCTATTTCTTCTTGGGATTCTCTATCACTGTGGATTATTATTATTATTTTGTTGGATTTATATGAGGATTTGAATGTTAACTTTGGTCGATAATCAGCAATTGGTTTGATCATTTCTATCTTTCATCTTTCAATTGTTTGCTTATTAGCCATGTTTAGCTTTGATCCCATAATAGCTTTTGGTTCAGTCATGAACTAAACTCCATTATGGGATTCTAACGGATTTTAATATGTAGTTTGGTTGCATGCTTGAATGTTGGATTGTTTTACATATCATATAAGATTTCTATCATGATTGTTTTGCATGTATGAATGCTTGATCACCATTCGCTTTTAGTACTTTTATGGAATTGACAATGAACATGCAAGTATGGATTGTAATCATGATAGCATACGTATATGGGGCTGTTTTGTATAGCTTGTGTATTTCGTGAATCAGATAGACATATATACTGTTTCACCGTACGAGTTAAAATAAGGGCTTGTGCTTAAATTCAATATGATTGCAATTTCACAAAGACATATAGTGATGTTGGTTATATTGATGATTACATAGAGTCTATCGCTTGTGGATGCTATGTAAGTAGGTCATAATGCATTGAAAAATGGTATGACTCTATTAGTGCTCTTGGCTACTTTCCTGTGATATGTGAACAAGTCTTGCATGATAGTGGTGATTAAATGAAGTATTAAATGAAGTTAGGATCCCATTACTTTCATATTTGATTTATTACATCTTTATTATTGTTTTAGTCATTATTTACGATTAGCATAATTCACCAATCATATTTATTAGTTTGAGCATATAAATATAGTGATTTAATTGATGCATAATAATATGAATTAAACAACTTTCTCTGTGGGATCGATACTTTACTTACTCTGTATTACATGTTGACACATGTATGCTTGCATGAGTTAGATCTCTTTTGTTAGAACTAAAAAAGAGGCAACAACAATCATGTATAGATAACAACCAATTGATTACATAAACTAATTTTAACAATTAAAATATCGAATTCACACAATCCAATATTAGAAACTTAGAACATAAACTTAGGTTTTCATACCTTCAATGCTTGATTTCTTCACAAGCTTTAGCAATCCTTCTTCTTCTTTTTGATAATCTCAGAAAACCCTCTCTCAAACCACTGTATTTTCTCTCTTCCTCATCAAGCTCTCTCTCTCTCTCTCTCTACTATTTAGCCTTAGAAATAAGACGCAAAGAATAACTGATATGGCTTTCACTCACATATCCTTCCGTTAGCAAAATAATACGTATACTTCAGTTACAATAAGCCAAAGGCCACAAGGCCTTGTTTGGTTACGCACAATTATCCCCCACTAGTTTATTTTAATAATATTATATTATATAGTTTTTATTTGTTACACCTGTAATCAATTCTCATAACTTACAATAATAATTACAATAATTATAATTTTTATTATAATTCTTCTTATGATTAATAAATAATCATATATCTAATTTAATTAATAAATTAGACTTACACATCACTTTATTTAATATACTTATTTTCTTTAATATTAAACAACTCATTTAATTAATTAATTAATTAAATTAAATCTTCAAAGAATAAAATTTACCTTTGCTTTAATTTAATTATCATACACATGTAACTAAATTATTATACCACAATTTCATAATTTATATTTTTTTTCAATAAATATTTAAAATAATTACCAAATTCTTTAATTTCTTCAATAGTTAACTTAACTATTAAACCTCACTTTCCCATATATATATATATATATATATATATATATATATATATCTTCACACCCAGATCACATATTTTAAAATATATAGCACGTATATATACATACTCAAACTCAAAACATCTCATAATAAGAATTTTAATTATTAAATTCTTATTTTAATAACTTATAAAAATTTGGATTGTCACAACAACTACAATTTCATTATTACAATTGTCGTGCAAAATACAACAACACATATAGTGTGAGTTTAAATACAAATATTATCTTCTAGACAGTATTCAAACTGAAATAAGTTTTCATTACAATTATTGAACACTATTTTACAAAAATAGTGAGGACTGTTAAAAAAACTTTCTAGAACCATCTCCCCATACCCCGGCTAGTTCCTGCTAATTCTCACCACCTGAAAAGAAAAATGGAACTAAAAGGAAAACGGTGAGCTCAACTAGCCCATTAAAAAATATTATGACTAAGATAATGAACAACCAATTATTGTTAGCCTTCAACAAATCAGATAAAATATAATCGACAACCAGTTTTAGATTAATAATGAGCGGAAATAATAATTCATTAGAAGAGTTAAGTAGAGAATGAAATCTACTATCATCTATGAATATAAAAGTCCATCATCAATATTTTATCCATGTAACATCAATCAATATACATCTTTAATCAAATATTCATCTTTGCACTACAGGCCAAAGAAATTCATTTGTATCACCAGTTGGTCATGTTTATCTAAACCTCTATCCATCTTTGCACGACGGGCCAAAGATATTCATCAGGTAATTATTCATCTTTGCACTACAAGCCAAAAATATTCAGTAATATCATCATTTAGGACTGAGGATGATGAAAAATATCTTAAAAAAACGAATCCAATGAGATAAAAGATTAAAGATTAGGGATTCGTACTTTATTTATCCAAGTTCAAAAATACTCCATAATAATCAATTGTGGATCACAATTCAAGAATGAAGATCAAAACATGGATACAATCAAAGATAGTAACCATAATAGACAACTTGGACAAAGAAAAGAAAATTTTAATTTTTCTGTGAATAGTGTCGTAGTGTTGTATACGTGAATAGTAACCCCGACACAAAAAGGTAGAAATTGCACAAGAAAAATCATACTTCGTGAATAGTGTCGTATACGTGAATAGTACGTATACGTGAATAGTAACCTCGACATAAAAAGTTAAAAATTTCACAATAAAATTCATACCAATATTTTGGCATAATGATATTGAAAGAAATAATATCATTTACGAAGAAAATAACATCCCTTACCTCAAAAAAAATAGTACTTCTACTTGAAATATCAGATGTAATGTTGAAGGAAACTTGCAGTGAATAGCAACTCTCAAAGTATCTAAATACTCACAAAATACGCTCGATAATGTAGAGAGAGAAAACTTATGTTTCTGGTGTGATTTTCAATTCTAACTAAGCACCCTATTTATAGAAAAATGCCAGAACGCCAAAGAAAACTAAATTAATAAAAAATTTCTATGCACATTTTCTTAACCAAAATTCAGCCACCACCAGTGGGGCCCACTACTTCAGCATTATTACACAAAATACAAAAGTGGGGCCCACCCATGTTTTAATTAAAAAAATATTTATTTTTGAAACTTCAATAATTCATAACAAATAGCCCTTTTATTAGAAAAATACGAATTGTATGTCCATTACATAGGAAATTAAATTCTCAACAACTTTGTAGATTTAAATGTTCCCAAATTCCAAACGAAAAATGACCGAAATCTATATACAGACGATTTTCAACACCTCTATTCCAACAAAATACTGATAAAACACCTCAGTATTTATTCCTTCATTTATATCCACATAAAATAAATATTTCCCTATCCATCAGTTATATCCACATAAATATTTCCTTATCATATAAATCAATAATTAATTATTCACAAATAATATTACAGAATCACAATTATGACAACTAGGTCGATTTTCAGGAAAGAGGGGGCTTTCCGATAAGAATTTCTCCTTATTGGCGCGCAATTAGGTGACCAAACCCTTTTTCTAGACAGAACTTCCTTAGACTTACCAATAATGCTATCTAATAATAATATTCAAATAATATGAATTATTGATCTGATAATGGGAAATATTGTGTAGTGACAATTATTAAAACAACAATAATATAAAATATCAACACAGCAATTACTGAATCAAAAAATAAAATATTGAACAATAATTACTGTAACAATTACTGAGTAGTGCCTTCTTACGTAAGAATCAATAATTCAAAAATATTGTTCAATACCGTGTGCTAATGTGCAACCATGTGTATTACTGTATTTTAACCACCGGCTATTCCAACAGTGTTAATGGTAACAATGACGCCGTTATTTATAAAAACTCAAACTTGTCGTTTTCTTCATCCGAATGTTTTTCTTTAGGGGCCCCATAAATGGCTGCACCATCGTACAAATATTCCCCGACAGTAAGAATATTCCACGACCAAACGAATATTCCCCGACAATAATAAATATTTTATAACAACTTACTTATTTTGGAAAATTTGCACATTTTACCCATAACCAAAGCATTATATCAAATTAACACCTTATTATTCGCAATAATAATTAGAGGAAATTTGATTTTATATTATAAAAAGTTGGGGTCTTACAACCTCCCCTCCTTTTGAAATTTCATCCTCAAAATTGACGTACGTACCTGGTGTTTTGAAAAGGTGAGGATACCTCGTTTTCATTTTTGATTCTAGTTCCCATGTCATTTCCTCAATAGCACGGTTCCTCCACAAAACATTAACCTGTGGTATAATTTTTGTGCATAAGAAATGCTCCTTCATATCAAAGATATTTACAAGTACCTCCTCGTACGTTAAATCTTTGGCTATCTCGTCTGGTTCTAACTCAATAATGTAGTTTGGGTCTTTCACATATTTACGAAGCATAGATATGTGAAAAACATTATGAACACGAGACATGCTTGGAGGTAATGCGAGTCTATATGCCACATTTCCTATTCGATCAAGAATCTCAAATGGACCAATAAATCTTGAATTGAGATTTCCTCTCTTCCCAAATCTTGTAACTCCCTTCCATGGAGAAATACGTAACAATACATGATCCCCAATATTAAATTCCATGTCCTTTCGATGAAAATCCGCATAACTCTTTTGTCGATCATGTGTCGTTTGTATACGTTGTCGAATCATTTGGATCTTTTTTGTAGTTATGCGTACCAACTCTAGTCCCAACAACATTGCTTCTTCCACCTCATCCCAGCATACCGGAGAGCGACACTTTCATCCTATAATGCTTCAAATGGAGCCACACCTATACTTGCCTGATAACTGTTGTTGTACGAGAATTCCACCAATAGTAGGTACTTATCCTAACTCCCTTTGAAATCTAGGACACAAAGTCTTAAAAGATTTTCAAGAGTTTGAATAGTCCTTTCTGATTGCCCGTCTGTTTAAGGATGGTATGCCAAACTGAATCGTACGTACGTGTCCATAGCTTTCTGCAAGATAACCCAAAATTATGATGTGAATCTTGGGTCACGATCCGAAACTATGGATACTAGCATGCCATGCAATCTCACAATCTCATTCACGTACATACGAGCAAGACGTTCAAGGGAATATGTCTCCCGTATAGGCAAGAAATGAGCAGACTTGGTTAATCTATCAACAATGACCCAAATCGCATCTATGCCTTCAGAAACCTTGGGAAGACCCGTAACAAAATTTATGGTAATGTGTTCCCACTTCCATTTCAGAATCTCAAGTGGTTGCAATGGACCCTTTGGCACTTGATGCTCCACCTTAACACGTTGACAAGTTAAACACCTCGAGATAAACTCCGTGATCACTCTCTTCATATTTCTCCACCAAAATTTATGTCCAAGACCATGATACATTTTGGTACTCCCAAGATGGATTGTAAATGGTGTGTTGCGTGCCTCCATCATGATTCTATGCTTCAAGTCAGAATCGTTAGGAATGCAAAGTCTGGAGTTGACTTAAAGTATTCCTTCTTCATCGATTCTTGCTTCTGGAATAACACCTTCTTGCAATTTCTTTTTCATACACATTAGCTCTAGGTCCATAACTTGCGCAACTTTAACTTTATCGATTAAAGTCGGTTCTACTCATATATTTATATTAGCACATGGGTACTTGAAGCCTTTACCTCTATCTCCATCCTTTACAAGTCATATAAAATGGGTCTTTGTGTTAACAACATCGCACTCATACCCACATATGTTCTTCTACTCAATACGTGAGCTACCACGTTTACTTTTCCAAGATGGTATTGGATGGTATGATCGTAATCTTTCAACAGCTCGAGCCAACGTTGTTGTCGCATGTTGAGTTCCTTTTGGGTGAAGAAATATTTGAGGCTTTTATGATCTGTATAGATCTCCACTTTCTCCCCATATAGGTAGTGTCTCTAGATCTTCAACACAAAAACGACTGCTGCCAACTCCAGATCATAAGTAGGATAATTCCTCTCATATTCTTTGAGTTGTGGCGAGGCATAAGCTATGACTTTCCCATGTTGCATGAGAACACACCCTAACCCTTTACTTGAAGCATCGTTATAGATAACAAATCCATCCAAACCAGATAGTATTGTCAGAACAGGTTCCGAAATGAGTCTCCTCTTGAGCTCTTGGAAACTCTTCTCGTATCCCACGCTCCATACAAATTGTGTATCTTTCCGTGTCAACTGAGTTAACGGAGTAACGATTCGAGAAAACCCTTCCATGAATCTCTGATAGTAACCAGCTAAGCCCAGAAAGCTACATACTTCAGTCACCGACTTCGGTTGCTCCCAACTTTGTACTGCTTCAATCTTCGTCGAGTCAATAAATACTCCATGTTTTGACACCACGTGCCCAAGGAATGCTACTTCCTCAAGCCAGAACTCGCATTTTTTTAGCTTGGCATATAGCTTGTTATCACGAAGCTTTTGTAGTACCAGCTTCAAATGGCGCTCATGATCTTCACGACTTTTGGAATAGATGAGGATGTCATCAATAAAGACGACAACGAACTGATCCAAATATTCTTTGAACACACGGTTTATCATATCCATGGAAGCAGCAAGAGCATTAGTCAATCCAAAAGACATGACTAAGAATTCATAATGCTCGTACCAAGTTCTGAAGGCAGTCTTTGGAATATCCTCAGTTTTAATCTTCAGCTGATGATATCCAAAACGAAGATCGATCTTTGAAAAGAGTTGTGCTCCTTGCAACTGGTCGAACATGTCATCAATGCGAGGTTGCGGATACCTATTCTTGATGGTCACATGGTTCAATTCCCGATAGTCAATACAAAGTCGCATACTCCCGTCTTTCTTCTTTATGAATAACACAGGAGCACCCCAAGGATATGTACTAGGACGAATGAAACCGATGTCCAACAACTCCTGTAGTTGGACCTTTAACTCCTGAAGTTCAATATGAACCATTCGATATAGGGTTTTAGAAATGGGTTTTGTACCAGATTTAAGGTCAATAAAGAATTTAACTTCACGTTCTGGGCGTAGACCGGGAAGTTCTTTAGGAAATACGTCAAGAAATTCACTAACAACGGAAATATTATTCAAATCTAACGTGTTTTTGTTCAAGTCCATGACATGTGCTAAGAAAGCTTGACATCTGTTTTTCAATAAATGAATGACTTTATGGCTTGACATGATAGTGATTGACTTTAGAGGTTTGGTTGTTTGAATTCGCATAACAGGTTGGTTAGGAATATGAAAACTAACAACCTTACGAAAACAATCAATTTTAGCATGATGAGTGGTTAACCAATCAATCCCTAAAATCACATCAAATACAAGTAATTTCAACGAAATAAGATCGACAGGTAATGTGATGGTTCCAACTTGAATCAAGCATGATTTATAAATAGTAGATGTAATGAAAGTTTCTCGTAACAAAGTCTCAATAGATAAGTCAAAGTCTAATTTCTCTAGAGTCAAGTTCAAATGTTGAGCACAAGCAGGAGAGATAAAAGAATGGGTAGAACCGATATCTAATAAGGTATAAACTTTGCAAGAGTTTATGATTAGCTTATCCGTGATCACCTCATTCGGGTTCCTCGCATTTTGGGCAGTCACGACAAACAACCTTCTAGGAACCACCGACTTTGACTTGTCCGGAACAGCCTTTGGAGTCACTATCCCCATTGGACTTGGTTTTGCTACAAGACAATCTCTAGCTATATGACATTCCTTTCCACAGTTATAACACACCTTGGATTATTGTGGGAAATTTGGACTGATGTGTCCCTCTTTCCCACATTTATAACATACGATCGATGATAGATCTCCTCCCCTAGAAACAGTTGATGTTGGTGCTGACGTCTTCACGTTGTCATTGTTGTACCTTCTCTTTTTGAAATCTCCCCCAGACTCGCTTCTTCAACTATCATGACCATGATTACCACCAGAGTGGTTACCGCTTTTGTCCGGATTTTTTCCTCCCCACTGGTTGTCATTGCTCCGATGACTGCAGCCACTGGTATGACCCTGGTTGTGGTCCCTTTGTTGAACATATTCATTATCTCGCTCTAATAATTGAGCCCTGTTCACAACATCTGAATATAGAGAAAATTTGTGAGAAATAAGATATTGCCGAATTTCAGGTTTCAGATCTCTCAGAAACATCCACGTCATACGTTCCTTATTCTCTACCAAATGAGGTGCAAAATTGGATAACTATGTGAACTTAGCCTCGTACTGGGACACAATCATGTTGTTTTGTTCCAGTCTAATAAACTCTACCTCCTTCGTATGATGAATACTTTCAAGAAAGTACTTATCGTTGAAAATTTTCTGAAACGTTTCCTAAGACATATTGAGTGCGGCTGGCTGGGTACGCTTCACAGACTCCCACCAGTAGTATGCCTCACCACGAAACATAAAAGGTGGTGAATGGAACCTTCTGTTCCTCCGTGCATCCTAAGACATCAAATATCTTGGTCATTTGTATAACCCACGTTTCTGCCTTGATCGGATCCGGCTTTCCCACAAATTTTTGTGGTCCCAATTCTTGGAACTGCTTAGCTATGACAAGCCGTGCATTGCTATCATTTCCACCCGTATTTTGTACACGAATCTCCCTCGTCTGATTTTGCATAAAGTGTAAAAAGCTTCTAAACATCACATCATTCATCGTTTCTTCGGTAGTGTTGTTTGTAGGAGGAATATTGCCTTCCTGTTGCACGTTCCTTTGGTTGGTGATTAAAGGTGTCTCCACGATGTCATTCACTCCATTGTTAACATTCTCAGCTGCAATTCTCAAATACTGCCATAAAACAAAGGTTAATTAAAAAAATTGACATACCACATAATACCCCTATATTATGACCGACCAACGAATAAGCTTAGGTTGGACACACTAGAGAAGGATTTACTTGTCTCTCCCCTCCTAGTTCTATTCCCCGATCTGCGCCAAAGACCATATCCCTAAGCTTTAATACCAACTGTGACACCCCCAAAATAGGTATACATCACTCATTTAGAGTAGCCAAATACATGGTATAAAAACAACTACAATTTCATTATTACAATTGTCGTGCAAAATACGACAACACATATATTGTGAGTTTAAATACAAATATTGTCTTCTAGACAGTATTCAAACTCAATTAAGTCCTCATTACAATTATTGAACACTATTTTACAAAAATAGTGAGGACTGCTAAAACAACTTTCTAGAACCATCACTCCATACCCCGGCTAGTTCCTGTTATAATCTCACCTCCTGAGAAGAAAAATGGAACAAAAAGGAAAAGAGTGAGCTCAATTAGCCTAGTAAAGAATATTATGACTAAGATAATGAACAACAAATTATCGTTAGCTTTCAACAAATCAGATAAAATATAATGGACAACCAGTTTTAGATCAATAGTCGTAGCGGAAATAATAATTCATTAGAAGAGTTAAGTAGAAAATGAAATCTACTATCATCTATGAATTTAAAAGTCCATCATCAATATTTTATCCCTGTAACATCAATCAATATACATCTTAAATCAAATATTCATCTTTGCACTACAGGCCAAACATATTCATTTGTATCACCAGTTGGTCATGTTTATCTCAACACATGTCCATCTTTGCACCACGGGCCAAAGATATTCATCGGGTAATCATTCATCTTTGCACTACAGGCCAAAGATATTTAGTAATATCATCATTTTGGACTGAGGATGATGAAAAATATCCTAAAGAAAATGAATCCAGTGAGATAAAAGATCAAAGATTAGGGATTCGTACTTTAATTTATCCAAGTTCAAAAATACTCAATAATAATCAATTGTAGATCAAAATTCAAGAATGAAGATCAAAACATGGATACAATCAAAGATAGTTACCATAATAGACAACTTGGACAAAGAAAAGAAAATATTAATTTTTCTGTGAATAGTGTCATATTTGTGAATAGTGCCGTTTACGTGAATAGTAACCCTGACACAAAAAGGTAGAAATTCCACAAGAAAAATCATACTTCGTGAATAGTACCGTATTCGTGAATAGTGTCGTATACGTGAATAATATCGTATACGTGAATAGTAACCTCGACATGAAAAAGTAAAAATTTCACAATAAAATTCATATCAATATTTCGGCATAATGATATTGAAAGAAATAATATCATTTACGAAGAAAATAACATCCCTTACCTCAAAAGAACAATACTTTTGACTGGAATATCAGATGTAATGTTGAAGGAAACTTGCACTGAATATTAACTCTCAAAGTATCTAAATACTCACAAAAATATACTCGATAATATAGAGATAGAAAAACTTATGTTTCTGGTGTGATTTTCAATTCTAACTAAACACCATATTTATAGGAAAATGCCATAACGCTAAAGCAGATTAAATTAATAAAATATAAATAAAATTTTTCTACGCACATTTTCTTGACCAAAATTCATCCACCACCAGCGGGGGCCCACCAATTCATCATTATTCCACAAAATACAAAAGTGGGGCCCACCCATGTTTTAATTAAAAAAACATTTATTTCTGAAACTTCAATAATTCATAACAAATAGCCCTTTTATCAGAAAAATACAAATTTTATGTCAATTCCATTGGAAATTAAATTCTCTACAACTTTGTAGATTTAAGTTTTCCCAAATTACAAACGAAAAATGACCGAAATCCAAATACTGACGATTTTCAACACCTCTATTCCGACAAAATACTGATAAAACTCCTCAACATTTATTCCTTCATTTATATCCACATAAAATAAATATTTCCCTATCTATTAGTTATATCCACATAAATATTTATTTGTCATATAAATCAATAATTAATTATTCACAAATAATATTACAGAATCACAATTATGACTGTAACGAACGAGATTTTGTAATTTAAATTTAATATTTATTGAATTAAATAAATATTCTCGATGAATTGATTATTGGATTAAATAATTAATTTGATGTAATCGTGGTAGATTAATTTAATTATATGTGTTATATTTATTAAATTAATGTGGAGAATTTTTATTATTCAAAGTATGTACTTATGTGAGCTTATGAATTAAATTAAATATTTAAGAAGCATAATGTTATTTTAATTAATTTAATAATTTATTAGAGAATTAATTATTTGATATAATAAATAAATGAGAAATTTAATTTTATGACTATGTGAATTAATGAGAAATTATTATATTTTATTTAAATTAAATTAAACGAGATATTTGATTATTGTGTAATTGGGTGTGACCTTATTAAACTATAGTATAAAGGATTAATGAAATTAAATGGGTTTGAGTTTTTAAGAGTGGCCAAACAAGGCCTTAAGAGAAGTTGAGAGTAGTTAACCACGTAGGGGTTAACTGACCTCAACGTTATTGGTTATAATAAGTGCGCCTTCATCAATTTTCATTATTACGTATATTATTTAGAAACAAAAACCTGAGAGTCAGAGAATTCAGAGAGAGTTAGAGAAATTTGTGATACTGAAGAATCAAAAGGATTACTTGAGGGTAATATCTTCAACCTAGTTTTATTTATGTCATTAGAGTTTTCATGAAAATGGCTTTAAGTTTTGTTAAAACTTCTGTAATTGGAAAAGGGTAGTGATTATGTGTTATATATGTGGTAAGATGTGTTACTATATATTGTATATTTCTATATCATCAGTTTCATAAAAAATTATGTCGTAGATTGTTTCTTCAAAAATTACAAAGTATAAAAATATGGCCATATGGCCTTACATACCAAATTTAACACAATAATCATAAGTGGTATCATAAATTTACACTTGTATATAATTATGCATGTTAAAACGAAGGAATCAAACTCCAAATGAACATATTTAGTGTTATAATGAACCTGTAATGTTGATTTTCCTGTTTTGTGTTGAAAACTTTCAAGAAAATCAAGAACAGTAATTTATATGTTTTGATTCTGCAAAATTATGTATTTTAACATGTTAAAATTATGCTAGAAAGGTTAAGTAATAGTTATATGTGTATGACAATGTTTGGGTATGTCTAAATTCGTGTAGAAATAATTTAATTGAAAGTTATGGCCATGTTCTGTGTTCATCAAGAGAACATATTAACTTGTGAGAGATTTGTTGGCCTAATTTGGCCTTGTTATGCGTAACTCGCAGAAATCGAGTCTGGTAACCTCGTTTTAATGGCGTTACCAAACTAAAAAAAAATAAAAATAAAAATAAAATAAAATAAAATAATAATAATAATAATAATTAATTAAAATATTTATCAAATAAAAAGAATATTTTAATTGAGATATTTATGGAATAAAATAAATATTAGATGAAAATTATTATTAAAAATATTTTAATTGAGATATTTATGGAATAAAATAAATATTCGATGGAAATTATTATGAAATAATTTTTTCGAGTGTAATAATAGTAAGGGAATGAAAATATTCTAATTTAATTAAGTAATTAAATTAGAAGGGTAATTATTCGTTAAATAAAGTGGAGTTTGTATTAAATAATTAAGTGAAAATGTAACTAATGAATGTTCTGAATACATAGGGTATGTGTGTAGGATTTGTGGTGAACGGAAGTAGTAATCGTTTAGCCTACGCACGAGGCAAGTTCCTAAACCTTGTTTCTTTACATAAAGCAAGTTCCTTATTCTATCTTGTTTATTATTGTTCAAATCAAGATTTCATATTAGATGTTATCATTCTTTAAAAACATGATTCATGTTATACAATACTTATTCGATTGTATACATCTTGAACTTTATTATTCAAATTAAATATCAATTATTGTTGAACTTTGTAAGACTAGCGAACCCTTATTGATTCGACTAGTCCATAGTTGATGAACGTTCTAAATTTTAGAACCATTGTTAAGCTTATCCAAACCAAACTTCATTTGGTGTAGACTCTAATGTCAAACTGAGATGAACAACCCTGTTATACGGGATTAATAATGCTTTAGCGTTAAGATATTGTGCACAATATGGTACTAAGGGTTGATCCCCCTAAGTACGAAAAGAAGAGTCCATAGTCTTATGACTGTTAAAGGTTTCAAGTATAAACATTTGACAACCTAGGACGTAGTTCAAGGTCTTATGACCCTCAGAAATTCTTTTGATTCTTGTTAATCATTCTTGATTCAAAAGCCAAGTTTTCTTATTTCAGAAGTCATTGATTCATTCGCATGTTATTATTTTATTGTTATATTATTATACTTGTGGGTAATTGTGCTCACTCTTGCGTAATAATAACATTGCAATTAAGAACGAAAGGTCTGACGAGCCTTCGACTAGTAAAGGCAAGGGGCAAAGTTAACAAGTGATGAAGACTTGTTGTTTATTTGTTATGTTATGTTTCAGACTTATGTTTAAGTTGTGTAAGACTTAATATTTGTTTATCTTTCCGCATTTGAGATTTAAGGTTAGTATGACCTGGGATTGATGTATTTTATTTTCATATGTTGTAACTCCATAAGGAGAGGATTTATTTATATCTATTTATGGTTTTTCATTTATTATGGGTAGATAAATACATGATGTTTGGACAGTGAACACCAAATCCCGAGGAAATTGAAGTACTTGGATTTGGGGGTGTCATAGGTTGGTATCAAAGCTGTAGGTTATGAACCTTAGGTGGGGGAACAACCTTAGGTAATAGCCTTATAGGAAGAACATAGTGATGGAAAACTCTTATCGAGTTCTAAGAAATGAATTTCTTAATTCATTGACGATAATAAAAGACTTTATGTGCTTATGTGTTAAATTATGTTCTCGCTAGTACGACTTAGTAACTAAAACATGAAACTGTGTTGTCAGGATGTCAGATGTTGGAGGAGCTAGTCGAGTTGGGGAGGAGGAACCCCGAGTGCCTACGGAGGAGGAGCCCCAAGACATTCATGTCGTCAGGGAGCAGTTAGTACAGAGAGAGCCATCTCCGTTGATCATTGTTATTGGTCAAGAGCATGAGCCTGAGACTGATCAAGAGGAGGATCCTGAGGAGGAAGAGGAAGAAGAGGAGTTCCCACCGAACTCCATCGATGCTGAGATGTACGACGAGTTATATGACTGTAACATAGAGTTACGTGACACTGTGCAGGATCTGACTGGGCGGGCGATTATTCAGCTGATTACCATCTAGCAGAAGGATAGGGAGGTTCTGACTCTTCACACACGTCTAGAAAACGTGGAGTGGGATTTGGTTCACGAGAAGGGTCAAACCGAGGAGAAGTCCGAAGAAATAGAGAAGTTGAAGAATGACCTGAAAGAGAGCTCAGAAAGGCTGACCATAGCAGAGGAGGCCTGGGTAAGAGAATCACGTCGTGCTGATCTTACAGAAGAGGATTGTCGTGTGAAGAAGACTAAGCTTGGGGAGACGTACTCTACACTTTAAAATGCAATGGATGAGGTTTAGGATCGAGTTATGAAGTACCCAATCTAGTTTGAAGGACTACCATCATATATGCTAGATCGTCGGACGATGTCCCACATCATGGAAGAGGAACGTAGCAAGGCTATTCAGTGCCTTAACAGGTAGTGATAGGATTTGTTTAATTATGTGAACAACTTATATGGTATTTAGATGTAAATTCCGATGTGTTTATAAACAAAGGAATATTTTAATGTTTTTAAATCCTGTAGATTCTTTATCTTGGGATAGTTGATGTAAATAGTAGTGATGCTATCGTTTGATGTTAAAACTTTTGATTTGAATAAAATATCAGAGTTTATTGAGATAATGTGTTAAGTGATTATGTTTAAATGTTTTAGTTAAGCCTTAAATATTTAAAGGATTGAATAAAGACCTAATAAGCGTATATTCTTATCAGAAACATGCCGCCGAGAATGTAAGACCCCAACTTTTAAAATAAAGATGAATTTTTTATAAATATTATTTTTGAATATTATGGATTAAATTTGATATAATGTTATAGTTGTGTGTAATATTTATAAATTTTTCAAAGTAAACAAGTTGTTATAAAATATTTGTTTGGTGGGGAATATTCTTTTTGTCCGGGAATATTCATACGACCGGACAATCCATTGGTGGACCCCACAACGGAAGTATTATCGTAGTTAGAAAATGACAAAATTATCTTTCTATAAAAATAACGGTGGAGGTGTTACCATTAAACCTGTTGAACTACCCGGTAGTAAAAGAACACGATGTCTGGCGTGGTTGCGTAGTAGCAGACGCGGTATTGATTATTGATACTTACGTGAGAAGTCACTCACCTATACTCAATTATTGCTCTGATGAATTGTTGCATCATATCTCTTATATTATTGATTCAATTATTGTCACAAGATCATCATCAGTATAATATGTTATATTATTAAATCAATAATTGAGACGACAAGTTATAAATGATTAATAATTGTTGAAAGATTAAATATGTGTTGATTAAGAATAAAATGATTTGTGGTAATATTTATTCAACCCTTGATGTATATAAAGAGTCTATTATGAGACGTTTCTGGTAAGTTTGGTTATTTTATGGGGGGCCCATGTGTCATCATCTAAGAGTCTCTTCGTCAATAGTAATTACCTTCGTTAATAGTAATTACCTTCGTTAATAGTAATTACCTTTACCAGACGTCAAACCACTTGCCGTTTCATATTACAGGCGTCGAACCAATTGTCGTTTCACATTACAGGCGTCAAACCACTTTTCTTTTCACATCACCAGTCGTCAAGCCACTTGCCTTTTCACATTGCAAGTGCTAAACTAGAAATCTTCTATAAATAGAGGCCTAGTGCTTCATTATTTTTCATGAATTCATTCAAGCTATAGAGAGAGAAAAGTATAGAGAGAATAAGAGAGAAAGAAGAAGAGTAATCTGTTACTACACTACTGCAGTATTCAATCTCCTACTAATGTAAGGGGTGTTATTTATTTTGTATTCGTGAAGAGAACTTCTGTTATTCCAGTCTTTATTATTCTGTTGGAATAACCTGTATACGCGGGATACCCTATACTTGGTGAAATTCTTCTGTTACTCCAGTCTTTATTATTCTATTGGAACATCTTGTTGGTGCGTTTATGCATGACCTGGTTCCATTATTAATTATTCTGTTGGAATATCCTGTCTATGCGTTTCACGCCGGATCTGATTCCATTCTTTATTATTCTATTGGAATATCACATGCATGCGTTTTTCTGTGGGACCGATTCCATTCTTTATTATTACGTTGGAATATATCTTTATGTGACGTTTCTGTGGGACCGATTCCATTCTTTATTATCTTTGTTGGAATATCCATGCATGCATTTTACATTTGGACTGGTTTCGTTATTTATTATACATTGGAGTAACTCGCATATGCGGTCTATCGCATGCACGGTGATTTCTTTTGTTATTTCATTCTTTATTATACTCGGTTGGATAAAACTTTGACTTCTATACTCTATGAAATTAGTGGAATATCCTTGATATTTGCGCTTCATCCAAAGATATCTTTTCATGGAAATATTCTTACGAGCATTCTTGAATTTTACTCTATAAAAGCAAGATCATGTTGACAATTTGGACGTTATTGGTTCTGGATAAATTTATTCTTGAACTTGTTTTATTGAATTCTTATATCATTGTCATCATCCTCATGTTTATATTATGTTGAAAGTCATCTGTATTTTGTAGTGCATAGATGGACTTGGAATGATTATGATTAGGGATTATTCGGTGTAATCATGGTAGTAATGTTACAAATGATGTGGTAAAAGTTATCATTGGCCGTAGTGCATTGATGGACGATTGTTGGCATGATCATGACCATTAATGAATCTGAATGTCCTTGGGCGTAGTCATGGATAATTTGTGGTCGTGATACTAAAGAATATCCTTGGCCATAGTGAAGGGGTGATTCGATGATGTGGATTATTTATTGTCGAGTCTCAAATGATAAAAGTCATGAAAAACCTTTTAAATCATAGAAGATAGTAGATTTAATTCTCTACTTGACACTTCTAATGGATTACTTATTCCGCTGCACTTAAACTTGATGTTTTTTATATTTTATTAGTTTAACCCTGTTGAAGGCTAATGATAATTTATTCTGCATTATCTTAGTCATAATATTTCTTACTGGGCTAGTTGAGCTCACCCTTTCTTTCACTGTTCTCTTCAGGAAATGAGAATATAGCTGGGACGAGTTGGGGAACGGAGTGATGGACCAGATGATAGTATTAGTAGTCCTCACTATTCTGTTAAATAGTGTGACAATAATTGTAATGAGGACTCTTTTTGAGTTTGTATACTCTCTAGTACACAATATTTGTATTCAAACTCACAGTTTACGTTTTGTCGTATTGCACACAACAATTGTATTATTAAGTTGTATTTAAATTCTGTACGATGTATCTGGCGATTCAAGATGGGTGATGTATACCTAATTTTGGGGGCGTCACAGTTGGTATCAAAGCTTAGGGATATGGTCCCTGGCTAAGATGTGAGAATAGAACTAGGAGGGGAGAGCCGGGGAATTCCTTCGCTAGTATGACCTACCTAAGTTTATGTGGTATTTAATTGGTCGGTCAGAATATAGGGATATTATGTTACATGTCAATTAACCTTTTGTTTTGTGGCAGTATCTGAAAATGACATCCGAGAATATTCAGAATAGCAATGGAGCACAGGCGACCGTTGATTCACCACATATCAATAATCAGGATAATGTGCACCAGGAAGGCGACAATCCTCATGAAAATAACAACACTGACCAAATGATGAATGATGGATTGTTCAGAGGCTTTATGCAATTCATGCAAACAGTAGACGAGAGCGGCTTCTGTCCAAAATATAGGTGGAAACACTGGAAACTCTCGAGCGGTCACCACTAAACAGTTTAAGGAGCTGGGACCACCAGAGTTTGAGGGAGAGCCAAAACCACTTATGGCAGAAGCATGGATAAAGCAGATCACCAAGATATTTGATGTCTTGGGATGCTCCGAGGAGTAAAAGGTTCCCTTTGCCGCCTTTATATTGCGCGGAGAGGCAGATTACTGGTGGGAATCGGTAAATTGTGCTCAACCTGCCGTACTAAAAATTTCTTGGGAGAAGTTCCAAGAGCTGTTCAACGACAAATACTATCCCGAAAGTATTCGTCACAGGAAGGAGGTGGAGTTTATCAAATTGGAGCAATATAATATGACCGGTGTCGCAATACGAGGCAAAATTTGCGGAGTTTTCCCGATTTCGTCCCACTTGGTGGATAATGAAGAGAGAATGGCGCGAATGTTTTTAAGAGGTTTGAAGCGGAGAATACGTCAACATCTTATTTCTCATAAAGCGTGTTTGAATTCAGGATGTTGTAAATAGGGCTCATTGGTGGAGTAGCGATAACGAGTCAATAACCAAAAGAAGCGGTAAATGACAAAATGATAATACCGGTGAGATCGGTCATTGAAGCGGTGACAACAAGCGTGGAGGAATCAACGAGGCTAGAAATGGTAACCACCGGTGGTAATCGAGGCCAAAACAATAAGAATGGACATTTCAAGAAGAAGAGATTCAAAAAATGATGGAAAGGCAAAGGTCACACCAAAGACCCGTTGTTAAGGAAGGAGAAAGACCATCTATCATATGCTTCAAATGCGGAGGGAGGGACACATCGGTCCAAATTACGCTAAGGCGATGTCGTCAAACCCTAAGCATGTTATAATTGTGGAAGAGAAGGTCATTGTTAATAAATTTAGCCCAATTTTGTCATTCACTTCGTGGAGAAGATAAATTCAGCTAGGATGGAGGTATTGATCTTTGTTCCAGAAAGGTCATCATGTCCTTTGGATTGATATAATGCTTCTTGCCGCCATCATGGAAAAGTCAAAGCAAGGAACACAGGAATACCATAGATAGCGTACAACACACAAGACTCAAGAAGCAGTTTGCAATACATCAGGAATACAAAATGTATTATGATATTGGAGGGGTCATGCTATGCCATGAACAAACATACATTTTGGTGGAGCAATAGAGAGAGAGATAGCGTTGTTTATCTCAAGGTGTCTAACTTGTCTAACAACGAGTTAAAAGCAGAGCATCAAGTACCAAAAGGTCCATTACAACCACTTGAAATTCCGAATGGAAGTGGGAGCACATTACCATAGATTTAGATTCGGTCTTCCTAAGGTTTCTCAAGGCATAGATGCGATTTGGGTCATTGTTGATAGATTGACCAAGTCTTCTCATTTCTTACCGATACGAGAAACTTATACACTTGAACTTCTTGCTCGTATGTACATAAACGAGATTGTAAGACTGCATGGTATCCCTAAGTATCCATTGTTTGATCATCGAGACCCAAGATTCACTTCACAATTTTGGGTTAGTTTGCAAAAACTATGAGGCACGGACTTCACGATTTAGCTTCGGCATATCATCCTCGAGACAGACAGACGAAATGGAGAGGACTATTCAAAGTCTTGAAGATCTATTAAGACTCTGTGTCCTTGATTTTAAGGAAAGTTGGGACAAGTTCTTACCATTGGTGGAGTTTTCCTACAACAACAGTTATCAAGCAAGTATTGGCATGGCTCCATTCGAAGCGTTGTATGGAAGAAAGTGTCGTTCTACAGTATGCTGGGATGAGGTGGGTGAAGCAACGTTGTTGGGACCGGAGTTGGTACGTATTACTACGAAAAAGATTCAAACGATCTTACAACGTATAAAAACCTCACAAGATCGACAAAAGAGTTATGTTGATCTTCATCGGAAGGACGTGGAATTCGATATAGGAGATCATGTGTTGTTACATGTTTCTCCATGGAAAGGAATTACGAGATTTGGAAAGAGAGGAAAACTCAATCCTCGATTCATCTACAAGCATTTTAATCCTCGATCGAGTAGAAGCGTGGCCTATAGACTCGCTTTACCGCCAAGTATATCTCATGTTCATAACGTTTTTCACATATCCATGTTACGTAAATATGTGAAAGACCCGAACCACATTATTGAGTTAGAAGCCGGACAAAATAGCGGAAGATTTGGCGTATGAAGAGGTTCTGTTCAAATCTTGGATAAGAAGGAACATATTCTACGCTCCAAGGTTATACCTCAAGTCAAAGTTTTGTGGAGAAACCACGATGTTGAGGAAATGACTTGGGAGTTAGAATCTAAAATGAAATCAAGGTATCCTTACCTCTTGATATACCAGTATCGCACTACCCTAATTTTGAGGGCAAAATTTCATAAGAAGGGAGGTTGTAAGACCCCAACTTTTATAAATAAAGATGAATTTTCTATAAATATTATTTTTGAATATTATGGAGTAAATTTGATATAATGTTATAGTTTTAGGTAATATTTATAAATTTTGCAAAGTAGGCAAGTTGTTATAAAATATTTGTTTGGTCTGGGAATATTCTTTTGTGTGGGGAATATTAAATGACGGCAAGACAATCATTAAGTGGACCCCTACAACGGAAGTATTGTCGTAGTTAGAAAATGACAAAATTATCTTTCTATAAAAATAACAAATGGAGGTGTTATCGTTAAAAGCTGATTGAACTACCCGGTAGTAAAAGTACTGATGTCTGGCATTGGTTGCATAGTAGACACTTGCGGTATTGATTATTGATGCTTACGTGAGAAGTCACTCAGCTATACTCAATTATTGCTAAAGTAATTGCTACATCATATCTCTTATATTATTGATTCAATTATTGTCACAGTATCATCTGTATAATATGTTATATTATTAAATCAATAATTGAGATGACAAGTTATAAATGATTAATTATTGTTGAAAGATTAAATATGTGTTGATTAAAAATAAAATGATTTGTGGTAATATTTATTCAATCCTTGATGTATATAAATAGTCTATTATGAGACGTTTGTGGTAAGTTTGGATATTTTATGGGGGCCCATATGTCATCATCTAAGAGTCTCTTCGTCAATAATAATTACCTTTACCAAACGTCAAACCACTTGTCGTTTCATATTACAGACGTCGAACCAATTGTCGTATTCAATCTCCTACTAATGTAAGGGGTGTTATTTATTTTGTATTCGTGAAGAGAACTTCTGTTATTCCAGTCTTTATTATTCTATTGGAATAACCTGTATACGCGGAATACCCTATACTTGGTGAAATTCTTCTGTTACTCCAGTCTTTATTATTCTGTTGGAACATCCCGTCGAATGCGTATTACGCGTGACACAGTTCCATTATTTATTATTCGTTGGAATATCACATCTATGCGTTTCACATGGGACCGATTCCATTCTTTATTATTACGTTGGAATAATATCACATGCATGCTTTTTCTGTGGGACTCGATTCCATTCTTTATTATTACATTGGAATATCACATGTCTGCATGCATTTTACGTCGGACTGATTCCATTCTTTATTATCTTTGTTGGAATATATCGTCTCAGACGTTTTCTGGCGGGACTGGTTCCGTTATTTATTATCTGTTGGAATAACTTGCCTGTGCGGTCTATCGCATGCCTGGTGATTTCTTTTGTTATTCCATTCTTTATTATACTCAGTTGGATAAAACTTTGACTTCTATACTCCATGAAATTAGTGGAATATCCTTGATATTTGTGCTTCATCCAGTATCTTTTCATGGAAATATTCTTCTGAGCATTCTTGAATTTTACTCTACAAAACAGTATCACGTTGACAATTTGGACGTTATTGGTTCCTGGATAAATTAATTCTTAAACTTGTTTTATTGAATTCTTATATCATTGTCATCATCCTCATGTTTATATTATGTTGAAAGTCATATGTGGCCTGTAGTGCATAGATGGACTTGGTATGATTATGATTAGGGATTATTCGGTGTAATTATGACCGTAATGTTACAAATAATGTGGTACAAGTTATCATTGGCCCGTAATGCATTGATGGACAGTTGTTGGCATGATCATAACCATTAATAAATACACGAATATCCTTGGCTGTAGTGCATGGATAATATTTTGTCGTGATACTAAAGAATATCCTTGGCTATAGTGCAGGGGTAATTTGATGATGTGGATTATTTATTAAGCTGAGTCTCAGCGATAAAAGTCATGAAAAACCATTTAAATCATAGAAGATAGTAGATTTTATTCTCTACTAGACTCTTCTAATGGATTGTTTGTTCCGCTGCAGTTAAACTTGATGTTTATTATATTTTATTAGTTTAACCCTATTGAAGGCTAATGATAATTTATTCTGCATTATCTTAGTCATAATATTTCTTAATGGGCTAGTTGAGCTCACCCTTTCTTTCACTATTCTCTTCAGGAAATGAGAATATAGCTGGGACGAGTCGGGGAACGGAGTGATGGACCAGATGATAGTATTAGTAGTCCTCACTATTTTGTTAAATAGTATGACAATAATTGTAATGAGAACTCCTTTTGAGTTTGTATACTCTCTAGTAGACAATATTTGTATGTAAACTCACAGTTTATGTTTTGTCGTATTGTACACGACAATTGTATTATTAAGTTGTATTTGAATTATGTACGATGTATTTGGCGACTCAAGATGGGTGATGTATACCTAATTTTGGGGGCGTCACAGAGAAGACGACCAAATCGTCGACAAGCCCAGGAAGGGTCAATGAATAACAACAACAACAACGCCAATGCTGACCCCGTTCAATAGTTGGTGAACTTACTGGCTGGAGCAATTAACAATAAACCCCAAGCTCCACTAAATAAAACGTTCAAGGATTTCAAGGCGGTGGGATCGCCAGAGTTTAAAGGCTCCATGTACCCGAAAGAGGCTCAAACTTGGGTTATGGAGATGGAAAAAGTTTTGACGTCGCCAGAGTCAGATAGGACCAGAAAATAGCCTACGCGACGTTCATGCTGAAATCCGAAGCCAGTTATTGGTGGCAAGCAAATAAGGTCCGAGGAGGTGAAGGTGTGATTACCTTGGAGAGGTTCAAGGAGACGTTTTTCGAGATGTATTTTCCGACCAGCTTGCAGAACCAAATGGAGGTCCAGTTTCTAGAGTTGAAACAGGGAAATATGTCCGTACCAGATTATGCGGAAAAATTCAATTAGTTGGCTAGGTTCGCCCCGTATCAAGTACACACGGCTGAGATAAAAGCAAGAAGGTTTGAACAAGGACTGAAGCCCTGGTTATATAGCAAAGTATCAATGTTTCAGCAAAACACTTTTGTTGGAGTACTGGAAAAAGCCATCCTCGCTGAAGGTGGGAGCGATGTGGTGACCAAGTAAAATCAGGATCAGAAGAAGAAGAAGATCTAAAATGAGGGAAATAACAAAGTCAGTGGCAGCAACACGGGATGAAGTATCAATCAGAAAAGGAGATGGACTGACAACTCATCAACTGGAAATCAGCAAGGAGGTCAAAAGAAGAGGATCGAAGCATGCCCGACCTGCTGGAAAGCTCATCTGGCAGTTTTCATGAAGGGAAAATGAGTGTGTTATAATTGTGGTCAGGAGGGCCACATAGCACCTAACTGTCCTAACCCAAAGAAGGGTGCATGTTTCATTTGTGGCTCAAAGGATCATCTTGCAAGGGACTATCCTTAGAAGGGATCTGGAGGGGTAGGATCAGGAGGAAATAGGGGAAGCAACGGTGGAAGTGCTCTGACTATCACAGGACCAACCGCAACCAACCGACCGACCGCCAGAACATTCAACATGACGACGTAGGATGTAGTTCAGTCTCGTGATGTGGTGTTAGGTATCATTCCGATCAATAAAGTTAATGCTTATGTATTATTTGATTCGGGTGCTACTTGTTCATTTATATCCGATGACTTTGCTAAGAACTTAGAATTGCCTAAGGATGAGTTAGAACACCCCATGAACATAGAAATTGTGAATAGAGAAATAATCCATGTTAAGTACGTACATAAGAACTGTAGAGTGGATATTAAGGGTAATATCATGAACGTAGATCTTATCCTTATTCAACTTGGAGAATTTGACGTTATCTTGAGAATGGACTGGTTATTCAATTATGGGGCTGTAATTGATTATCAGAAGAAGCGTATTAACCTTATGACTCCGTCAAAGGTTGTGTTTTATGGTAGCAAGTCACCTAGATAAGCGAGTTTTCTAATGATGATGCAGGCCAGGAAGTTGTTAAGACAAGGATGTGTAGGATATCTAGCTTACATACTCGACAATTGTAAAGAGAATACGAAAGTAGAGGAGATACCAGTAGTGAGGGACTTCGCAGACGTATTTCTAGATGATTTACTAGGATTTCCGCCAGATAGAGAGGTTGAATTTGTGATCGATTTGGAACCAGTAACGGCTCCAATATCGAAGGCACCGTATCGAATGGCACCAGTAGAGATGAAAGAATTGATGGTACAACTACAAGAATTACTGGACAAGAAGTACATTCAACCGAGCGTATCACCGTGGGGAGCACCGATGTTATTTGTGAAGAAGAAGGACGGGACGATGCGACTCTATATTGACTATAGAGAACTGAATAAGGTCACGATTAAGAATATATTTCCATTACCGAGGATCGACGACCTATTTGATCAATTGAAGGGAACGAGATACTTTTCCAAATAAACTTGAGGAGTGGTTATCATCAACTGAAGGTGAGGCCAGAGGATGTACCGAAGACAGCGTTCAGAACACGATATGGTCACTATGAATTTTTGGTAATGTCATTTGGTCTAACGAATGCTCCTGCAGTATTTTATGGGCTTAATGAATGGAGGGTTCAAGCCGATTTTGGATAAATTTGTAGTGGTATTTTTAGATGATATTTTGGTATATTCAAAAACCAAGGAAGAACATGAAGAGCATTTGAAGTTAATGTTGGAAGCTTTAAGAAGGGAGAAGTTGTATGCTAAGTTTTTAAAATGCGAATTTTGGATTGAGCGGGTACAATTTCTTGGACATGTGATTGATAAAGACAGAATTTCGGTAGTTCCATCCAAAGTCGAAGCCGTGATAAACTGGGATCAGCAGAGAACGCAGTCGGAAGTACGAAGTTTTCTTAGATTGGCAGGATATTATAGAAGATTCATTCAAGACTTTTCCAAGATCGCAACTCTGTTAACGAATTTGACTCGAAATGCTGTGAAATTTGTTTGGACGGAGATGTGTGAGGAAAGCTTTCAATAATTTAAGAAGAGGTTGAGTACATCACATGTGTTGTCTCTTCCGGATGATAAAGGAAATTTTGTTGTTTATAGTGATGTGTCGCATAAAGGACTTGGCTGTGTGCTTATGCAAAACGACAGAGTCATTGCGTATGCATCACGAAAATTGAAGGATTATGAGAAGGGGCATCCGACCCATGACTTGGAGTTAGCTGCAGTAGTTTTTGCTTTGAAAATCTGGAGGCACTATCTCTATGGGAAGAAGTGTGAAATATATACAGACCACAAGAGTCTAAAATATATTTTTACACAGAAGAACTTGAATATGCGCCAAAGAAGGTGGTTGGAGTTAATTAAGGACTATGATTGTGAGATTTTATACCATCAAGGGTAAAGGCAAATGTGGTTCTTAGGCGCCTTAAGTAGAAAGGGTTGGGAGAAATTGATGATGTTGACCGCTCAGGAGGAGCTAATTTCAGAAATGGAGAAACCTAAGTTGGAAGTGAAGTACCCTATGAAAATTAATGAGAAGCTATTTCAGATGCAATCTGGTACAAACCTACTAGATAAAGTTAAGGAGGCTTAACTTCAGGACAAATAATGTAAAAAGGTGAAAAAGAAGATATCCGAAGGAACGGAACTGAGATTCAAGATGGAAAAGGAAGGAATACTGAGATTTGAGAACCGAATTTGGGTACCATAGTACCAGAGATTAAGGAAGACATTTTGAACGAGGCTCATAGCTCACGATATTGATTCACCCTGGTAGTACCAAGATGTACCAAGATCTTAGACATCATTTCTGGTGGCCAAATTTGAAACGAGATGTTGCAGAGTGTGTTGCCAAATATCTAACCTGTCAGAAAGTGAAAGCAGAACATCAGAGGCTGAGTGGGTTGCTACAACCGTTGGAGATCGCAGAATAGAAATGGGAACATATTACGATGGACTTCGTGGTTGGCCTTCCGACAACTCAGAAAGGCTATGACGCAGTATGGGTTATCGTTGATCGATTGACGAAATCCGCACACTTCCTTCCGATCAAAATTAGATTCAACATAGACCAGTTGGCAAGGTTATATGTGAAAGAGATTGTTTCGAGGCACAGATTTCCGGTGTCAATTATTTCCAATAGGGATCCGCGCTTTACATCAAAATTCTAGAAACGTCTACAGGAATGCATAGGTACGCAATTGCGAATGAGTACAACATATCACCCTCTAGACAAATGGGCAGAGTGAAAGAACGATTCAAACATTAGAAGATATGTTAAGAGCTTATGTACTTGACTTTAAAGGAAATTGTGATCATCACCGACAGCTCGTAGAGTTCGGCTACAACAATAGTTACCAAGCTAGTATTGGCATACCGCCTTATGAAGAGTTATATGACAGAAAGTGCAGAACTACGCTTTATTGGGATGAAGTTGGCGAGAGACAATTACTATGCCTAGAATTGGTACAGCAGACAGTAGAGATAGTTAAAGTGATCCGAACAAGACTGGTAGCAGCTCAAGATAAGCAGAAGAAATATGCCGATCCATACCATAAAAATGTTGAGTTTGAATCGGGTAGTTATGTGTTCTTGAAGGTCTCTCCTGGAAGGGAAAGATCAGGTTCAGAAAGAAAGGGAAATTAAGCCCAAGATTCATTGGACCCTTTGAGGTACTGTGAAGGATCGAAGAAGTTGCATATGAGGTAGCCTTACCTCCAGCACTCGAGAATGTCTACAACATTTTTCATGTTTCAGTTTTACGACCCTACAAACCCGATTACAAGCACATTATTGAATATGAACCCCTTCATTTTGAGAAAGACTTATCCTATGAAGAAATTCCTGTTCAGATTGTTGATTAGAAAGAGCAAGTACTCAGAAATAAAATAATACCTTTTGTTAAGGTAATTTGGAGGAACCACAACGCTGAAGAGGCTACGTGGGAACTCGAAGAGAATATGATGAAGAATTACCCCCATTTATTTACTTAATTTATGTGTAAGCGATTCTAGGAACAGAATCTTTGTAGGGGGGGGGAGAATGTAACGGGTCGAATTGATTGAGTCGTGATTCTGAGGACATAATCCTTTTAAGGGAGAAAGATGTGACAAACGAGATTTTGTAATTTAAATTTAATATTTATTGAATTAAATAAATATTCTCGATGATTTAATTATTGGATTAAATAATTAATTTGAGGCAATTATGGTAGATTAATTTAATTATATGTGTTATATTTATTAAATTAATGGGGAGAATTTTTATTATTCAAAGTATGTACTTATGTGAGCTTATTGAATTAAATTAAATATTTAAAAAGCATAATGTTATTTTAATTAATTTAATAATTAATTAGAGAATTAATTATTTGATATAATTAATAAATGAGAAATTTAATTTTATGACTATGTGAATTAATGAGAAATTATTATATTTTATTTAAATTAAATTAAACGAGATATTTGATTATTGTGTAATTGGGTGTGACCTTATTAAACTATAGTATAAAGGATTAATGAAATGAAATGGGTTTGAGTTTTTAAGAGTGGCCAAACAAGGCCTTAAGAAAAGTTGAGAAGCGATTAACCACGTGAGGGTTAAGCGACCTCAACGTTATTGAATTATAATAAGTGCGCCTTCATCAGTTTTCATTATTACGTATATTATTTAGAAACAAAAACCTGAGAGTCAGAGAATTCAGAGAGAGTTAGAGAAATTTGAGATATTGAAGAATCAGAAGGATTGCTTGAGGGTAATCTCTTCAACCCAGTTTTATTTACGTCATTAGAGTTTTCATGAAAATTGCTTTAAGTTTTGTTAAAACTTCTGTAATTGGAAAAGGGTAGTGATTATGTGTTATATATGTGGTAAGATGTGTTACTCTATATTGTATATGTCCATATCATCAGTTTCATAAAAAACTATATCGTAGATTGTTTCTTCAAAAATTACACAGTATGAAAATATGGTTATATGGCCTTACATACCAAATTTAACACGATAATCATAAGTGGTATCTTAAATTTACACTTGTATATAATTATGCATGTTAAAACGAAGGAATCAAACTCCAAATGAATAGATTCAGTGTTATAATGAACCTGTAATGTTGATTTTCATGTTTTGTGTTGAAAACTTTCAAGAAAATAAAGAACAGTAATTTATATGTTTTGATTCTGCAAAATTATGTATTTTAACAAGTTAAAATTATGCTAGAAGGGTTAAGTAATAGTTATATGTGTATGACAATGTTTGGGTAAGTCTAAATTCATGTAGAAATAATTTAATTGAAAGTTATGGCCATGTTCTGTGTTCTTCAAGAGAACATATTAACTTGTGAGAGATTTTTTGGCCTAATTTGGCCTTGTTATGCAGTAGCTATGCAGAATCGAAGTGCAGGTAACCTCGCCCCTACATATGTTACCAAACTAAAACAAAATAAAAATAAAATAAAATAATAATAATAATAATAAATTATTAATTAAAATATTTATCAAATAAAATGAATATTTTAATTGAGATATTTATGGAATAAAATAAATATTCGATGAAAATTATTCTTAAAATATTTATAAAATAAAGTAAATATTTTAATTGAGATATTTATGGAATAAATTAAATATTCGATGGAAATTATTATGAAATAATTTATTCGAGTATAATAATAGTAATGGAATGAAAATATTCTAATTTAATTAAGTAATTTCATTAGAAGGGTAATGATTCGTTAAATAAAGTGGAGTTTATATTAAATAATTAAATGAAAATATAACTAATGAATGTCGTAAATACATATGGTATGTGTGTAGGATTTGTGGTGAACAGAAGTAGTAATCGTTTAGCCTACGCACGAGGCAAGTTCCTAAACCTTGTTTCTTTACATAAAACAAGTTCCTTATTCTATCTTGTTTATTATTGTTCAAGTCAAGATTTCATATTAGATGTTATCATTCTTTAAAAACATGATTCCTGTTATACAATACTTATTCGATTGTATACATCTTGAACTTTATTATTCAAATTAAATATCAATTATTGTTGAACCTTATGACGCCCCCAAAATTAGGTATACATCACCCATCTTGAGTCGCTAGATACATGGTACAAAATTCAAATACAACTTAATAATACAATTGTCGTGTACAATACGACAAAACATAAACTGTGAGTTTGAATACAAATATTGTCTACTAAAGAGTATATAAACTCAAAAGGAGTCCTCGTTACAATTGTTATCACACTATTTTACAGAATAGTGAGGACTACTAATGCAAATTTCTAGGACCATCACTCTGTTCCCCGACTAGTCCCAGCTACGTTCTCATTTCCTGAAGAGAATAGTAAAAGAAAGGGTGATCTCAACTAGCCCAGTAAGAAATATTATGACTAAGATAATGCAGAATAAATTATCATTAGCCTTCAACAGTGTTAAACTGATAAAATATAACAAAAATCAAGTTTAACGGCTGCAGCGGAACAAGCAATCCATTAGAAGAGTCAAGTAGAGAATAAAATCTACTATCTTCTATGATTTAAAAGGTTTTTCATCACTTTTATCGCTGGGACTCAGCTTAATTAATAATCCACATCATCGAATAACCCTTGCATTATGGCCAATGATATTCTTTAGTATCACGACCACAAATTCTCCATGCACTACGGCCAAGGATAATCGTGTTTTCATCAATGGTCCTGATCATGCCATAAAACAATTCATCTTTGCACTACGGCCAAAGAGAATCCATAGCCATAATTATACCAAAAACTGTCCATCAATGCACTACGAGCCAATGAGGACTTTTTCCACATCATTTGTAACATTACGGTTATGATTATACCGAATAATCCCTGGTCATAATCATACCTAGTCCATCTATGCACTACATGCCAAAGATGACTTTCAACAAAATATAAACATGAGGATGATGACAATGATATAAGAATTCAATAAAATAAGTTTAAAATTAATTTATTCAGGAACCAATAACGTCCAAATTGTCAACATGATACTGCTTTGTAGAGTAAAATTCAAGAATACTCAGAAGAATATTTCCATGAAAAGATACTAGATGAAGCGCAAATATCAAGGATATTCCACTAATTTAATGGAGTATAAAAGTTAAAGTTTTAACCAACTGAGTATAATAAAGAATGGAATAACAAAAGAAATCATCATGCATGCGATAGACCGCATATGCAGGTTATTCTAACAGAATAATAAATAACGGAACCAGGTCCGGCGTAAAACGCACAGACAGGATATTCCAACAAAATAATAAAGAATGGAACCAGGTTCAGCGTAAAATGCACAGACATGATATTCCAACAGAATAATAAAGACTGGAACAAGTTCCGGCGTAAAACACACAGACAGGATATTCCAACAAAATAATAAAGAATGGAATAACAGAAGAATTTCACCAAGTATAGGGTAGCCCGCATATACACGTTATTCCAACAGAATAATAAATAATGGAATAACAGAAGAATTTCACCAAATGCTGAGGTAGCAGCATATACAAAGTTATTCAATGAATAATATATAATGGAATAACAGAAGAATTTCACCAAGTATAGGGTAGCCCACGTATACAGGTTATTCCAACAGAATAATAAATAATGGAATAACATAAGTTCTCTTCATGAATACAAAAGAAGTAACACCCCTTACATTAGTAGGAGATTGAATACTGCAGTAGTGTAGCAACAGAATACTCTTCTTCTTTCTATCTTATTCTCTCTATACTTTCTCTCTCTATAGCTTGAATGAATTCGTGAAAAATAATGAAGAACTAGGCCTCTATTTATAGAAGATTTCTATCTTAGCACTTGCAATGTGAAAAGGCAAGCGGCTTGACGACTGGTGATGGGAAAAGAAAAGTGGTTTGACGCCTATAATGTGAAACACCAAGTGGTTAGACATCTGTAATGTGAAACACCAAGTGGTTTGATATGAAACGACAATTGGTTCGACGCTTGTAATGTGAAACGATAATTGGTTCGACGCCTGTAATATGAAATAACAATTTGTTAGACGCCTGTAATATGAAACGGCAAGTGGTTTGACGTCTAGTAAATGTAATTACTGCTGGCGAAAGAGACTCTTAGATGATGACATATGGGCCCCCATAGAATAACCAAATTTACCACAAACGTCTCATAATAGACTCTTTATATACATCAAGGATTGAATAAATATTACCACAAATCATTTTATTTTTAATCAACACATATTTAATCTTTCAACAATTATTAATCCTTAATATTATAACTTGTCGTCTCAATTATTGATTTAATAATATAAAATATTATACTGAGATGATCTTGTGACAATAATTGAATCAATAATATAAGAGATATGATGCGGCAATTCTTGTAGCAATAATTGAGTATAACCGAAAGTGACTTCTCACGTAAGCATAAATAATCAATACCAGTGTGCTACTATGCAACCACAGTAGACATGTACTTTGAGTACCGGGTAGTTCAACAGTTTTAACGTAACACCTCCGTCATTATTTTTATAAAACTATTTTTGTCGTTTTCTCAATCTGACAATAATTCCGTTGTGGGGTCCACCAATGATTGTACCGTCGTACGGATATTCCCCGACCAATCGAATATTATACAACAACTTGCATACTTTGCAAAATTTATAAATATTACCCACAACTATAACATTATATCAAATCCACATCATAATATTTAAAAAAATAATTCGAGAAATTTAAATCTTTATTCATAAAATTTGGGGTCTCACAATCTCCCCTCCTTATGAAATTTCTCCCTCGAAATTTACGTACGTACCTGGTATCCCGAACAAGTGAGGATACCTTAACTTCACTTCAAATTCTAACTCTTGAGGTATAACCTTTGAGCGTCGAATATGATCCTTCTTATCCAAGATGTTAACACGTATCTCCTCATACGTTAAATCTTCTGCTATCTCGTCCGGTTCTAAATTAATAATGTGGTTCGGGTCGTCCACATATTTACGTAACATCGATAAAAAAAAACGTTCTGAACACGCAACATACTTGGCGGTAAAACGAGTCTATAGGCCACAGTTCCTACTTCATCGAGAATTTCAAATGGGCCAATTAAATCGAGGGTTGAGATTTTCTCTTTTCGTTGATTCTTGCTTTTAGAATAACGCCCTTTTGAACCTTCTTCTTGACATTAATCAACTCTGAGTATGTAGCTTGAGCGGCTTTAACTTTATCGATTAAAGTCGATTCTAATCGTATATTCGTTATCTTCACGTTGGTTCGTCTATTCGCACTTGTAACCGCATACAATCTTCTACTCAACACGTCAGCTACCACGTTCGCACTTTCACGATGATATTGCATGGTACGATCGTAATCTTCAACAGCTCGAGCTAACGTCTTTGGCGCATGTTACGTTCGTTTTAAGGAAAGAAATATTTGAGGGTTTTAGAAATGGGTTTTGTACTGGGGTCAATACAAAATTTGATTTCATTCTCTAGGGTAGGCTAAGAAGTCTTTAAGAATACGTCAGGAAATTTATTAAAAATAGAAATATCATTCAAAACTGTGACTCTCATCCAAGACAAGGATAACATGTCACATTGATACCTATAAACTTGTCATCGTCATTCATAACGTCTCATACGGAAAGTCTGGCTTCGGTGCATTCCACACAAGGAAGTCAACAACGATAGGATAAGGGCTCTTTACTTATGGCTTGATATGACAATGATTGACTTTAGTGGTTTGGTTACTTAAATTCGCATAACAGGTTGGTTAGGAATATGAAAGCTAACAACCTTACGAAAAGCATGATGAGTAGTTAACCAATCGATTCCTAAAATCGAATCAAAGGTAAGTATTTTCAAAGAGACAAGATCGATACGTAACGTTAAAGTGTTGATTTGAACAAGATTTATAAATAGTGGAGGTATCGAAGGTGTCTAATATCGAAGTTTCAACCAATAAGTCAAAGTCTAATTTCTCCGAAGTCAAATTTAAACGTTGAGCACAAGCAAGAGAGATAAAATAATGGGTAGAACCGGTATCTAATAAGGCATAGACTCGCAAGAATTTATAATTAACTAACCCGTGACAATTTTATTCAGGTTCCTTGTCACGAAAAAAATGTTCTCTCTTAAACTACCGGCTTTGACTTTTCTGGGACGGCCTTTGGTGCCTCCATCCTAGCTGAACTTGTCTTTGGTAAACGACAAAATCGGGCTAAGTGACCTTCTCTTCCACAATTATAACATGCTTTGGACGACATCGCGCAGTTTGACTGATGTGTCCCTCTCCTCCACATTTGAAGCATATGATAGGTGGTCGTTCTCCTTCTTTAACAATGGGTGCTAGTGCTAACGTCTTTCCATCATTGTTGAATCTCCTCTTCTTGAAATGTCCATTCTTATTGTTTTGACCATGATTACCACCGAAGTGGTTACCATTTCTGGCATTTTGATTCCCTCCATGCTTATTGTCATCGCTTTGATGACTATTATCACCGGTATTATCATTTTGCTGGCTGCTCTCTTTTGGTCGCGTTGACTCGTTATCGTGCTCCACTAACTGAGCCCTATTTACAACATCTGAATACAAACACAGTTTATGAGAAATAAAATATTGACATATCTCCGGCTTCAAACCTCTTAAAAACATCCGCGTCATTCTCTCTTCATTATCAACCAAATGGGACGCAAATCGGGACAACTCGACAAACTTGGCTTCGTACTGCGACACGGTCATGGTGTTTTGCTCTAACTTGATAAATTCCACCTCCTTCATGTGATGAATGCTTTCGGGAAAGTACTTGTCATTGAACAGCTCTTGGAACTTCTCCCAAGACATCTTGAGTGCGTCAGGCTGGGTACGTTTGATAGATTCCCACCAGTGATCTGCCTCTTCACGCAACATAAAGGTGGCAAAGGGAACCTTTTGCTCCTCGGAGCATCCCAAGACATCAAATATCTTGGTGATCTGCTTTAACCACGTCTCCGCCTTAAGTGGTTCTAGCTTTCCCAAAAACTCTGGTGGTCCCAGCTCCTTGAATTGTTTAGTGGTGACTAACCATAGGTTGCCATTATTTCCTCCTGCATTATGAACAAGAGCCGCCTTCACCTGATGTTGCATGAATTCTAAAAAGCTCCTAAACCTACCATCGTTAAATCGATTGATTGATCGTTGTTGTTGTTTACGGGGAGGATTATCGTCATCCTGTTGCACATTGCCCTGATTATTGAACTGTGGAGAATCAACGGTCTCCTGTGCTCCATTGCTATTCTCAACATTCTTGGATGTCATGTTCAGATACTGCCACAAAACAAAGGTTAATTGACATGTAACATATTATCCCAAAATTCTAACCGACCAATTAAATACCAAATAAACTTAGGTAGGTCATACTAGCGAAGGAATTCCTCGTCTCTCCCCTCCTAGTTCTATTCTCACATCCTAGCCAGGGATCATATCCCTAAGCTTTGATACCAACTGTGACGCCCCCAAAATTAGGTATACATCACCCATCTTGAGTCGCCAGATACATGGTACAGAATTCAAATACAACTTAATAATACAATTGTCGTGTACAATACGACAAAACATAAACTGTGAGTTTGAATACAAATATTGTCTATTAGAGAGTATACAAACTCAAAAGGAGTCCTCGTTACAATTATTATCACACTATTTCAAATAATAGTGAGGACTACTAATGCAAATATCTAGGACCATCACTCTATTCCCCGACTAGTTCCAGCTACGTTCTCATTTCCTGAAGAGAACAGTAAAAGAAAGGGTGAGCTCAACTAGCCCAGTAAGAAATATTATGACTAAGATAATGTAGAATAAATTATCATTAGCCTTCAACAGTGTTAAACTGATAAAATATAACAAACATCAAGTTTAACTGCAGCGGAACAAGCAATCCATTAGAAGAGTCAGGTAGAGAATAAAATCTACTATCTTCTATGATTTAAAAGGTTTTTCATCACTTTTATCGTTGGGACTCATCTTAATAAATAATCCACATCATCGAATCACCCCTGCACTATGGCCAAGGATATTCTTTAGTATCACGACCATGAATTCTCCATGCACTACGACCAAGGATAATTGTGTTTTCATCAACGGTCCTGATCATGCCATAAAACAATTCATCTTTGCACTACGACCAAAGAGAATCCATAGCCATAATCATACCAAAAACTGTCCATCAATGCACTACGTGCCAATGAGGACTTTTTCCACATCATTTGTAACATTACGGTTATGATTATACCGAATAATCCCTGGTCATAATCATACCAAGTCCATCTATGCACTACATGCCACAGATGACTTTCACCAAAATATAAACATGAGGATGATGACAATGATATAAGAATTCAATAAAACAAGTTCACGAATTAATTTATTCAGGAACTAATAACGTCCAAATTGTCAACATGATACTGCTTTGTAAAGTAAAATTCAAGAATGCTCAGAAGAATATTTCCATGAAAAGATACTGGATGAAGAGAAAATATCAAGGATATTCCACTAATTTCATGGAGTATAAAAGATAAAGTTTTAACCAACTGAGTATAAAAAAGAATGGAATAACAAAAGAAATCACCATGCATGCGATAAACCACATATGCAGGTTATTCCAACAGAATAATAAAGACTGGAACCAGGTCCGGCGTAAAATGCACAGACAGGATATTCCAACAGAATAATAAAGAATGGAATAACATAAGAATTTCACCAAGTATAGGGTAGCTTGGCGTATCTGAGTTATTCAATGAGAATAATAAATAATGGAATAACAGAAGAATTTCACCAAGTATAGGGTAGCCCGCGTATACAGGTTATTCCAACAAAATAATAAATAATGGAATAACAGAAGTTCTCTTCATGAATACAAAAGAAGTAACACCCCTTACATTAGTAGGAGATTGAATACAGCAGTAGTGTAGTAACAGAATACTCTTCTTCTTACTTTCTTATTCTCACTATACTTTCTCTCTCTATAGCTTGAATGAATTCGTGAAAAATAATGAAGAACTAGGCCTCTATTTATAGAAGATTTCTAGCTTAGCACTTGCAATGTGAACAGGTAAGTGGCTTGATGACTGGTGATGTGAAAAGAAAAGTTGTTTGATGCCTGTAATGTGAAACACTAAGTGGTTTGACGCCTCTAATGTGAAACGACAATTGGTTCGACGCCTGTAATGTGAAACGACAATTGGTTCGACGCCTGTAATATGAAACGGCAAGTGGTTTGACGTCTGGTAAAGGTAATTACTATTGGCGAAAGAGACTCTTAGATGATGACATATGGGCCCCCATAGAATAACCAAATTTACCACACACGTCTCATAATAAACTCTTTATATACATCAAGGATTGAATAAATATTACCACAAATCATTTTATTTTTAATCAACACATATTTAATCTTTCAACAATTATTAATCCTTAATATTATAACTTGTCATCTCAATTATTGATTTAATAATATAATATATTATACAGATGATACTGTGACAATAATTGAATCAATAATATAAGAGATATGATGCAGCAATTACTATAGCAATAATTGAGTATAACTGAGTGACTTCTCACGTAAGCATCAATAATCAATATTGTGTGCTACTATATAACCACGTGTATTACTGTACTTATACTACTAGGTAGTTCAACAGGTTTTAACGGTAACACCTCCACCATTATTTTTATAAAAATATTTTTGTCGTTTTTTCAATCCGACAATAATTCCGTTGTGGGGTCCACCAATGATTGTACCGTCGTACGGATATTCCCCGACAAAAAGAATATTCCCCGACCAATCGAATATTATACAACAACTTGCATACTTTGCAAAATTTATAAATATTACCCACAACTATAACATTATATCAAATCCACACCATAATATTTAAAAAATATTTCGAGAAATTTAAATCTTTATTCATAAAATTTGGGGTCTCACAAACCTTGCAAGACTAGCAAACCCTTATTGATTCGACTAGTGCATAGTTGATGAACGTTCTAAATTTCAGAACCATTGTTGAGCTTATCTAAACAAAACTTCCTTTGGTGCGGACTCTAATGTCAAACTGAGATGAACAACCCTGTTATAGGGGATTAATAATACTTTAGCTTTAAGATATTGTGCACAATATGGTACTAAGGGTTGATCCCCCTAAGTACGAGAAAAAGAGTCCATAGTCTTATGACTGTTAAAGGTTTCAAGTATAAACATTTGACAACCTAGGACGTAGTTCAAGGTCTTATGACCCTCAGAAGTTCTTTTGATTCTTGTTAATCATTCTTGATTCAAAAGCCAAGTTTTCTTATTTCAGAAGTCATTGATTCATTCGCATGTTATTATTTTATTGTTATATTATTATACTTGTGGGAAATTATGCTCACTCTTGCGTAATAATAACATTGCAGTTCAGAACGAAAGGTCTGACGAGCCTTCGACTAGTAAAGGCATGGGCAAAGTTAACAAGTGATGAAGACTTGTTGTTTATTTGTTATGTTATGTTTCAGACTTATGTTTAAGTTATGTAAGACTTAATATTTGTTTATGTTTTCGCATTTGAGATTTAAGGTTAGTATGACCTAGGATTGATGTATTTATTTTCAGATGTTGTAACTCCATAAGGAGAGGATTTATTTATATCTATTTATGATTTTTCATTTATTATGGGTAGATAGATACATGATATTTGGACAGTGAACACCAAATCCCGGGGAAATTGAAGTACCCGGATTTGGGGGTGTCACAATGACAACCAGGTCGTTCCCATGAAAGAGGGGGCTTTCTGATAAGGATTTCTCCTTATTGGCGCACAATTAGGTGACCAAACCCCTTTCCTAGACAGAACTTCCTTAGACATTGTCAATAATGCTATCTAATACTATTATTCAAATAATATGAATTATTAATCTGATAATGGGAAATATTGTGCAGTGACAATTATTGAAATAACAATAATATAAAATATCAATGTAGCAATTATTGAATCAATAAAATAAAATATTTAACAGTAATTACTGTAACAATTATTGAGTAGTGCCTTCTTACTTAAGAATCAATAATTCAAAAATAATGTGCAATACCATGTGCTACTGTGCAACCACGCGTATTACTGTATTTTAACCATCGGGTATTCCAACAGTGTTAACGGTAATAATTACGTCGTTCTTTATAAAAACTCAAACTTGTCGTTTTCTTCACCCGACCGTTTTCGTTATGGGGACCCACATAAATGGCTGCGCCATCGTATGAATATTCCCCGACAGTAAGAATATTCCACAACCAAATGAATATTCCCTGACAACAATGAATATTTTATAACCACTTGCTTATTTTGCAAAATTTGCACATTTCACCCATAACCAAAGCATTATATCAAATTAACACCTTATTATTCACAATAATAATTATAGGAATTTCAATTTTAATTATAAAAAGTTGGGGTCTTACATATCTCATGATTAAAGAAATACCAATGACGTCTGAATGTGCCAATCGGTCTCAAGTGTTTCATAAACCAATTGTACGAAAAAGACGGCATTGCCTCTGAAAAACCCCATAGAATGGGTATGATAAATTGTGGCCGACCTCAAGGTCTCCGCCAATATCATCGACAAAATGGTGTAACCCTCCCTAAGAGCACAGACTACTGTAATTAAGCCAATGTCCAAATGGTCGATATACAACAACATGTACAAATAGGCCACAATGCACATCAAGAAAATATTTACGCGGGCAACATGCCACTCACCCTCAGTAATGGTGAAATCCTGGAATGCCGTGATAACTGTCCAATGACCCAAATTAGTCAATCAATAAATCTATGGACACCACATGCCCCGAGGTAATCTCGTCCAGGGAAACTCTGCGCCGTAAGCCTGTCAAGGTCATACACTGTCGGCTCATATCACTGACAACCATCCTAGCGCAAGGCTGATCTGTAAGATGCTCATACTCCTATAATGTAGGAGTCAACTCATGGATATCAAATTTAAACACTTGCCTTTCTGGTATCCAATGAGATTTCATGCCCTCTACAAAGCCCAATGGTAGCTGGAATTGTCATAATGGTCATAGAGTGCCGTAACAATTGATCAACTGTCACTCGATCTAGGGAAGATAAACTGCCATACCAAGATCTCAAAGAAGATGCCACCAACATGGGTGGGGTATGCTCAATCTGGCTAACAGTGGATGAAGACATCTATAGAGCCGTATCATAATACCATCTAGGGGTCAATGCTAAACTCACCTCTAGGGATGCATATTAATGACATAATGCATGCATCATGATAAATGACAATAATAAATGAAAATATGATGTAGGGAATAGAAAGCATGATACATATATTCCTAAATATATTATCATCTAATACATCATCTTTGTATACAACTAAAAATAAAAATTACAGGGAAATGGGGCACACCCGCCCAATATCTAACAGAGGCCTATCAAAATATATAATGAGAAATGGGGCATAGCCGCCCGATATCTAACAGAGGCCTATCAAAAGAAATAACGAGAAATATCTGAGAAGAAATCAATGATGTCCACATCATCTAACCGATCTATCTAATGTAACTCCTCATGAGTAACTGAATCTCTGCCTAAAGGGATATCAGGTCTATACAATGGAGGATCGGCACCGGTAAAGCCATCAGAATATGGGCCACCGAAAGGGCCAGCGCCAGAGCTAGAAGGATCAAAAGAATCTACCTCTGATGGATCTTTGCCCAAATGTTGGATGAAGAAATGTGCTTGGTCCAGCTGCTGGCTCAAACTCTCAATTTGCGTCAAATTAGTGGGCTTTCGGATGCAAGCAATCCAATTTGTCATCATGATAGACCTAGGGACCATATCCACTATAAACTGTGTGGCACGGGTTTGAGCTCCAATGGTGCGAGGGAACCACCAGCGGTAAAAAGCCTCCTGAGTGAAGGAACCCTTTGACAAAGTAAAGCCATCTACACCCATCAAGGGAATCTCGATGATCGACTGAGATAAAAACCAATTACGCCTGACAGGAGGAAAAAATGGAATGCGTATCTCCCTTGTGGTGCTACTAATATCACGCTTTCCCAAATAGAGCTCCCAGCCTCCATCTGTCAGGAGAGGAATCCTACGAGTAGATAATACATACTCGACACCAGTCGGGAAGCCACTCTCAAAGCCTATTGTCAAATGGTCCTCAGAATAGGGAACCCATGTAATGACATCGGTTGTCAACAATTCCAATTGTAAGCGAGAATGGGTGAAACACTTAGCTACAAGAACCTCCGCCAAAGTGGAGTAATGCCATCATCGTCCCTGGGGATAGGTCTCCAGACCTAATGTGCTAACGGGATGAAGATAAGGGAGCCTCTCGTAGGCCAAAAACTACAAATGCAAAGATCAAATATCTTCAATCAGGAAAACTAACAACCCGAGAGAGGGGAAATGAAAAATCAAGAGAAAAACTCACCATCAAAAATGGGTAAAAGCCTAGCCAAACCTCTATCACGCCCTTTGTGTGACGCCCCCAAAATAGGTATACATCACCCATTCTAAGTCGCCAAATACATGGTACAGAAACAACTACAATTTCATTATTACAATTGTTGTGCAAAATACAACAACACATATACTGTGAGTTTAAATACAAATATTGTCTTCTAGACAGTATTCAAACTCAAATAAGTCCTCATTGAAATTATTAAACACTATTTTACAAAAATAGTGAGGACTGCTAAAACAATTTTCTAGAACCATCACTCCATACCCCGGCTAGTTCCTACTATATTCTCATCTCCTAAGAAGAAAAATGGAACAAAAAAGAAAAGAGTGAGCTCAACTAGCCTAGTAAAGAATATCATGACTAAGATAATGAACAACAAATTATCGTTAGCATTCAACAAATCAGATAAAATATAATGGACAACCAGTTTTAGATCAATAGTCACAGCGGAAATAATAATTCATTAGAAGAGTTAAGTGGAGAATGAAATCTATTATCATCTATGAATTTAAAAGTCCATCATCAATATTTTATCCTTGTAACATCAATCAATATACATCTTAAATCAAATATTCATCATTGCACTATAAGCTAAAGATATTTATTTGTATAACCAGTTGGTCATGTTCATCTCAACACATGTCCATCTTTGCACCACAGGCCAAAGATATTCGTTGGGTAATCATTCATCTTTACACTACAGACCAAAGATATTCAGTAATATCATCATTTAGGACTGAGGATGATGAAAAGTATCTTAAAAAAAATGAATCCAGTGAGATAAAAGATCAAAGATTAGGGATTCTTACTTTAATTTATCCAAGTTCAAAAATACTCTATAATAATCAATTGTGGATCAAAATTCAAGAATGGAGATCAAAACATGGATACAATCAAAGATAGTAACCATAATAGACAACTTGGACAAAGAACAGAAAATTTTAATTTTTTTGTGAATAGTTTCGTATTTGTGAATAGTGTCGTATACGTGAATAGTAACCCCGACACAAAAAGGTAGAAATTCCGTAAGAAAAATCATACTTCATGAATAGTACTCGTGAATAGTACCATATTCGTGAATAGTGTCGTATACGTGAATAGTACCGTATACGTGAATAGTAACCTTGACATAAAAAGGTAAAAATTTCATAATAAAATTCATACCAATATTTCGACATAATGATATTGAAAGAAATAATATCATTTATGAAGAAAATAACATCCCTTATCTCAAAAGAACAGTATTTCTGACTGGAATATCGGATGTAATGCTGAAGGAAACTTGCACTGAATAACAACTCTCAAAGTATCTAAATACTCACAAAATACGCTCGATAATATAGAGAGAGAAAACTTATGTTTCTGGTGTATTTTTAATTCTAACTAAGCACCCTATTTATAGTAAAATGCCAGAACGCTAAAGCAGACTAAATTAATAAAAAAATTCTACGCATGTCGACGTCGGGATTTTTGGGTGTCCCTTTCCGTTACTTGTTCTTTGGTGTTCTCATTTTAGGTGAGATTTGTTCAAAACAAACCAAGAGAAAAAGGTCCGACATGTATGATGTCGACGATTGGACTATTAAGAGTCGCCAGTTGGTTTTTTAAATGGTTGTACCAACACAACCGAGAAAAGGTTTGCACATTGACCCAGTGGTGTGACACTGATATACGGGTCGGTGAAACCGAGATTCGTTTAGGGTCCGGGGACTTGGTTATGCGGGGATAGGTGTAAGACACCCCCCGACATTCGTGTTACCACGGTGATCGCCTCTTTTGAAGAAACTATTATCTGAGTGTGTGTGTGTGCGTGGGTAAATGTGCTATTATATGGAAGTTGTGAGAGGCCTCGTTCGAACCTATATACACAGGGTTTGAATTTATGTAAAAATTCAGTTTTTAGCAAGATATGACAGTGGTGTTTTATAAAAGAGGTTTTTCAAACCCTGATGCTCAATAGGAATTGAGACCTTTTACACTCCCATTTTTTATTAAGTGATCGGCTGGATTGATTTTATTTGATGGATGCGAGGCATCCGTACGAAAATAATACACGAAAATAATGCCGACTTCCTTGTGGGTATGGAAACCATCTGAGGAAATTTAGACACCACAGAATAATTTACAAGCTGCTTACAGCTGAAAATGTCCATCACGGGAACCGAATCTAGATCCAATGGGATGAATATGTGATCACATGATTCCTAGGCACACAGAATGCTGCAATTTGTATGAAAGCAGTAAGCAGGTATATATATATATATAAAAGCTGTAAATATATATATACAGACATGATCACCAACCACGAAGCACCTCCATGGGGGATCAGAAATGTAAATAAAGCCGTAAGAGCGATCAACTGCCACGAAGGAAACTCCAGGCAGGATGAAAATAAATAAATATAATATATATATATATATATGTATATATATATATAAAAGCAATAAATGCATCGGATGTAAAATCAGGCTTATCGAACAGAGTTCGACCACAGTTCATATATATATATAAGTATAAATATATATATAAAAGCGAATAAATGCACCGGATATAAAATCCAGGCTCATCGAACAAAGTTTGACACACGATTCATATATATAAATAAATATATATATATATATATATATATATATATATATATATATATATATATATTGGAAAGCAAATAAGCGCTCAGGGCATAGAACTCTAGGCTCAATCGAGGCATAACTCGATAATGTTAGTCAATATATATATATATATATATATATATATATATATATATATATATATATATATATATATATATACAGAACTAGAATGAAACCACAGATAGAAGTCAGGGCAAAAACAAGCAATGGGACTCTCAACGCGTGTAGAAGGGTGTGTGCAAAGATGAAGAGAAAGACTCTAAAGTGTGTGAGAAGGCTTACGGTGATCGCTAAAAAGGCTTCTATATCTTTGAAGTGGGTAAACACTAGCTTTTCGGGTACAAAAGACGCTATATATGAGCTCATAGGTGTTTAAAAGTGGAAAATATACCTTTGTATGGGCGAAAGTGCAGAGCGGTGTGTGTGGGTTTCCGTCTTTTTCTCTCTAAAATCAGCACCCCAAGCCTTCTATTTATAGGCATATTATCCATGGTGTACGAGCCGCAGTGTGCAGGGTTGGCCAGGTTGGCCTGGTTTTTTGCCCGGGTCGTCTCGAAATCACGTGCACTCAAGCCTTTGTAATGTCCACTCAAATTTTTAGAAGTATAATCGGGGCATCCGTTTGAGGTATCTGGACCTATTTTGGACCGCCGTTGTCGAGAGTGTAGACGATGGCATGGGATTAGAGTTTGTAGAAGTCATTGAAGATGGGGACGATGCCCTCCCGGTCTTCAAGCTTCAACTTTCATCCGTTACCCGATAATAGTCACTCGGGATTGGTTAGCCTTGGTGGGACATCGTTACGTAGACGCGTGGCGTGGCATCGTATTGACGAAATGACGATGTTGCCCTCACATGGGTGTTATATCGCCGGATTAAATTTGAAAGCGACGACGTTGCTCGAGCTTATTTGAGATTGGACTGCTGCAATTATTGAAGGTCCTCATTGTCATCTTTGAGGTGTGCCTGTCTTCCCGATGTTATTGCTGGGTTGGTACAATGTATCTCGTTATGAGTGCCGAGATTGAAGCTGGTTGCATTTAAAACAAGCATTTCCGGGGTTATCTCTAAAATTGCATTCCTTGGGGTCATCACCAAGGTTGGTGGCTATTCCCATGGTTGGGATCGAGATGGGATATCTCGGTCATCTCCGAGATTAATCGGTCTTTCCGTGTGTGTTTCGATATGTGATCTGCAGGGCCTCGGGGTTATCTCTCGAGGTTGGATTTAGTTACTCTGGATTTGCGATCCGGGTTTAATCTTGAACTTAGGTGAGTATCCCAGATGGATTTGGATTGTCTTTCAGGGTTCCCTCTTGAAAGATAAATCTATCCACCTGCAATGTTAGTAACAGTAGTACAGAAAATTTTGAGTGTTTACAGATGCCCGTCTTTATCATACTCATGCATGGCGATGCATTGGTAGGATAAAGAATCCTAGACACTTGAAACGGAATAAGACGAACATGGTACCATGGATAGAAACATGATGCAAATATATGATGCGTGTGTACGGGGTTGTAGCCCAACACATTGGAGATGATTGCTGGCTCCCTGTTGCTTCAACTGGGGATTGGCAATGATTATCAGATTTGATGTGTAAGCCGAATCTGTTAGGATGTTTGATGTTGGAGTTATCACCAAATTCCTGCGTCTTTGATAACGATTTGATCCTGAAGGTGTACCTCTTATGTGTAAGAGATGTGTGGGGATAAAGCTTGATCTGTTTGAGGATGTGTATAACATATTCCATCATCTATCCTCTTTGATAACATTGACCTTTTCTGGTTGGTATCGCCAGAACATGTCAAGATCCTGCTAGATTTACTGCCAACATCAAATGTTGTCAGGGGTGCTTAACCTTCGTTGACGTGTACTTCACCAACATGTGAATCAACGGTTGAAAAATCCTGTGGGAGATACTATCAAGGCTGCTTGAACTTCGTTGATGTGTGAATCAACAGCTGAAACTTCATAGATAGATTGTCAAGGTTGCTTGACCTTCGTTGTCGTGTAGATCAATGGAGCATTACGTTGTGACCCCCGCCGGGGATCCGCTGGGGAATATGAGCAGTTGGGTATGAAAACCTCAAATAGCTCTATAGCTCTGATAGGTTTAAACGCTATCGGCTGAAATGACGTCAAGGTTGCTTGACCTCAATTGATATGTGTGTCACTGGCTTGAATGTATGTTGTAATCCCCTGGCGTGATTTCACGTTGTAACCCCCGTCGGGGATATACTGGGGACTTATGAGTGAGTGCGCAATAATCGCACAATCCTCAATGCTTTGATGGATTTACTTGCCATCGGCTGAGATAACATCAAGGCTGCTTGACATTCGTTGATAGGTGTGTCAACGGCTGATCATACGTTATTACTCCCGCCAGAGATATACGTTGTAACCCCCGTCGGGGACATACGTTGTAACCCCCGTCGGGGAACTCATTTAGGGTAACGACCAGGAGTTGGCGGCATCGGACCTGGACAAGGTATTGCCGGATGCGATTTGTGACAAATGAGATCATTTGCAGGGTATACCTCATGTTCGGGTGACTACCAATGGGCGATGTACAGATTCAATGTCTCATCTGAGAAAACCAGGATTGTATGATGTTTTGCTCAATCGCGTGGAATTTTTATTCTCGATTTGACCTTTCTAGTACATAAGAACTCTATTTCAAGTCGAACTGGACCAAGCCGGAGGGGTGGGACCCACATAGGGGTTCCGCAGGTGGGCCTACGGCCAGGCACGGATCATATATCCTGCAGCCAACCTTCAGAAGTCATTTTCAACTCATTTTGCATAGAGAAAACTGCGAGCCATCTTCAAATCTGCTGAGTTCGGGCTACTTTCTGCAAATTTTGTCACCATACAAGTGTTCTACACTATCCTGGTAACATATGCATGTATTTTTTCCCAATTTCTGTTCGTTGGATTGTGAGTTATCGCAGGAAATGCATCTAAACACATAGTAGTGATTATGTATGCACAAATGACTTGATAAAAAATATTCAACATAGTAAATGTTAGTATTGAACCATGCTGAACATAATGATGTGAAAAAATATGACTTTTGAGACAGTCAAATTGGCACCTTTTTCTGCTATTTTTTGTCCTATTTGAGGTCCAATGAGCAAAAGATAGAAAGGAAAAATACTCCTAGTATTGAGGTTGGCCTTATGCATGATGATTTTGATTTTTAATGCATATATTATGTATATGACTTTGGGACAGGTGTGCTACTGAATGGCCACCTAGACATGCCTATGTGCATGTGGATAGTCCTATTTTCAAAGGGGACTATGGCAAAAAAATTTCCAAATGCAGGCATTGTACAGTCATACACTTTAACTCTATTATATGCTAAAGTAAATGCATGCATGCATATAGTCATAAATGTATTTAAAAAGCTCCAGGTACGGAAATACCACACCCTTTTTGAGGTGATTTGGAGACTTGTTGTCCAGATATTGATGGATTTGGATCAGCCGAGCAGTTCTTATAAGACCGCTTCTGGCGTACGGCGGAGGGCTTCTGAAGTGCCTCGTCCTCGTTTTGTTAGACAACCTCGTCGGTTGGTGGAGGCCGTGATACGTCCTGTTCGGGAAGATGTGCCAGATGTTGAGGACGAGGAGGTGGATATGTCGATTGAGGATCCCGCTCCGGCTGCGCATGTCCCTCGTAAGGAGCTTCTGAGCATTCAGGTGGTGAACCCAGAGTTGCTGGGTGATTTGGGCAGACATCCATCGATGTACTTGCATGCTAACGAGTTATGGCGTTAGACTTTGATCTTCCTTCTTTCCTATTGATGAGGATTAAAGGGTTTTAATGTTGATCTGCATTTCATGCAGGTTACAGGTTTTACACAGCCTCGAGGGAACATGTTTAGCATTCACTCCATGTACATGAGTGGGGATTTGGGGCATTCTTCTCCATCCTTCCCCGGCGTTGTCCTTGGGGTTACCTCAGGGCATTGTCTGAGAGATGGTTTCATCAGACTCAGACACTCCATCTGTTGGATTGCGAGGTTATGATGACGCCTATGGATTGGCGATTTATCACAGGTATGGAGTTTGGAGGGGAGCCAGTGCCTTGCATAGCGAATATTACCACTACTGCCGTCAGATCCTTATTAGGAGTTTCGGCGGAGGCGCTCAAAGGCAGGACTGTCCGTTCAGGTCCTTTGAGCGTAGATGCTATGAGCGGGCTATTGAGTGAGCCCATGCCTGATGATGTAAGTATCAGGGATCGCGTTATGCGACGATTGTTCCTGATGATCATTCTAGGCTGCTTCATAGGAGATAACTCTTCCACGGTATCTTTCGCTTTGGTCAGCTCCACACGCGATGTGGACCGTATTGGAGAGTATGATTGGGGCTCTTATACCTTTGCCAATTTACTCCGGGGCATGCGCATGCGCTCACAGGGTTTGACCGAGGCTTAGCTAGGATTTTACCCATTTCTGCCGGTGAGTATTTCTCTTTTCTTTTCCCATTCATAGGTTAAGAGTTTTTACTGATAGCAAATGTTTTGCCATTGTGTTGGCAATTTTGGGCCTATAAGAGGCTCCCATGTTTACGTCATGTGAGTGTGTTAGGTTTAGACACCTATCCACTAGGACGACGATGGCACCATTCTATTTTGCCAGAGGTCCCACATATCGAGGGATTCACTAGCCGCCGTGTATGCATTTGGAGTTCTTGACGGCGGGTACCATTACATAGATTCCCTATTCAGGGGAGCATTTGACCATCGGCTTTGAGGATGGACATCCGACCGGAATCGAGTATTTGATTTCTACCAGGAGAGTTCCTCTCTTCATTGATGGAGGCTGGGAGCTCTATTTAGGAGAACGTTCTATTAGGGGTACCACAGGGGAGATCCGTATACCGATCCTGCCTCCTGTCAGGCGTCATTGACCCATATCACAGACACCCGTCACTGATATTCCATTGTTGGGAGTTGACGGTTTTGCTTTATCAGAGGGTCCATGTACTCAGGAGATATTCCATCGTTGGTGGCTCCCTGGCACTATTAGGGCCTAGTCCTGCGCTACACAATTTATGGGGGACATGGTTCCAGGATCTTTGATGATGACGGATTGGGTAGCTTGTGTTAGAGCTCCGACTAATATGACCCAGATTGATAGATTGACCCGACAGTTGGATTAGGCACATGTACTTATTCGGCATTTGGGCAGAGATCCAGCAGAGGCGGAGTCATTTATTCATTCCAGCTCAGGTGCTGGCCCCTCAGACGACCCATTTGGTTTTGCCGGCACAGATCCTCCTCTTTATAGGCCTGACATCCCTGTTGATAGAGATCTAGTGACTCAAGAGGAGTTACATAAGGTGGACAGGATTGAGGACGTGGACATCGAGACCTTGGTCTTCTTCTGATGTATATTCTCGTTATATCTTTTGATAGGCCTCTGTTAGATATTGGGTGGCTGTTCCCCATTCTCGCTATATCTTTTGATAGGCCTCTGTTAGTAGTAGGGCGTTTGTGCCCCATTTCCTTGAATTTGTAGCTGTACAGAGCTAATGTATTAGATGATGATATATTTAGGAATGTATGCACCGTCTTTTCATTCCCTATATCATATTGCCATCCATTATCTGTTATACATGTATCATATTATGCATATATATGTATGTCCAGAGATATTCAGCATTGACCCCTGGATGGTCTTATGACAAGGCTCGCACAGATGTCCTCTTCGACAATTAGCCGTATAGATCATACCCCATCGTCAGTGGTGGCATTGGGTATGCGATCGTGGTACGATAGCATGTCACGACTGACGAAGTGGTGATCAGAGATCATTCTTTGCAAAGATACCATGACCCTTTTGGCATTTTAGGTTCCCGCAGGATTTGTGGCCGGATAGGCAGGTATTCCGATTCGACAGCCATGAGTTGACTCCTACTTTGGAGGAGTATGCACGTTTGATGATGCTGCCTTTAGACAGACCTTGCGTGCATCGGGCTTTGGGAGGCATGAAGCACGATTAATGACTCTCACAGGATTGCGGCATGGAGTAGTGTAGGATGAGCTGACATCTGGCCACGTGATATCCCAGTGTTTTCTGTACGACAGATTTGGTGCAGAGTATAGCTACTCACGACATTCTAGGGATTTCACCGTGTCGGAGGATCACTGGTGTTTAGCCAGAGTTGATGTACTGATGCTATGTGTACTGTCATACATGTACATGCCGCGGTATATGGATGAGATAGATATAGGCGTTATCATGGCCGTGAGAGCTCTCAGGGAGGGTCGTACCATTGTGCCTATGATTGTAGCAGAGACTCTGCGGTCGACATCTCTCTTTGTACTTACCGTCGCCGAGTGTTCACTTTGGGAGTTTGGGTCATGCTTTGTATGTGTGGTTTTATGACACACTTCATGACCAGGTTGGTACCCTTAGACGGCATGGGTATTGTTTCTCCCATGATGTGGCTATGTCATACTCCTTTCAGCCGTCAGAGTGTACAGATGCTCTGTCTTGGTCCACATTTTTGGCAGATATCAAAGATCCATTTAGCATATTACTGTGCTCGGGGCTTTGCTCACCATACAGCTTCATTACTCACACTCCAAGCATGGATTTCCTCCCTCTGGTTGGCTTGAGGGGCATGACTACTTATCACCCACTGGCCGTGATGTCGCAGTTCGACCAGTTATAGGATTTTCATCCTTTTGAGGGGGTGTGCAGTCGTCGTTGACTTCTCGATACCTCTCAAAGAAGGACCCGATCTCGTGTGTATACGTTTGTTGGGATCAGCGTGAGATAGCTGCTTTTTCTGTCAGTCATCCCGGTTATTCTGTAGAGTACTCCGCATGGATGGAGACAAAGATTTTATTGGTTGCAGCAGTATTTGCAGTATCGGAGAGCGAGTTAGATGATGTAGAGCCTACGGAGGACATTGATACCTACATCGGGGAGGAGCCCAATGCTGGGTTGCCAGCATTTCTTCCAGATTCTCCTAGTACTAGTACTTTTGTGATTCAAAGACTCAAGACAAGATGCTTAGAGCAGAGTCTTCATCTGATGACCTTTAGAGAGATCAGATTCGATCTATGATGTCGACCGCTCTTGATGTGAGGGATTTCGCTCTATCAGCCAGAGACGAGGCATTGGCTCGTAGAGATGCCACCGTCGTTGAACATGACGAGGCCAGGTCAGCCATAGATGCAGTGATAGTTGAGCGGGATATCGCCATATCTGCCTGGGATGTAGCCATCACAGATAGTACTGCAGTGAGGTCCCTTACCACTGGTATGATCGCAGAGATGAGCGCATATATTGATGATCACATGGTCACCATGCAGATGGCTATAGATCTTCTGGGTCTTGTGGATATTCTCGTACAGGAGACCACAGCTTCACCTCCGTCTTCTGAGAGGGACGCCATGTTGGGCTTGTTAGCTCGCATATACCCTGACTTGTAGATGAGCTTGTATTTACCTGCATAAACTAGCTTAGCCATTTTGTCATATACAGTTTACATTGTATATATCAAACAACATTATATATGACAGGGAAATATATTTTTGGATCACTTCCCTTTTAAATATGCCTTGCTATTTGCTTGATATTTTGCCTATTGCTTCAGGGCTTGTGATCTTGATGGATTCTGAATTCCTCTTGGGTGGATGGACGTTAAGTTGTCTCTTGATAGTTCAAAATGGATCATTGATCTATGTGTATCCCTACCATCTTTGGTGTCTTGGGACTTATTTCTGGATGGAAATATGGAGAGGAGTGTGGCTTTCCTCTTTGCGATTGACCGCACCACAGATGGTCGCCAATACTTCTATTTAGGAGAATCCTAGTTAATTCCACCTCTTATGGATTGGTGTTGCTCTTCAAGGTACGACCACAGCTTAGATGGGCGTCGAATCTCCTATTTGGGAGGAGTTCAGGTAATTCCATCCCTTTGGTCTGAAGTCGGATGAAATGTAGTGGATTGAAAGAGAATCCCAGTACCAGTTGACAATGGTTTGTGTTTTGATAGGGGGTGAGACCGCACCATGAATGGCTGCCTACGTACTCCTATTGAAGAGGAGATCAGGTCTGCGTAGTTCGAACCTGGTTTAAAAGGTTCAACGCTGTAAGTGGCAGAAATGGTGTAGGAATGTTTTTATTATTTTTGTGAGGAGAAGAGGGTAGAAATGTTTTTGTGGTTTTTTTTTATTGTGACCGGGCCATATGAAATGGTTGCCTACGTACTCCTATTGAAGAGGAGATCAGGTCGACGTAGTTCGCCCCTTAGGGCTAGAAGAAAAGCGTAATCCCATGTGCAGGTCATTGTGCAGGGAGGAGAAAGTTTAATCCCTGGTTGAGGATAAACTGTAGGTATGAGAAGTTTGATCCCAGGTATGGGTAGCCAAACTACAAACGCAAGAGGTTCAATCCGCGGTGGGATGACCTAAGTTGTGTGAGCGCAAAGGAGAAAGCCAGTGCTGGCTTGAAATGTATGTTTCCCTGAGGGGCAAAGTGTAGGAAGTTATAGGTGGTAAAGGGTTAAAGAACCGAAATGTCTCACTTGATGAGTTGTGGAAATTCATCGCCGTCCATTTCTTGCAATTTGAGAGCGCCTCCTGTCAATACTTCCTTGACAATAAACGAGCCTTCCTAGTTAAGAGCGAATTTTCCTTTAGCTTGATCTTGGTTGTCAAGAATCTTCTTCAAGACCAAGTCAAGTTGTTTAAACTGCCATAGCCGGACCTTTTTGTTGTAGGATTTTGCAATCCTTTGCTGATATAACTGACCATGGAAAATAGTCGTGGTTCGCCTTTCGTCTATTAGAGACAATTGGTGATACCTGTCTTGTACCCATTAGTCTTCATCCAGCTGAGCGTCTATCAACACTCTGAGAGATTCCATCTCAACATCTATGGGGAGCACTGCTTCCATCCCATAGGTTAAAGCGTAGAGGGTTGCCCCAGTTGAAGTACGCATTGAGGTTTTGTAGGCTAACAGGGTCATAGGCAATAGGTCTGGCCAATCCTTCTGGTTGGCGGACATCTTTTGCATAATCTTCTTGATGTTTTTGTTAGCCGCTTCAATAGTACCGTTCATCTTTGGACGATAGATGACAGAGTTAAGATGTTTGATGTGGAATTTACTGCATAATTCCTCCATCATTTTGTTGTTGAGGTTCTTGGCATTGCCTGACACAATCACCTCTGGTTGTCCATATCGATAAACGACATTATTTATGATAAAAGCAATGACGACTTCTTTAGTGACCCTGGGGAAGGAGGCTGCTTCTACCCACTTGGTGAAGTTATCGATCATGGTGAAGATAAATCGGTGACCATTACTGGCTTGAGGCTCGATGGGCCCGATAACGTCCATTCCCCACATTGAGAAAGGCCAAGGCGAACTCATATTGTGGAGTTCCCGTGGAGGGGCATGTATAGCATTTCCATGAATCTGGCACTGATAGCATCTCCTGACGTGGTCATTGCAATTAGCTTTGAGAGACAGCCAATAATGTCCCATCCTGAGGACTTTCTTAACAAGGAGGGGGCCACTCATTTGGGGGCCACATACTCCACCATAGATTTCATCCATAAGCCTTTGGGCTTGATCTTTGTCTAAACATCTGAGGAGACCTAGTTCTGCATCTCTTTTGTAGAGTGCATCTCCACTCAGGTAGAATTTCATAGCAAGTCGATGGATCCTCCTTTTCTCAGTTGGTCTCGCCTCAGCGGGTGTAGACCCATCTCGTAGATATTCCTTGATATGCTGATACCAAGGATGTTAGATGGGAGGTAGCTCATCCGATACTTCTCCAACGTAATTCCCATAGGCTGGGGCCTTGTTCAGGGAAATTGTGACGCTTGACAAGTGTTCCTTGTCTGATATGTGAATCAAGGAGGCCAAAGTTGTTAACGCATCCACGAAATCATTCCTATTACGAGGAACATGTAGAAAGGAGATATCTTCGCACTCCAAAGCCATCCTCAAAACCTGCCGATGGTAAGGCAGCAAATGTAATTCCTTGGTTTGATAGATTTCGGTGGATTATCTGATTACCAACTCCGAATCCCCAAAGACAGTTAATCGCCTGATGCCCATTGAACGGGCAAGTTTTAGCCCCATGAGACAACCTTCATACTCAGCCGTATTATTGGTGCTACCAAACTGTAATTTGACGGCAACGGGATACTGCTCCCCCATACCAAATACTAGAACTGCTCCAGCTCTAGAGCATTCCATATTGACAGCTCCATCAAAATACATCTTCCATGATTGGCATGTATCGTACTGATAGTGTTGCTGCACTGTCATTACTCCTTCATCAGGGAAATATGTTTTCAAGAGTTTGAAATCCCCTGAAGGTGCGGCGATCAGTTGATCCGTGATTCCTTGACCTTTGATAAACTTTTGAGTCACATATACGATGTCGAATTGTTGTAGGATCAACTGCCATCTGGACATCCGGCAATTTAACATAGGTTTGTTGATCACGTACTTGAGAGGATCCACGCGGGATATGAGATGGGTGTTGTGACCATGGAGGTAATGCTGTAACCTCATGGAGGCCCATGCTAAAGCATAATACGTCTTTTCAATCAGAGTGTACTTGTGTTCACTATTGCTAAACCTTTTGCTGAGGTAATAGATGGCTCGTTCTTGGCCTCTATCGTCTTTCTAGCCCAGCATGTAGCCCATGGCATTGTCACTTACGAACAGATACATGAACAGGGGAATATCATCCCTGGGTGGTACCAAGACAAGAGCTTTGACTAGTTGTTTCTTGATTGTGAGGAAGGCATTCTGGCACTCATCATTTCATTTCATTGAGGAGTTCTTCCTTAATAGCTTGAAGATGGCTCACAGGTTGCTGTGAGTTGGGAGATAAACCTACTGATGAAGTTGATCCTTCCCAAAAATCCCCGTATTTCCTTCTCTGTCTGAGGAATGGGCATGGCTTGGATTTTGGTAGGATCCAGCTCTATCCCTTTGTGGCTGACTAGAAATCCTAGCAACTTACTTGATTTAACGCCAAAGGTGCACTTAGCTGGATTCAACTTCAAGTTATACTTATGCAATTTGTTGAACAACTTTCTAAGATGGTCTATATGGTCATCCTCCTTACGGGACTTGACAATGATGTCATCCACGTAGATCTCAATCTCTTTATGCATTAAGTCTTGGAAAAGAGCCATCATAGCTCATCGATAGGTAGCTCCGGCATTGATGAGGACGAATGACAACCATCTATAGCAAAAAGTTCCCCAATGAGTGATGAGAGCAGTCTTCTCACGATCTTCCTCGGCAACCATGATCTGATGGTACCCCGCAAAGTAATCAGCAAAGGATTACATGTCGTATTGTGCAGTATTGTCAATGAGAATGTGGATAAATGGCACGGGAAAGCTGTCTTTTAAACAAGCTTTGTTCAAGTCCCGGTAATCCACACAAACTCGCACCTTCCCTCTAGGTTTGGGTACGGGCACGATGTTAGATATCCACTCAAGATATGTAGATACCATGATGATGCCAGCTTGAAATTATTTCACAATTTCTTCTTTCACCTTTAAACTCCACTCATGTTTCAATCGCCTGAGTTTCTGCTTAACTGGCTTAAATCCGTCTTTAATGGGAAGGCGATGAAGGACAATGTCAGTGGACAAACCCACTATGTCTTCATGAGACTTTTCAAACACATCCTGGAATTGGGTTAATAACGTAACCATGTCATTCCGTTGGTTTGGGGTAAGGTCTGAACCAATCTGGATTAACTTAGGGCTTTCTAAGGTTCCGAGATTGAAAGAAGTGGTTTGATCAAGGTTGGGTTTGGGTTTGTCTTTGACCCATTCTTGAATTTATGGAGGCACCTCAATGTCATCCTGTATATCTATCAAGGCTAAATTCATCTCTACATCAAAGGTACAATCCTTGTGTAGGAGAGGTATCGTATCCGCAAGTACAGGCACATCTAAATTCAGAGTCCTGAAACAAAATATGCTTTCACTTAATATATATGAAATGTGGTGATCATACACAGTGTTAGCATATACTGGCAAAATAAACTGCTAATACTGTACATAAAAAGTAAGCAGTTATTATATCTATAGGGCATAAAGAGTTCTTCCCGTTTTACCCTCGTCGACCAAAGCAAGGAATGCTGTTCCAATTGGCAAAGGTAAAGTCCGGGTGGACCGCAGTGATGGAGGGATTGTCATCATCCTCCCTGTCCCGAATGATGGCCATTACGTCTGGGCAATCATCTTCTAGGGTGTATCTATTGGTATGTTCATCATGAATGATGATGCATATACCGGACATCATCCGTATGACGTCTTGCTTGATTCTTCGTTCCTCTTCTTCCACTGCGGGATTTGGATCGAAGATTTCTTTCTCCTTCACCGGTACCGGCTTGGGAAATAATATAGCCATTACATTGGCTGGCACCTTTACGGGTGGTTGTGTGGACTCGGATTGTGAAGGTGCTGATAAACGCCACAGGGTTGAAGCAGCAGGAACCTGCTGATGCTTATGAGGGTTTCTATGACTAGAGTTGGCAGAATAGCCTAGTCCAGCTGTTCCATTTTTCTTGGTTAAGCAAATAGGGTATTTGATACCCTGGCAATCTTTACCCAACCCTTATCCCAGTTTATGACCCAACGACATCATTTCTTGAGTGGCTGACATCACCTCGGCAGAAATTTGGGGTTCGGGCAGTGGCGCTCAAATAGCATGGTATTGGATATTGCTTATTTCCAAAGTATGAAAACTAATTGGCTCAACATCCTCATTGGCATTGATGAACGGCATGTCCCCATGCTGAGGAATCTCCGGTTCAGCGTTGACCGTGACCAGGCTATTGTTGATGATGTATTTCAACTGTTGATGAAAAGTGGATGGGACTACCCCTTCCATGTGAATCCATGGTCGTCCCAGGAGCAGGTTGTATCCCGAGTCTATCTTAAGTACATGGAAAGATACGCAGAATGTGTGAGGACCAATTTCGATTGGTAGCTCAATAACTTCGACCGAGTTACTGCGGGCTCCATCAAAAGCTTTGATGATAGTATGGCTACTCCGAATTCTGTTGAGAGTGATATTCATCTTCACCAAGGTAGCGTGACAAGGAGATATTCGAGAGAGGAACCTCCATCTATTAAGACTCCAACTACCATATATCCAGGAGGACAAGACCATGAATGTGCAGCGGTTTGCAATGATTGGGGTCCTTTGGGCGATATGTCATTGTCAGTGAAGGATATCACATTGTTGATGAAAATGTGATCAACCAGATGTTGAAATTTTTCCATATCCACTGATGTCGGGAGATAGGCTTCTTCCAAAACCTTTAACAAGATCTTCCGGTGATTCTCAGAAGTTAGGACCAAGTCCAAAATTGATGTCTGTTGTGGAGCTTCTTTCAAGCTTAAAACCACCGCGGCTTCCTTTCGATCTTCTCCATGGGTATTTTCCCCTTTGATTTGGTGGTGGGTTTCATCACCCGATGGGGGAGATACAGTGGATTTTCCTTCGACACTGTAGCTGTAACACCCCCATACCTATACTCCCGTGGTATCCGGTATGGTGTTTACAGAGAATTAACATAATGCATTTAAATCTATAGACCCATGGTATCTGATTAAAATATTACATTAGATAGAGGGACTATCAGATATAATTCCCATAGATTCAAGATTCACAGTATCCCATAGCATATGGTAATTCCCAAGAGAAATATTACTGTGTTTGGATACCCTCACTTAAATATATGAATTGTATCTGTGACTAGAGTCTATCTATCCAAAATTCAGAGTATCAGTAATAACATGAACTGTGACGCCCCCAAAATTAGGTATACATCACCCATCTTGGGTCGCCACTTACATGGTACAGAATTTAAATACAACTTACTAACATAACTGTCGTGTACAATACGACATAAAGCGTGAGTTTAAATACAAATATCGCTCTACTAGATATTATACAAACTCAAAAGGAGTCCTCATTACAATTATTATCACACTATTTCACACAGAATAGTGAGGACTACTAATGCTATCTTGAGGACCATCACTCGTTTTCCGACTCGTCCCAAACTATATTCTCATTTCACGAAGAGAAAAAGTGAAAGAAAGGGTGAGCTCAACTAGCCCAAGAAGAAATATTATGACTAAGATAATGCGAATAAATTATCAATAGTCTTCAACAATGTTAAGCGATAAAATACAATAGACAACCGGTTTAAGCTGCGGAATGGAATATGCAATCCATTAAAAGAGTCAAGTAGAAAATAAAGTCTACTATCTTTTAGGTTTTAAAAGGTTTTTCATCATCGTTATTTGAGACTCAAACTTTAATAAATATTCCACATCATCGAATCACCCCTCGCACTATGGCCGAGGATATTCTTTAGTATCACGACCACAATTATTCATGCACTACTGGCCAAGAATAGTTGTGTATTCATTAATGGTCATTATCATGCCAACAATCGTCCATCAATGCATTCTGTGCCACCGAGGACTTTTATCACATTATTTATAACAAGCCATGATTATTATACCGAATGATCCTCGGTCATAATCATACTAAGTTCATCTATACACGTAAGTCGAAGATAACATAATATAACATGAGGATGATGATAATGACATAATAATTCAATAAAACAAGTTCAAGAATTATTTTATCCAAGAATTATTAACATCCAAATTGTCAAAATGATACTGTTTTGTAGAGAAAAATTCAAGAATGATCAGAAGAATATTTCCATGAAAAGATCTTTGGATGAAACGCAAATATCAAGGATATTCTACTAATTTCATGGAGTATAGAAGTCAAAGTTTTAACCAACTAGGTATAATAAAGAATGGAATAACAAAAGAAATCACCATGCATGCAGATTGCCAGACAGACGAGGTTATTCAACAGAATAATAATAACGGAACGTGTCGGTGAAATTCACAAGCGGCTGTGATGTTCAACAGAATAATAAAGATTAACCAGATCGGTGTAAAACACATGAGATAGGATATTCCAATGAATAATAAAGATGGAACGGAACCCATCGGTGTAAAACACACGAGATAGGATATTCCAATAGAATGATAAAGAGCGGAACCCAGTCCGGTGTAAAACACATGAGCGAGGATGTTCCAACGAGAATAATAAAGGCGGAACCAGTCCGGGTGTAAAACACATGGACAGGATGTTCCAACGAGAATAATAAAAAAGCGGAACCAGTCCGGTGTAAAAAACACATGCATGAGCGAGGATGTTCCAATGAATAATAGAAGAATGTCACCAAGTATAGGGTAAACCACGTATACAGGTTATTCCAACATAATAATAAGCAATGGAATAACAATAGTTCTCTTCATGAATAAGAAAGAATAACACCCCTTATATTTGGTAGGAGATTGAATAATGCGGTGACGGTGTAGTAACAAAATCTTCTTCTTCTTTCTCTTATTCTCTCTATACTTTCTCTCTCTATAGCTTGAATGAATTCGTGAAAAATAATGAAGACCTAGGCCTCTATTTATAGAAGATTTCTAGCTTAGCACCTGCCGTGTGAAAAGGCAAGTGGCTCGAGCGACTAATGATGTGAAAAGAAAAGTGGTTTGACGCTTGTAATGTGAAACGACAAGTGGTTCGACGCTTTGTAATGTGAAGCGACAAGTGGTTCGACGTCTGGTAAAGGTAATTACTATTAACGAAGGTAAATACTATTGTGAAGGTAAATACTATTCACAAGGGTAATTACTATTGCGAAGGTAATTCTTATTGACGAAGGTAAATACTATTGACGAAGAGACTCTTAGATGATGACATATGAGCCCCCATAAAATAATCAAACTTACCACAAATCATTTTTTTTTTCATCAACACATATTTAATCTTTCAACAATTATTAATCATTTTTATAACTTGTCGTCTCAATTATTGATTTAATACTATAACATATTATACTGATGATGATCTTGTGACAATAATTGAATCAATAATATAAGAGATACGATCAAAGAATTATTTGTAGCAATAATTAAGCATAGTGAGTGACTTCTCACGTAAGCATCAATAATGAATACTGCAGTGTGCTACTATGCAACCACAGCCAGACATCGTACTTTTTTTACCACCGGGTAGTTCAACAGTTTTAACGGTAACACCTCCGTAGTTATTTTTTATAAAATATTTTTGTCGTTTTCTCAATCAAGCCAATAATTACATTGTGGGGTCCACCAATGATTGAGTAGTTAGACGAATATTCCCTAACAAAAAGAATATTCCCACCAAACGAATATTTTATAACAACTTGCATACTTTGCAAAATTTATAAATATTACCCACAACTATAACATTATATCAAATTTATTCCATAATATTCAAAAATAATATTTATAGAAAAATTCATCTTTATTTATAAAAGTTGGGGTCTTACAACCTCCCTTCTTATGAAATTTTGCCCTCGAAATTAGGGTACGATACACTGGTATGTCGAAGAGGTAAGGATACCTTGATTTCATTTGATTCTAACTCCCAAGTCATTTCCTCAACATCGTGGTTCCTCCACAAAACATTGACTTGAGGTATAACCTTGGGGCGTAGAATATGTTCCTTCTTATCCAAAATTTGAGCAGAACCTCTTCATACGCGTCAAATCTTCCGCTATTTCATCCGGTTCTAACTCAATAATATGGTTCGGGTCTTTCACATATTTACGTAACATAGATATGTGAAAAGCGTTATGAACACGAGACATATTTAGCAAGAAAGCGAGTCTATAGCCTACGGTTCCTACTCGATCGAGGATTAAAATGGACCGATGAATCGAGGATTAAGTTTTCCTCTCTTTCCAAATCTTGTAACTCCTTTCCATGGAGCAACTCTTAACAACACATGATCTCCTATATCGAATTTCACGTCCTTTCGATGAAGATCAGCATAACTCTTTTGTCGATTTTGTGAGATTTTTATACATTGTCAGATCGTTTGAATCTTTTCCGTAGTCATACGTACCAACTCCGATCCCAACAACGTTGCTTCACCCACCTCATCCCATCATACTGGAGAATGACACTTTCTTCCATACAATGCTTCGAATGGAGCCATGCCAATACTTGCTTGATAACTGTTGTTATAGGAAAACTCCACCAATGGTAAGAACTTGTCCCAACTCCCCTTGAAATCAAGGACACGAGTCTTAATAGATCTTCAAGAGTTTGAATAGTCCTCCTCCCATTGTCGTCCAAATACGAGGATGATACGCCGAAGCTAAATCGTAAGTCTGTGCCCATAGCTTTTTGCAAACTAACCCAAAATCGTGAAGTGAATCTTGGGTCTCGATCGAAACTATGGATCTTGGCATACCATGCAATCTTACAACCTCGTTTATGTATATATGAAAGCAAGACGTTCAAGTGTATAAGTTTCTCGTGATCGATAAGAAATGAGCGGACTTGGTGATCTATCAACAATGACCCAAATCGCATTAATGCCTTGAGAAACTTTGGGAAGACCGTAACGAAATTCATGGTAATGTGCTCCCACTTCTATTCTGGAATTTCAAGTGTTTGCAATGGACCTTTTGTTACTTGATGCTCCGCTTTAACTCGTTGACAAATTAGACACTTTGAGATAAATAGCGCTATCTCTCTCTTCATATTGCTCCACCAAAATTTATGATGAAGATCACGATACATTTGGTACTCCCCAGATGGATGGCAAATGGTGTGTTGTGCGCCTCCATCATGATTTTATACTTTAAATCGTGGTCGTTAGGAACACAAAGTCGGAGTTGACTCAAGTATTCCTTCCTCATCGATTCTTGCTTAAGCATATCACCTTCTTGTACTTTCTTCCTCATCGCATCATCGACTCAGAATCGTAGTAATTTGGCGGACTTTAACTTTATCAATTAAAGTCGGTTCTACTCGTATACTCGCTATCATCACATCGTCCACGAGTCTTTAACTCTATCTCCATCCTTTGCAAGTCACACAAAATGGGCCTTTGCGTTGACAATATCGCTTTTCGTGCTTGCATATGATTTTTCTACTCAATGCGTCACCTACCACGTTCGCTTTTCGAGGATGGTATTGGATGGTATGATCATAATCTTTCAGCAGTTCAAGCCAACGTCGTTGTCGCATGTTGTGTTCCTTTTGAGTGAATAAATATTTGAGGCTTTTATGATCCGTAAAGATCTCCACTTTCTCCCTATACAAATAATGCCTCCAAATTTTAAGTCTGAAAAGACAATATTTTGCTAACTCTAGATTATGAGTAGGATAATTCCTCTCATATTCTTTGAGTTGTCGCGAGGCATAGGCTATAACTTTTCCATGTTGCATAAGAACACATCCCAACCCTTTGCCGAAGCATCACTTATAGATGACAAATCCCTCCGAGGCGGATGGTATTGTCGAAGCAGTCTTTGAAATAAGTCTCCTCTTGAGTTCTTGAAAACTATTCTCACATTCTTCGCTCCAACCGAACTTTGTATCTTTCGAAGTCAAATTTGAGTCGATGGAGTAGCGATTCGAGAAAATCCTTCCACGAATCTCCGATAATAACCACTAAACCAGAGAGCTAAGCTACGTACTTGATCAGCGATTTAGGTTGTTCCCGACTTTGAATAGCTTCAATCTTTCTTTGGGTCAACAGATATTCCATGACTTGATACCGCGTGCCCAAGGAATGCTACTTCTTGACGAACTTCGCATTTCTTCAACTTGGCATAAAGCGTATATTCACGAAGCTTTTGGAGTGTTAGCCTCAAGTGTTGCTCATGATCTTCACGGCTTTTGGAATAAATAAGGATGTCATCAATAAAGACGACCACAAAGTGATCTAAATATTCCTTGAATACTCGGTTCATCATATCCATGAAGGCAGCAGGAGCATTAGTCAATCCAAAGGACATGACTAGGAATTCATAATGCCCGCATCAGGAGTTACGAAAAGTCTTTGGAATGTCAGCGGTTCTAATCTTCAATTGGTGATATCCGGAACGAAGATCTATCTTTGAAAAGAATTTGGCTCCTTGCAACTAGTCAAACAGGTCATCAATACGTGGCAATGGATACCTATTTTTGATGGTGACATGATTCAACTCCCGATAATCAATACAAAGTCGCATACTCCCATCTTTCTTCTTCACGAATAGAACAGAGCACCCCAAGAAGAAGTACTAGGACGAATAAAGCCAATGTCTAACAATTCACGTAGTTGGGTCTTTAACTCCACGAAGTTCAATAGAGCCATTCGATATGGGGCTTTGGAAATAGGTTTTGTCTAGGGTTAAAGGTCGATACAAAATTCAATTTCACGCTCACGAGGGTAGGCCAGAAGTTCTTCGGAGAATCGTCGGAAATTTATTAACAATAGAAATATCGTTCAAAACCGGCGTATTTTTGTTTAAATCTGTGACATGAGCTAAGAAAGCTTGACATCCGTTTTTCAATAAGCGAATAGCTTTATGGCTTGAGATGACCGTGATTGATTTTAATGGTTTGGTCGTTTAAATTAGCATAATAGGTTGATTAGGAATATGAAAGCTAACAACCTTACGGAAAAAATCAATTTTTGCATGATAAGTAGTTAACCAATCAATCCACAGAATCACGTCAAATGCAAGTATTTTTAATGAAATAAGATCGACGGGTAATGTGAGGGTGCTGATTTGAACCAAACAAGACTTATAAGCGATTGGATGTAATGAAGGTTTTCCCAACGGAGTTTCCACAGATAAGTCAAAGTCTAATTTCTCCGAGTCAAATTTAATCGATGGCGCAAGTAGGAGAAATAAAAGAATGGGTAGAACCGGTATCAAATAAAGTATAGACTTCATTAGAGTTTATGATAAGCTTACCCGTGATGACCTCATTCGGGTTCCTTGCTCTACGGGAGGTCACAACAAACGCTCTCCCTTGCACTCTGGGGTTTTGACTTTTTTCGGGGACGACCTTTGGTGCCTCCATCCTAGTTGAATTTGTCTTGATGAAACGACAAAAATCGAGCCAAGTGACCTTCTCTTCCATAATTATAACATGCTTTGGGACGGCATGGGCAGCGATTTTGGATCGATGTGTCCCCTCTCCTCGCATTTGAAGCATATGATAGGTGGTCATTTTGCTTCCTTAACAACGGGTCTTTGGTCTTGACGTCTTTCCATCATTGTTGAATCTCCTTTTCTTAAAATGTCCATTCTTATTGTTTTGGCCCTAATTACCACAGAAGTGGTTACCATATCCGCCCATTGATTCCCTCCACGCTTGTTGTCACCGCTTGATGACTACTCACATTTGGTATTATAATTTTTGTTTGCTCTCTTTTAGTTGTGTTGACTCATTATCGCGTTCCACTAACTAAGCCCTATTTACAACATCCGAATACAAACACGGTTTATGAGAAATAAGATGTTGACGTATCTCGACTTCAAACCTCTAAAAACATTCGCGCCATTCTTTCTTCATTATCCACCAAGTGGGGACCATTAAATCATGATAACTCGCAAATTTTGCCTCGTATTGCGATACGGTCATATTGTTTTGTTCCAACTTGATAAATTCTACCTCCTTCATGTGGCGAATACTTTCGGAAAGTATTTGTCGTTGAACGACTCTGGAACTTCTCCCAAGATATCTTGAAGACAATGAGGTTGAGTACGTTTCCGATTCCCACCGATGTCGCCTCTCGCTTGAACATAAAGGCGTGAAGGGAACCTTTTGCTCCTCGGAGCATCCCAAGACATCAAATATCTTGAAATCGCTTTATCCATGCTTCCGCGAAGTGGTTTTGCTCACCCTTAAACTCGGTGGTCCCGGCTCCTTGAATTGTTTAGCGGTGACGCTTGAGAGAGTTTTCCGTGTTTCCACCTACGTTACAGGCAGAGTCGCTCTCTTTCTTTGTTGCATAAATTGCATAAAGCCTCGAACATTTGATCATTCATCATTTGGTCGGTGTTGTTGTTTTGCATGAGGATTGTCGCCTTCTTGATGCACATTATCCACGATTATTGATATGTGGTGAATCAACGATCGCTGCGCTCCATTACTATTCTCAACATTCTCGGATGTCATTTTAGACATCGCCACAAAACAAAAGGTTAATTGACATGTAACAAATTATCCCTATCTTCGACCGACCAAATAAAATAGTACATAAACTTAGGTAGGTCATACTAGCGAAGGTATTCCCGTTTCTCCCCTCCTAGTACTATTCTCACATCTTAGCGGAGATCATATCCCTAAGCTCGATACCAACCGTGAAACCCCAAAATTAGGTATACATCACCCATCTTGGGTCGCCACTTACATGGTATAGAATTTAAATACAACTTACTAACATAAGCGTAGGTGTACAATACGACATAAAGCGTGAGTTTAAATACAAATATCATCTACTAGATATTATACAAACTCAAAAAGGAGTCCTCATTACAATTATTATCACACTATTTCACAGAATAGTGAGGACTACTAATGCTATCTTGAGGACCATCACTCTTTTCCCGGCTCGTCCCGGCTATATATTCTCATTTCACAAGAGAAAACGGTGAAAGAAAGGGTGAGTTCAACTAGCCCAAGAAGAAATATTATGACTAAGATAATGCGTAATAAATTATCAATAGTCTTCAACAATGTTAAAGCGATAAAATACAATAGATAAACCGGTTTAAGCTGCGGAATGAATATCTGATCCATTAAAAGAGTCAAGTAGAAAATAAAGTCTACTATCTTTTAGGTTTTAAAGGTTTTTCATCATTTGTTATAGCTAAGACTCAAACTTTAATAAATATTCCACATCATCGAATCACCCCACACTTTCTGACCGATGATATTCTTTAGTATCACGACCACAATTATTCATGCACACTACGGCCAAGAATAGTTATGTATTCATTAATGGTCATGATCATGCCAACAATCGCCCATCAACGCATTTACGTGCCACCGAGGACTTTTATCACATCATTTATAACAAGCCATGATTATACCGAATGATCCTGGTCATAATCATACTAAGTTCATCTATACACGTAAGTAGAAGATAATATAATATAACATGAGGATGATGACAATGACATAATAATTCAATAAAACAAGTTCAAGAATTATTTTATCCAAGAATTATTAACGTCCAAATTGTCAAAATGATCTTTGTTTTTAGAGAAAAATTCAAGAATGATCGGAAGAATATTTCCATGAAAAGATTTGGATGAAACGCAAATATCAAGGATATTCTACTAATTTCATGGAGTATAGAAGTCAAAGTTTTAACCATTTGGGTATAATAAAGAATGGAATAACAAAAGAAATCACCATGCATGCGGTATTGCAGATATACTGAGTTATTCAACAGAATAATAATAACGGAACCAAAGTCGGTGAAATTCACGCACCATTGGATGTTCCAACGAGAATAATAAAGATGGAACGGATCCGGTGTAAAACACACAGATAGGATATTCCAACAGAATGATAAAGACGGAACCAAGTCCGATTCAAAACACACACAGATAGGATGTTCCAGCAGAATAATAAAGAGCGGAACCGGTCAAATTGTAAAACACACGAGCAGGATGTTCTAATGAGAATAATAAAGAGCGGAACCGGTCGGGTGTAAAACACATGCATGCAGGATGTTCCAAGAATAATAAAGAGCGGAACCAGTCCGGTGTAAAACACACGATGAGGATGTTCCAATGTAATAATAGAAGAATGTCACCAAGTATAAGGTAAACCACGTATCTGAGTTATTCCAATGAATAATAAGCAATGGAATAACAATAGTTCTCTTCATGAATAAGAAAGAATAACACCCCTTACATTTGGTAGGAGATTGAATAACGCAAAGGTGTAGTAACAAAATACTCTTCTTCTTCTCTCTTATTCTCTCTATACTTTCTCTCTATAGCTTGAATGAATTTGTGAAAATAATGAAGCCCTAGGCCTCTATTTATAGAAGATTTCTAGCTTAGCACCGCCGTGTGAAAAGGCAAGTGGCTCGACGACTAATGATATGAAAAGAAAAGTGGTTTGGCCTTCACTGTAATGTGAAGCGACAAGTGGTTCGACGTCCGTAAAGGTAATTACTATTAACGAAGGTAAATACTATTGACGAAGGTAAATACTATTCACAAGGGTAATTACTATTGACGAGGGTAATTACTATGTGAATGAAGGTAAATACTATTGACGAAGAGTCTCTTAGATGATGACATATGAGCCCCCATAAAATAATCAAACTTACCACAAATCATTTTTTTATCAACACATATTTAATCTTTCAACAATTATTAATCATTTATAACTTTGTCGTCTCAATTATTGATTTAATACTATAACATATTATACGGATGATGATTGTGACAATAATTGAATCAATAATATAAGAGATACGATCACGCAATTATCGTAGTAATAATTAAGCATAGGTGAGTGACTTCTCACGTAAGCATCGATAATGAATACCGTGTGCTACTATGCAACCACGCCAGACATCGTTTTTTACCACTTGGGTAGTTCAACGGTTTTAAGCAGTAACACCTCTGCCGTTATTTTTATAAAATATTTTGTCGTTTTCTCAATCGACAATAATTACATTATGGGGTCCACCAATGATTGAGTCGTTATGCGATTATTCCTAACAAAAAGAATATTCCCCGACCAAACGAATATTTTATAACAACTTGCATACTTTGCAAAATTTATAAATATTACCCACAACTATAATATTATATCAAATTTATTCCATAATATTCAAAAATAATATTTATAGAAAAATTCATCTTTATTTATAAAAGTTGGGGTCTTACATGAACAGTCCATATTATCAATACCCTCACCCAGATGTATAGTCTATGTCATGCGATTATATACTATCGTATCGATAGTAACCATCTATCTGAAATTCAGAGTATTAATAACAACATGAACATTCCATGCTATTAACACCCTCACTTAGATAAATAGTTCCCAATGATCTCAACTAGAATAGAAGACATCTTACTTTACATCTATATATGTAAGAAAACACGGTTGCGGAAATAAAAGATCTTATATATCATAATATTATGATTTGATTACAAAATTCTCATAATGAGTTCTTATTACAAGGTATTCATACAGACAAGAATATAATCTAACATATATAGGGACGCTTCCCTTTATCTACTCCAGATGTTCCAGGATTACCATCTAAAACTACAAAGGGAATAATTTGCAAGGGTGAGCTATGACATGCTCAGCAAGTTGTATATTTATAACAATATAGGATTTGAAGAATTATAACAATTCAAATTTTGACTGATAATTGTTACTATTTCTGGATTTCTAATTCCAACTAGTTCTGGAATTTTTATCATTTCTGTTAGTCACAAAGACTTAAAAATTCTGTTTAGATATGAGATGGGGATCATTTATTCAACATCCTAGAGTATGCATATCACCCACAATTGCTCAATTGACTTACAATTTCTTGTCAATATATTCATTGACTACACTTCGCTCCCTTACGGGATACTCAACTTCAGTATAAGATTGTCTTACCAAAATAATTTGGATTGACACAACAGTTTATGCTCAATAAACAATATCATACGAATAATTAATTCATTTCTTAGTCATGCTGGAACTATAGCAATAACTTTTCAATAATAGGTAATTCAACATAGGTGTATTATATTGACAGTATAGCAAGATAGAATCTTGTTCAGCGAATAAACAGGGTTGATAAATTTTGCATAAGTAATAAATTTGGTATAGAAGACTTGCCTGAGCGTAGATAAGTCAAGCTATGCTATTCGAACGCTAATAAGTACCTATGACGTTTATAAATATAAATCTAACACGTTAGTATTGATAACAATACTCAAATAAAACATTTATTTAATACCGGGTTAGATTTAATAGGGTTTGACTTTTAATACCTTTGATAAATGAACTAAATTTTATTTATAAAATTTGGTTATATTTTTAAATAATTTAATTATCCTTATAATATATTTTAGAAGGTTTAAAGTATTTTTAAAATATTTATTTATCCTTTAAATGATTTTTAAATCATTTATCTCTATTTATAAGTAATTTACATTTACTAAAATTTTATAAAACATTATTTAATATTATTAAATAATTTATAATCATTTATTATGATTTTTATTTCAATAATAATATTTTCACATAATTATTTAGTATTTAAAAGTAATTATTCTAATTACTTTAATAATAAGTTAATTATAAATAATATCTAAATAAAATAAAATAATTATTACATTTTTGTAGAAATTTCTGAAATAATTTATAATAATTTAATATAATTTTTAAAACTGTTTTTATTAATTATTTCTAATTTTTTTAATTTATTTCTAAAAAAATAATTTATGTCCGTCGCTAAAGCTCTATAATGACAGAAAGTGTCGCTGTAGGTGTTCTTGAGTTTTTGGGTAGCCGCTGGTCGTGGTCGAGGGACTAGTTTGACCATCAAATAACTCGGTACTGGTAATGATTTTTGGTTAGATCAAGTATTGGTGTTGTAGTACTCATGTAATAGTACAAGATCAAGCAATAATCAGGCTTTAATCTACATCTAATAAGAAATTATAAAGATTCAAAGTTACTATTAGAGTCGTTTCTTGGGTTTCGGGTAACCTGCAGCGATGGTAATTAATAAACCGGTCAACGATTTTGTGGCTTGAATAACTTTGATTTTGTGTATTAGATGTATGTTGTGTTTGTTGTAACATGTAGTCTATATGTCAGGGTACATATATATAACATTAACATGAACAAATCTTAATTCTAAGGTCTCTATTTATGATGGTCAAAGTACAGCTACCAACTGTTCTTCGTGTTCTTCAATTTTCTGGAAAACCCGTAAAACTTCGGTATATACTTTCGCCAACTAGTTTTGACCAATAATTGGTAATCCTATGAGTTGTTTGTTCGATTGAAGATCATAGATATGTAGTATGTATACCGAAAGTACCAATTTATAACAAAACATAAACAATTAACAATCGAGAAGATGATTAAGCGAATTTAATTAAAGTAGCGGCTCAATGTTTCAGAGATTTTGGCAACCCAGAAAACCGACTTAAATGGCGGTCAACCCACTTTGACTGCTTATATATTGGAATCTATGGTTCATCTGAACTTGTTTTCTTTTCCAGATTAAAGACCTACTAACATGCTACGAATACCAATCGATTAACAAACCAAAACATAAACACACATGAATCGAAAAGCTCTGACATTCGGCTGTCAGACCATTTTTTTTCAAAATTTCCAGATTTCATAAAACGCTTAGTTAAGGCATCTAGATGTTATGAAAACGTGTTCTACCACTCTAGCATACTTTCTAACATCCTAATACAATATTCTAAACATCTAAACTACAAATCTTGTAGACACTCGAAATTTTATGTACTACTGTTACTAACATTGCAGGAGGACAGATTCGTCTTTTAAGAGAGAACCCTGAAAGACAATCCAAATCCATACCGGATACTACCGGAAGTTCAGCATCAACCCCGAATTGCAATCTGGGAGTAACGGTTTTAACCTCAGATCTAACCCCGAGACCTGCAGATACAATACTGGAACACACACTGGAGAAGACCGATTAATCTCGAGATAACCCCGAGGTATCCAGTCTCAGTCCCAACCATGGGAATAGCCACCAACCTTAGTGATAACCCCAAGGAATAGAGTTTCAGAGATAACCCCAGAAATGCTTGTTTCAAATGCCATCAGCTTCAATCTCGGTACTCACAATAAAATACACTGTGCCAACCCGGCAATAACATCGAGAAGACAAGCACACCTCAAAGATGACAATGAGGACCTTCAACAAATGCAGTAGTCCAATCTCAGCGAAGTCTGAGCAACATCTGCTTATCGGCCCAATCTGCAGTAACACCGGTGAGGGCCAACATCGCCATCTCGTCCAACACGATGCCACATCTCGTCTCTACGCAACAATGTCCCACAAGGCTAACCAATCCCGAGTGACTATTGTGCAGGGTAACGAATGAAAGTTGAAGCTTGAAGACTGTAGGGCATCGTCCCATCTTCAAAGACTTCGTATAAACTCTAATCCCATGCCATCGTACAACTCTCGACAACGACGATCCGAAATAGGTCCTGAATACCTCAAAACGGATGCCTAGATTGCACTTCTCAAAATCCGAGTGGACATTACAGTGCCTGAGTGCACGTACTTCGAGACGACCTAACCCAACAGAGCCGGGCTGACCCAACCCACCTCTGGTACACCTACGGTTGAGCCGCATGTACACCTGTGGCACCTTTTGCCTATAAATAAGAGGCTTGGGGTGCTAATTTCTAAGAGAAAAAAGATGGGGAAACCCTGCACAATTTGCTCTACACTTGCCATACAGTGTATTTTCTCACTTTCAAACACCTGTGAGCTCATATATAGCCTCTTTTGTACCCACAAAATCCCAGTGTTTACCCACTCTAAAGATATAGAAGCCCTTTTTATCAGTCAACTGTAAGCCTTCTCACACACTTTAGAGTCTTTCTCTTCATCTTTGCGCACACCCTTCTACACGTTGAGAGTCGTGTTGCTTGCTTTTTCCCAGACTTCGGTCTGTGGTTTCATTCTAGTATTTATATATATATATATATATATATATATATATATATATTGACTAACATTATCGAGTTATGCCTCGATTGAGCCTAGACTTTGGTCTGGAGCGTTTACTGCTTTAATATATATATATATATATATATATATATATATATATATATATATATATATATATATATATCAACGTGTGTCGGACTTTTTGTTCGATGAGCCTGAACTTGATGCAGTGCGTTTATTCGCTTTTATATATATATATATATACTTATATATATCAACTATGTGTCGGACTTTGTTCGATGAGCCTAGACTTCGGTCTGGTACGTTTATTCACTTATATATATATATATATATATACTTATATATATCAACTTTGTGTCAGACTTTGTTCGATGAGCCTAGACTTCGGTCTGGTGCGTTTACTCGCTTATATATATATATACTTATATATATGAATTGTGGTCGAACTATGTTCGATGAGCCTGAATTTTACATCCGGTACGTTTATTGCTTTTTATATATATATATATATATATATATATATATATATATATATATATTTTTTGTCTCGCTTGGAGTTCCTTCGTGGTAGTTGATCGTTTTCTGACTTTCTTTACATTTCGTCTCCGCCTGAGTTTACTTCGTGGCGATTGAATTTATTCTGACTTTATTTACATTATTCGTCCCGCTTGGAGTTTCCTTCGTGGCGGTTAATCGTATCTACTGACTTTATTTACATTTTCGATCCCCCATGGAGGTGCTTCGTGGTTGGTGATCCCGCTCGTATATATATATATTTACCGTTTTATATATATACCGCTATTGCTTTTATACAAATTGCAATATTCTGTGCACCTAGGAATCATGTGATCACAGATTCATCTCATTGGATCTAGATTCGGTTCCCGTGATGGACATTTTCAGCTGTAAGCAGCTTGTAAATTATTCTGCGATGTCTGTATTTTCTCAGATGGTTTCCATACCCACGAGGTAGTCGACATTATTTTTGGATGTAATATTTTTCATACGAATGCCTCGCATCCGTCAAATAAAATCAATTCAATCGCTCATTTAATAAAAATGGAGATGTAAAAGGTCTCAATTCCTATTGAGCATTAAGGTTTGAAAAACCTCTTTTATAAAACATTATTGCCATATCTTGCTAAAAACTGAATTTTTACATAAATTCAAACCCTGTGTATATAGGTTCGAACGAGGCCTCGCACAACTTTCCTATAATAGCACATTGACCCATACACACACACACACTCAGATAATAGTTTGTTGAAAAGAGGCGGTCACTGTGGTAACACGGATGTCGGGGGGTGCCTAACACCTTCCCCCCGCATAACCAAGTCCCCGGACCCTAAACGAATCTCGGTTTCGCCGACCCGTATATCAGTGTCACATCACTGGGTCATTGTGCAAACCTTTTCTCGATTGTGTTGGTACAACCATTTAAAAAACCAACTGGCAACTCTTAACAGTCCCATCGTCGACATCATACATGTCGGACCTTTTTCACTTGTTTTTTCAAACAAATCTCACCTAAAATGAGAACACAAAAGAACAAGTAACGGAAAGGGACATCCAAAAATCCCGACGTCGACAGGTGGCGACTCTGCTGGGGAACTCCAGTAAGAGGACTTAAGCCGCTACTACAATCTTTTCAAAACTGATTATATGCTTGTGTGTGGATGTTGCATTTACATTGGATGAATGTGTACGAATGCATGTCTTGTTTGAGCTTAGTGTTTCACATCATATCTGCGTGTGATGTTAGTGCTTCGCACTATAAATTCGCACATGTCATCATTTCATATGGTGAGACGCGATGTATGTGAATGTATGTTGTGTGGTCCCTCCACCAGGAGGTGATAAGTCGGTTTTATACCTACTTATCCGGTATCTTTTACTTGAATTAGTTTTATATATTCATGTGTCTTAGTTACTTTTCATGCATTTTGTGTTCATTTTGTAGGTTATACGTTTGGAAGCGGTGTGAGCGACTATTGGTAAGGAAAAGCACGGAAAATACAAAGAAAAACAATCCGGATATTATTTGTGCTTTCATTTTCATTTCATGTTCTTGGCTTGGATCTTAGACTATATTGTAGAGCTTCTTCTTAGCTTTTCGGAACATCTTGAATCATTCAAATCAGAGTTCGGATGAAAGAGTTATGACATTTCTACCAACGGACATCGTTGAACTTCATTGTTGTGGGTGGCCATTTGCATAGCAGTCACTTCCAGTCCAATTTAGACCTTCATCCGTTCATTATTTCTTAAAACTCAAAAATTTAAAGTTGTAGATCTCGTCGATAGCTTCGATTTGATAGGTCGCAGGCCCCGTAAATTCTCTCGGTTTAGAAGTTATGGCAGTTTTAGCAGAGGAGTTTCCAGCAGAAAAATGAATTGGCAGATTGGTACCAGCCGAGGCTGGACCTTTTATGCCTTAGGATCCAGCCGGGGCTGGGGTCCTGGACGTTTTAGCAGATCACTATCCAGCCGGGGCTGGGTTTTTCAAGGGAAAAGGCCAGTCAGGGCTGGCCTATGCGCGGAATGAGTAGATTTTGTCCGAATTTGAGTCCGAAAAGGATTGTTTTGAGTTGTTTGATTCAAGGACTTTCAAGAGGACTTAAAGACATTTACAAAGGCTTATAAAAGGAGGGGAATAACACAGATTAGAGGGGATTATTGAGAGATTAGGGAGTTTTTAGAAGAATTCTATTAGATTAGATTAGAGTAAATTAGTTCAAAACACTAGTTTTTATGAGATTTGGAGATTGAAGCAACTTGGAGACCATTGAAAATTCAAAGTAGGAGCAAAGATGGAGTGTCAAATCTACAGACAATAGATTCTATCTTCTTTACTTCTTCTATTTTTGTCTTTTAATGATTATTCAATTGTGGATTCTTAGTTTAAATTCAATAATCATGAACTAATTCTTTGTTTGAGATTACAATGGATCTTATTGTGTAGTTTATTTTAATATGCTTCGTTGTCAATTATTATGTTCTATTGAGAGGATTGTCTATTGTAATTTGGACTTAATTGTTTAATTGCTTGGCCATCAATTACCGTGATAATCTATATGAACTCGAGAGATAAAGTATAGATTTAGATCTTGTCATGATAGCATGTGTTCAGGATTTTGTTAGTAGCTTAAACTTGATGTGTGTTAAGATAGAGATATGCTTGACATCGCATGTAATCGTACAGAGAACTTATTCTTCAACCTTCTTCAATTGTAATTCACATAGAGATATAGTGGGTTAGTTGATTAAGGTGTTTAACAGATTTCTATCTTAATTGTGGATTGACGTTAATATGGTATTAGTGCATCGAGAGGTGGTTAATACTACTTTCTTGTTCTTGATTAACAATTCGGGATAGAGAATAATTGATGAGAAGTGTGTTAACTTAAATGAAGCAATAAGTGAAGTTGTGATCTTAAATCTCCATAGTCTGATTTTTAATTAGTGGTAATTAGAATTAGTTTAGTTAAATATTTTAATTTATAACATTAAATTCATTTGTTTAAATAAGATTGAGTTGGTTAAGGGTTAGTACTTGGTGATTTTTATTAAATAATTCTCTGTGGGAACGATACTCAACTTATCACTTTATTACTTGTTGACTACGTATACTTGCGTGTTGTGCGTAATTAGATTTTACCCAACAGGAGGCTATCCCGTCGGTGTTTGATTACTGGACTCGTGAGAAGACTAATTCTTTGAGGCTCAGGAAAGGCACCACCCAAATTCGCTCCAGTTGAAAGACCGGATTAACTTCCCATCTAGTAGATTGCGATGATTTGGGAACCTTCATGCCAAAAAGCCGCGAGAGTAACCTAAGATAGGTCAGCCTCTGATAAACCTAAAATGAAGGAAAGTCTCTCTCATGCTCTCATTTCAATTACTTGTAAACACAATTACTTGTAATTTCATTCCATATCTATCTCCATGTAATGAGAAATATGAAGCAATATGTCCACATACATGCTACAAATAGCTGACACCCATTTTGCAGGATAAAATTCCTAAAATGGACACATCACATAGCATGTCATTATACACCTTCCCTAAGGACTAAACTAGGCCGGTCTTCGCGAGGAATCAATCGGACCTACTACCCGGTCAAAGTCCGAAAAAGGCAACGAAGCCTCTAAATAATCATGTCGTCATCCGACCAGACTGAACTTAATCTAGTTTCTCGCAAAGAATTCGACGGGTTAAGCAAACAGATTGTAGATTTGGTTGTTCTATTAAAAATTACACCGATCTACATGTGGGTCGAGGAAAATACCCAGACATACCGAGCCCTCCACACAAGGAGGAATTTCGGTCATTACCATACGAAGCCATAGTTGGATCGACCAACAAAAGCGCATGATCTTGCCCATTCCACTAGAGATCCGCACAATGGTGACATCAAAAGAAAGTCCTCAAATGGAAGAGACCGTTTCGTGCTATCAAAGGAATTGGAACACACGGGAGTGTTTCATATCTTTGGTCATGTATTTTTCCGGTGTTCACTATCCGAAAAATGTAAAACTCGACTTTGAAAAATATGACGGGTTGGGGATCCTTATACACATTTAAAAGTCTTTATTGGAGGCGGGATCCTATGCAGAGGATGAAAAACTCTTCGAATGCAATTGTTCCAAAAGAGTCTAGCTGGAGAAGCCCGTTCGTGGTACACAAGATTAGACAACTCCAAAATCCACAGCTGGGAAGAGCTAGCATATGCCTTCCTCACTCAATATAGTTTTCAAACTCAAATGGCTCCTGATCGGTATCGGATTACCAAGATCAAGAAATAGTCTAACGAGTCTTTCAAAGAGTATGCTCAAAGGTGGAGACGCCTGGCTGCCCAAGTTAGTCCTGCCATGTCAGAATCAGAAATGGTCATGACATTCATGTACATACAAGAAGCTTCCTTTTATGAGAGAGTTTTAGCCAAGATCGGCAAAACCGCTTTTCTGAAATGGTTAAACATGGGAGATGGTGAAATGGGGTTGAAGTCGGGAAAGATTCAAGACCTAGCCGCACTCAAAGTCATTCTTGATCACATCCAATCTGGAAATTATGGGAACAACCCCCGGAGGGTCCATAAAAAGAAAGAGGAAGATGTTTCCCTGATACTACGAGGACAAAAAGGCAATCAAAGTATGCCCATTCAAAGGAGAAACTACACTCCCTTTCCAAAGATGCTGCAAACCCTCCGGTACCAAACGTGGAGAAAGTCAAACGCCATCGAGTGTTTACACCCTTAGGGATACCCTCGAGAACATTCTTAATCTTCCGACAACACGAGAAGAAAATTACGCATCTTCTTCCACCACCACCGACCCTAATGGGACGGGGTTTCAATCTTTGCTAGGAAATGTGCTTATCATGCCGGGGCACCTGGACATGATACTCAAGATTGTTGGGCCTTAAAACACAAGATCCAGGACCTAATTAATAATGGAGAGATCGTAGTCACCAAACCCGATCAGCCTCACATACAAGACAACCCTCTTCCTCAACACAAAGAAGAAGAGGTCAACATGATTAATTGGAGCAGTGGGACGAGTTCCAACTTCAGCTGTGATTCCCCCCAGACCATCAAAGACGGTGATGACAGATGGGATTATGCTAAGTCTAGTTCACAATGGAACGAAAGATGAAAGCTCTCTACAAACAAATTGAGCATTTGGTGGAACTGGTGACTTATCAGCATCAAGTGACTCGACAATTAATCAGTCAGGAGCATGCCAGTCTCCTACCAATCGTCATGAATATTCCCTCATCACTTTCAAAAAATGAAATGCTGGAAGACAAAGTGACGAAGAGAGCAAATGCCAAAGCCCGTCGGGATTTTGGCAACAAACGGGAATTCACCTATTTAGGCCAACCCATGGAGGAAATCCTTCACATGTTAATCAATGAAGGAAGGACCAGTTCCCTTCTACCTCTAATTAACCCCGTTCAGATTTGATACAACTTTGATGGAGTATGTCAATACCACTCCCGATCTCATGAGTGGTCACAAAGACGGAAGAATGTTGGGCACTCCGCCACCTTATTCAAAAAAATCTAATCGAAATTGGTGTGTCTTTGCGCTTGGAAGATAACGACATTGTGTGTTACGTGCAAGTGAGAATGCAGGCCCTACTAAGTAGAAAAGTGTGGTAGCAGTTATATCTACTGAAGTTGAAGGGATTAATACTTTTCTCACAACACCGATAATTCAGCTCAAAGGAGGAAGCAATCCTTTGAAAGTGGCCGCTCCCGAGCCAATCAACTTGCCATGCAGAGCACAATATCCTATTGTTAGCTTGCGCAAGGTTCCGTGGAATTATGGAGAAGGTGAAGGATGCACCTCACATACCACTGATGCAGTGTCGAAGGAAAATCCACTGTATCTTCCCCATCGGGTGATGAACCCCACCACCAAATCAAATGGGAAAATACCCATGGAGAAGATTGAAAAATTCCTCCGCGCTGTGGGTAATAACAAAGCCTCGGTGGTTTTAAGCTTGAAGGAAGCGCCACCAGAAATATCAATTTTGGACTTGGTCCTAACCTCTGAGAACCACCGGAAGGTCTTGTTAAAGGTTCTAGAAGAAGCCTATCTCTTGACATCAGTGGATATGGAAAAGTTTCAACACATGGTTGATCACATTTTTAACAACAATGTGATATCCTTCACTGATGATGACATACCATCCGAAGGGACTGGTCATTGCAAGCCGTTACACATTGCGGTTTTGTCTTCCAGATATATGGTAGCAAGGGTCTTAATAGATAGATGTTCCTCTCTGAATATCTGCCAATATGCCACCTTGGTGAAGATGAATATCAATCTCAACTGAATTCGGAGTAGCCATACTATCATCAAAGCTTTTGATGGAGCCCGCCATAACTCAGTTGGAGTAATTGAGCTGCCAAACGAAATTGGCCCTCATACATTCTGCGTATCCTTCCATTTGCTCAAGATAGATTCGGGATACAACCTGCTCTTGGGACGACCATGGATCCATATGGCTGGGGCAGTCCCTTCCACTCTTCACCAACAATTGAAGTACATTATCAACAATAGCCTGGTCACGGTCAATGCTGAACCAGAGATTCCACAGCACGAGGACATTCTGTTCATCAATGCCAATGCAGACGTAGAACCAGTCAGTTTTCATGCTTTGGAAATAAGCAACACCTAATACCACGCTATTGGAGCACCACTGCCCGAACCACACATTTCTGTTGAGGTGATGTCAGCCACTTAAGAAATGATGTCGTTGGGTCATAAGCCAGTACAAGGGTTGGGCAAAGATGGCCAGGGTATCCAGTACCCCATTCGATTAACCAAGCAAGTTGGAACAGCTGGACTAGGCTATTCTACCAGCTCTAGTCACAAGAATCCTCATAAGCATCAACAGATTCCTTCAGCTTCAACCATGTGGCGTTCGGCTTCGCCTTCAAACTCTGAGTCCGCACAACCTCTAGTAAAGGTGCCAGCCAATGTCATGGCCATGTTATTTCCTAAGCCAAAACCGGTGGATGAAAAGAAAATCGTTATTCCAGATCCCGCAATCGAAGAAGAGGAGAGGAGAATCAAGGAAAACATTGTCCGAATAATGTCGGGCATGCACATCATCGTCCATAGTGAACATACCAACAGATACACCCCAGATGATGATTGCCCTGACGTAATGGCCATCATTTGGGACAAGGAGGATGATGGCAATCCCTCCATCACTGTGGTCCACCTGGACTTTACCCTTACCAATTGGAACAACATTCCTTGCTTTGGTCGACAAGGGTAAAGCGGGTAAATTCTTTTTTCGCCTCGTAGATACAATAAGCGCTTACTTTTACATGCAAAGATAAGAAGTTTATTTTGCCAATATATGCTAACACTGTGTATGATCAACGCATTTCAGGACTCTGAATTTAGATGTGCCTGTATTTACGGATATGATGCCTCTCCTACACAAGGATTGTACCTTTGATGTAGAAATGAATTCAGCCTTGATGGATATCTAGGATGACATTGAGGTGCCTCTAGAAATTCAAGAATGGGTCAAAGACAAACCCATACCTAACCTTGATCAAACCACTTATTTCAATCTCGGAACCTTAGAAAGCCCTAAGTTAATCCAGATTGGTTCAGACCTTACCCCAAACCAACGGAATGACATGGTTACGCTATTAAACCAATTCCAGGATGTGTTTGCATGGTCTCATAAAGACATGGTGGGTTTATCCACTGACATTGTCCTTCATTGCCTTCCCATTAAAGAGGGATCTAAGCCAGTCAATCAAAAGCTCAGGCGATTGAAACCTGAGTGGATTTTAAAGGTGAAAGAAGAAATTGTGAAACAATTTCAAGCCGGCATCATCATGGTGTCTACATATCCTGAGTGGATATCCAACATTGTACCCGTGCCTAAACCTAGAGGGAAGGTGCGAGTTTGCGTGGATTACCGGGACTTGAACAAAGCTTGCTTAAAAGATAGCTTTCCCATGCCATTTATCCACATTCTCATTGACAATATTGCGCAATACGACATATACTCCTTTGCTGATTGCTTTACGGGGTACCATCAGATCATGGTTGCCGAGGAAGATCGTGAGAAGACTGCTTTCATCACTCATTGGGGAACATTTTGCTATAGACGGTTGTCATTCGGCCTCATCAATGCCAGAGCTACCTATCAACGAGCTATGATGGCTCTTTTCCACGATTTAATGCATAAAGAGATTGAGATCTATGTGGATGACATCAATGTCAAGTCCCGAAAGGAGGATGACCATCTAGACCATCTCAGAAAGTTGTTCAACAAGTTGCGTAAGTACAACTTGAAGTTGAATCCACCTAAGTACGCCTTTGGCGTCAAGTCAGGCAAGTTGCTAAGATTTCTAGTTAGCCACAAAGGGATTGAGCTGGATCCTACCAAAATCCAAGCCATCACGGAAATGCCCATTCCACGAAAAAGGAAATACTGGGGATTTTGGGAAGGATCAACTTCATCGAGAGTTTATCTCCCAACTCAAAAGCAACTTGTGAGCCAATCTTCAAGTTATTAAGGAAGAACTCCTCAATGAAAATAAATGATGAGTGCCAGAATGCCTTCCTTACAATCAAGAAACAGCTAGTCAAAGCTCCTGTCTTGGTACCACCCAGGGATGATGTTCCCCTGTTCATGTACCTGTCCATAAGTGACAATGCCATGGGCTGTATGTTGGGACAGAAAGACGATAGAGGCCAAGAAAGAGCTATCTATTACCTCAGCAAAAGGTTCAGCAGCAGTGAACACAAGTACACTCTGATCGAGAAGATGTGTTGTGCTTTAGCATGGGCTTCCATGAGGTTACATCATTACGTACATGGTCACACAACCCATCTCATATCCCGCGTGGATCCTCTCAAGTACGTGTTTAACAAACCCATGTTGAATTAGATTTGTCCGGATGGCGATTGATCCTATAACAATTTGACATCGTATATGTGACTCAAAAGTCCATCAAAAGGTTAAGAAATCGCAGATCAACTGGCCGCCGCACCTTCAGGGGAATTTAAACCCTTGGAAACATATTTCCCCGATGAAGTAGTAATGACTGTACAGCAACACCATCAGTACGATACGCGCCAATCATGGAGGATGTATTTTGATGGAACTGTTAACATGGATGGTTCTGGAGCTGGAGCAATTCTAATATCTGATATGGGGAAGCAGTATCCCGTTGCCATCAAATTACAGTTTGTCAGCACCAACAATACGGCTGAGTATGAAGGCTGTCTCATGGGGCTAAAACTTGCCCGTTTAATGGGCATCAAGCGGTTAACTGTCCTTGGAGATTCGGAGTGGGTAATCAGACAATCCACCAGAGTCTATCAAACCAAGGAACTACATTTGCTGCCTTACCATCGACAGGTTTTGAAGATGGCTTTGGAGTTTGAAGGAATCTCCTTTCTACACATTCCTCGTAATATGAATGATTTCGTGGACGCATTAGCAACTTTAGCCTCCTTGATTCGCATATCAGACAAGGAACACTTGCCAAGCGTCACAATTGCCCTGAACAAGGCCCCAGCCTATGGGAATTACGTTGGAGAAGTATCGGATGAGCTACCTCCCATCTAACCTCCTCGGTATCAGCATATCAAGGAATATCTACGAGATGGATCTACACCCACTGAGGCGAGCCTGACTGAGAAAAGGCAGATTCATCAACTTGCTATGAAGTTCTACCTGAGTGGAGATGCGCTCTACAAAAGAGATGCAGGACTGGGTCTCCTCAGGTGTTTAGACAAAGATCAAGCCCAGAGGCTTATGGATGAAATCCATGGTGGAGTCTGTGGCCCCCACATGAGTGGCCCCCTCCTTGTCAAGAAAGTCCTCAGGACGAGACATTACTGGCTGTCTCTCAGAGCTGATTGCAATGACAATGTCAGAAGATGCTATCAGTGCCAGATTCATGGGAATGCTATACACGCCCCTCCACGGGAGCTCCACAATATGAGTTCGCCTTGGCCCTTCTCAATGTGGGGAATTGACGTTACTGGGCCCATTGAGCCTAAAGCCAGTAATGGTCACCGATTTATCTTCACCATGATCGACTACTTCACCAAGTGGGTAGAAGCAGCCTCCTTCCCCAGGGTCACTAAAGAAGTCATCATTGCTTTCATCAAAAACAATGTCGTTTGTCGATATGGACAACCAGAGGTGATTGTGTCAGACAATGCCAAAAACCTCAACAACAAAATGATGGAGGAATTATGCAGTAGATTCCACATCAAACATCTTAACTCTGTCATCTATCATCCGAAGATGAACGGTGCAGTTGAAGCGGCTAACAAAAACATCAAGAAGATTATGCAAAAGATGTCCGCCAACCACAAGGATTGGCCTGACCTATTGCCTATGACCCTGTTAGCCTACAGAACCTCAATGCGTACTTCAACTGAGGCAACCCCCTACGCTTTAACCTATGGGATGGAAGAAGTGCTCCCCATAGAAGTTGAGATGGAATCTCTTAGAGTGTTGATCGACGCTCAGCTGGATGAAAACCAATGGGTACAAGACAGGTATCACCAATTATCTCTGATAGACGAAAGGCGAACCGCGGCTATCTTCCATGTTCAGCTATATCAGCAAAGGATCGCCAGATCCTACAACAAAAAAGTCCGGCTACGGCAATTTAAACAACATGACTTGGTTCTGAAGAAGATTCTTGGCAATCAAGATCAGGCCAAAGGAAAATTCGCTCCTAACTAGGAATGCCCGTTTATTGTGAAAGAAGTATTGACATGAGGCGCTCTCGATTACAAGAAATGGATGGCGATGAATTTCATTACTTCATCAACTTCAGACATCGTGAAAGCGGTATTATATACGAGGTAACTCAAGAAACACCACAGTGCATCATCATCAGATCACCAGTCATTTCGGTTCTTTAACCCTTTACCACCTACAACTTTTCTACACTTTGCCCCTCAGGGAAACATACTCTTCAAGCCAGCAGCCTGGCTTTCACCTTTACGCTCATACAACTTAGGTCATCCCACCGTGGATTGAACCTCTTGCATTCGCAGTTTGGATACCCATACATGGGATCAAACTTCTCCTGCCTACAGTTTATCCTCAACCTAGGATTAAACTTTCTCTTCCCCGCACTCTGACCTGCACATGGGATTACGCTTTTCTTCTCGCCCTAAGGGGCGAACTACGTCAACCTGATCTCCTCTTCAATAGGAGTACGTAGGCAACCATTTCATATGGCCCGGTCGTAATAAAACAAAAACAACAAAAACATTTCTACCCTCTTCTCCTTACAAAAACAAAAACAACCAAAAACATTCCTACACCATATCGCCCATATCTGATTGAACCTCTTACACTGAGGTTCGAACTACATGAGACGATCTCCTCTTCAATAGAGTACATAGGTAGCCATTCATGGTGCGGTCTCACCCCTACCAAAATACAAACCATTGTCGGCGGGTGTTGGGATTCCTTTCAATCCATTATATGTCATTCGGCTTCAGACCAAAGGGATGGAATTACCTGAACTCCTCCCAAATAGGAGATTCGGCGACAATCTAAGCTGCGGTCATACCTCGAAGAGCAATACTAAATCATAAGAGGTGGAATTAACTAGGCTTCTCCTAAATAGAAGTACTGGTGACCATCTGTGGTGCGGTCAATCTCAGAGAGGAAAGCCACACTCCTCTCCACATTTCCATTCAGAAACAAGTCCCAAGATACCGAAGATGGTAGGGATATACCTAGATCGATGATCCATTCTAAACTATCCAGAGACAGCTCAATGTCCATCCACCAAGGAAGAATTTAGAATTCATCAAGATCACAAACCCTGAAGGAGCAGGCAAAATATCAGGCAAATAGCAAGGCATATCTAAAAGGGAAGTGATCCAAAAATATATTTCCCTATCATATATAATGCTATTTGATATATATACAATGTGAAATGTACATGATAAAATGGCTAAACTAGTCTGTGCAGGTAAATACAAGCTCATCTACGAATCAGGGTACATGCGAGCTAGCAAGACCAACATAGCATCCCTCTCAGATGAAGGAGGTAAAGCTGTAGTCTCCTGGATAAGAATATCCACACGACCCAACAGATCTGTAGCCATCTGCATGATGACCATATGCTCATCGATATAATCGCTCATCTCTGCGATCATACCAGTGGTAAGGGACCACGCTGCAGTACTATCTGTGACAGCCACGTCCCGGGCAGATATAGCAATATCCCGCTCAACTATCACTGCGTCTCTGTCGACTGGCCTCATCACCTTTCAATAACAATGGCGGCATCTCTACGAGCTAATGCCTCGTCTCTCTCTAATAGGGCGGCGTCCCTCACATCAAGAGCAGTCGACATCATAGATCAAATCTGGTCTCTCTCAAAGGTCATAAGATGAAGACTCTGCTCAAAATACTGTGCCGAGTGCTGGATCACAAAAGTACTGGTACTAGGAGAATCCAGAAGAAATGCTGGCAACCCAACAGCGGTATCCTCCTCGATGTAGGTATCAATGTCCTCTATAGGCTCTACATCGTCTGACTCAATCTCCGATATTGTAAATACTGCTACAGCCGATAAAACCTCCGTCTCCATCCATGTGGAGTACTCTGCGGAATAACCGAGACGACTGACAGGAAAAGGAGCTAGCTCACGCTGATCCCAGCAAGCGTATACACGAGATCGGTCCTCGGCTGAGAGGTATCGAGAAGCTGAGCGTTGACCTGTCGCCCCCTCGAAAGGATGAAAATCCTGGAACTGGTCAAACTGCGACATCACGGCCAATGGATGATAAGTCATCATGCCCCTCAAGCCAGCCAAAGGGAGGAAATCCATGCCCGAAGCATGAGTAATGAAGGTATATTGTGAGCAAAACCCCGAGCACAGCAATATGCTAAATGGATCTCAGATATCTGCCAAAAATGCGGACCAGGACTGAACATCTACACACTCCGATGGCTAAAAGGAATACGACATAGCCACCTCATGGGAGAAACAATACCCGTGCTGTCTAAAGGTACCAACCGGTCGTAAGTGTGACATAAACCACACATCTGACATACCAAGAACTCCCGATAAAGAAACACACCGGGTAAGTACGGTAGTAGGGATGACGATCGCAAGGTCTCTGCCACGATCATAGGTACAATGGTACGACCCTCCCTGAGAGCTCTCATCGCCATGATAACGCCTATATCTATCTCATCCATGTACCGTGGCATGTAGCCGTATGAAAGTACATATAGTATCAGTACATCAACTCTGACCAAAAGCCAATTATCCTCCGACACGGTGAAATCCCCTGAATGTCGTGAGTAGCTTTCCTCCGCACCAAATCTGTCATACAGAAAATGCTAAGAGATCACATGGCCAGATGTCAGCTCATCCTGTACCACTCTGCGCCTCAATCATGTGAGAGTCATGAATCTCCTACTCATGTCTCCCAAAACCATGTGCACACAAGGTCTGTCTAAGGACAGCATCGTCAAACGTGCATACTCCTCCAGAGTAGGAGTCAACTCATGGGTACCAAAATAGAATACCTGCCTATTAGCTTGCCAATGCTCTAGCATACAATCTACAAATCTTGTAGGAACCTGAAATGCCAAAAGGGTCGTGGTATGCTATAATAACAGATCTACAGTCACCATATCTGGTGGTGACATGTTATCGTACCACAAGCGCATACCCAATGCCAACACTGACGGTGGGGTATGATCTATACGGCTAACTGTCGAAGAAGACATCTGTGCGGGCCGTGTTATAAGACCATCCAGGGGTCAATACCGAGTATCTATGGACATACATACATATGCATAACATGATACATGCATAATAGATAATGGATGACAATATGATATAGGGAATGAAAAAACGGTGCATACATTCCTAAATATATCATCATCTAATACATTAGCTCTATCTGACTACAAATACATGAAAATGGGGCACAAAGCGCCTCTACTACTATGAGAGGCCTATTAAAAAGATATAGCGAGAATGGGGAGCGACCACCCAATATCGGAGAGGCCTATCAAAAGATATAGCGAGAATACATATCGGAAGAAGACAATGGTCTCGATGTCCACATCCTCGATCTGTCCACTGATGTAACTCCTCATGAGTCTTTGGATCTCTATCAACAAGGATGTCGGGCCTATAAAGGGAGGGATCTGCGCAGTAAAACCAAATGGGTCGATCGAGTGGCCCAAGACTCGAGTTGGAAGGAACAAATGTCTCCGCCTTTCTTTGGATCTCGCCCAATCTTTGAATAAATATCTTTATCGATCCAACCGCGGGTGAGCTATCACTCTGGGTCATATGGATCGGAGCTCGAACACAAGCTACCCAATCATCATCATCGATGATCCTAGAAACCATGTCTCCCATAAAGCGTGGTGGCATGGGATTTGGCCCCCAATAGTACTGAGGAGCCACCGGTATTTGGAATATCTCCCGAGTACATGGACCCTGGATAAATCAAAACCATCAACTCCCAACAATGGAATATCAATGGCGGGTGGTCGTGATACTGACCGATGGCGCTTTAACGGGGAGGCAAGATCGGTATATGAATCTCCCTTGTGGTGCTCCTAATAGCACGCTCTCCTAAATAGAGCTCCCAGCCTCCATCGGTGAAAAGAGGAAATCTCCGGGTGGAAATCAAATACTCTACTCCAGTAGGGTGTCCATCCTCAAAACCGATGATCAAATGATCCCCTGAGTATGGAAGCCATGTGATGGCATCGGCCATCAGCAACTCCAGCTGCATACGGCAATGAGCGAAGCCCTCAGATACAGGGACCTCTGGCAAAATAGAATGGTGCCATCGTCGTCCTCGTGGATAGGTATCTAAGCCTAACACACTCATAGGACGCAAACATGGAAGCCTCTCATAGGCCCAAAACTGCCAACACAATGGCAAAACATCTGCTGTTAGTAAACACTCTTAACCTGTGAACGGAAAAAGATAAGAGAAATGCTCACCAGTAGGAACATGTAAAATCCTAGCCAAGCCTCGGTCAAACCTTGTGAGCGCAGACGCATGCCCTGGAGGAAATAGGCAAAGGTGTAAGAGCCCCAATCATACTCTCCTATCACGGTCCACATCGCGTGTGGCTGACCAAAGCAAAGATATAGTGGAAGAGTTTACGCTATAAGCGACCTCGAATGATCATCAGGAACAATCATCACAGATCGCGATCCCTGATCCTGACATCATCAGGCATGGGCTCACTCAATAGCCAGCTCATAACATCTACGCTCAAAGGACCTGAACGGACAGTCCTACCTTTGAGCGCACCCACCGGAACTCCTACCAAGGACCGGACGTCAGTAGGGGTGATATTCGCCATGCAAGGCACTGGCTCCCCTCCAAACTCCATACTTGTGATAAATCGCCAATCCATAGGTGTCATCATCACCTCGCAATCCAGAAGGTGGAGTGACTGAGTCTGATGAAACCATCGCTAAGACAATGCCCTGAGGTAACCCCAGGGACAACGACGGGGAAGAATGGAGAAAAATGCCCCAAATCCCCACTCATGCACTACTGCTCTATAATCAGGATGAAGCGCTTGGTACATGTAGTGGATGCTAAACCAGTTCCCCCGAGGGTGTGTAAAACCTGGAACCTGCATGAAGCACAGATCAACATCAGAACCCTTTTAATCCTCATCAATAGGAAAGAAGAAAGATAAAGTCTAACGTCATAACTCGTTAGCATGCAAGTACATCGATGGGTGTCTACCCAAATCACCTAGCAACTCTGGGTTCACCACCTGGATGCTCGGAAGCTCCTTGCGAGGATATGTATCAGCGAGGCGGGATCCTCAATATCCACCAGCGGGATGAATCACGACCTCCACCAACCGACTAGGTTACATTTGACGAATCTGGACGAGGCACTTCAGAAGCTCTCCGCCGTACACCAGAAGCGGTCTTGTAAGAACTGCTCGGCTGATCCAGATCCATAATATCTGGACAACAAGTCTCCAAATCACCTCAGAAAGGGTGTGGTATTGCCTTAACCGGAGCTTTCTAAAATGCATTATATGACTATATGCATGCATGTATTTACTTTAACATATAATAGAGTTAGAATGCATGACTACCCAATGCCTACATTTGGAAAAATTTTGCCATAGTCCCCTTTGAAAATAGGACTATCCACATGCGCACAGGCATGTCTAGGTGGCCATTCAGTAGCACACCTACCCCAAAGTCATATACAAAATATATGCATAAAAAATCAAGAACATCATGCATAAGGCCAACCTCAATGCTAGGAGTATTTTTCCTTTCTACCTTTTGCTCATTGGACCTCAAATAGGACAAAAAATAGTAGAAAAAAGTGCCAATTTGACTATCTCAGAAGTTAAGTTTTTTTATATTATTATGTTCAGCATGGTTTAATACTAACATTTACTATGCTGAATATTTTTTATCAAGTCATTTGTGCATACATAATCACTACTATGTGTTTAGATGCATTTCGTGCGATATCTCACAATCTAACGGACATAAACTGGAAAAAATACATGCATACGTTACCAGGATAGTGTAGAACACTTGTACGGTGACAAAATTTGCAGAGAGCAGCCCGAACTCAGCAAATTTGAAAGTGGCTCACGGTTTTTTCTAGAGAGAAACAAGTTGAAAGTGACTTGTGAAGGCGTTTCTTTGGGATTTATCATCACGCTCGCGGCACAGCTCACTGCATTGGTAAAGAAAGTGCACTGTGGCTCCTCTATGTGGGCCCACCCCTCCGGCTCGGTCCAGTTCGAGTTGAAACGGAGTTCTTACAGGCTAGAAAGGTCAAATCGGGAATAAAAATGCCACGCGATTGAAAGCAAAACAAAGATCTGATCTGGTCTTCTCAGATGAGACTTTGAATCTGTACATCACTCATTGGTAGTCGCCTGAACACAAGGTATACTCTGCCGATAACCTCAGTTGTCACAAATCACATACGACAATACCTTATATAGGTTCGATGCCGCCGACTCTAGGTCGTTACCCTACGGGAGTCCCCAACGGGGGTTACAACGTGAGTCCCCGACGGAGGTTACAACGTATATATCCGGCGGGAGTAGCAACACATGCTCAGCCGTTGACACACATATCAACGAAGGTCAAGCAACCTTGACATCATTTTAGCCGATAGCGTTTAAACATGTCAGAACTATAGAGCTGTTCGAGGTTCTCATACCCAGCTGTTCATATTCCCCAGCGGATCCCCGGCGGGGGTCATAATGTAATGCTCCGTTGATCTACACGTCAGCCAATGTGAAGCAACCTTGACGATCTCCTCACAGAGTTTCAACCATTGATTCACACGTCAACGAAGGTCAAGCAACCTTGATATTATATCCCACAGGATGTTTTAGCCGTTGATTCACATGTCAATGAAGGTCAGGCATCCCTGAAAGCATTTGCTGTTGGCAGTAAATCTAACAGAATCATGACATATTCTGGCGATACTAACCAGGAGAGGTCAACATTATCCAAGAGGATAGATGATGGAATATGTTATACACATCCTCAAATAGATCAAGATTTATCCCCACAGATCTCTTACACATAAGAGATACCCCTTCAGTATCAAGTCATTATCAAGAACACAAGAATTTGGTGATAACTCTAACACCAATATCTTAACAGATTTGGCTTGTACATCAGATCTGGTCAGTATTGCCAATCCCCAGTTGAAGCAACAGGGAACCAGCAATCATCCCCAGCATGTTGGGCCACAACCCCGTACACATGCATCATACATTTGCATCATGTTACTATCCATAGTACCATGTTTATCCTATTGCGTTTCAAGTGTCTAGGATTCTTTATCCTACCCATGCATCGCCATTCAAGAGTATGATAAAGAGGGGCATCTGTAGACACTCGAAATTTTCTGTACTACTGTTACTAACATTGCAGGAGGACAAATTTGTCTTTTAAGAGAGAACCCTGAAAGACAATCCAAATCCATCACAGGATACTAAGGAAGTTCAAACATCAACCCCCGGATCATGATACTGGGAGTAAGCAGTTTTAACCTCGGATCTAACCCCGAGACTGCGAGATAAAATCCGGAACACACACCGGAGAAGACCGATTAATCTCGGAGATAACCCCGAGGTATCCAGTCTCAGTCCTAACCATGGGAATAGCCACCAACCTTGGTGATAACCCCAAGGAATGCAGTTTCAGAGATAACCCCAGAAATGCTTGTTTTAAATGCCATCAGCTTTAATCTCGGCACTCACAATAAAATACACTGTGCCAACCCAGCAATAACATCGGGAAGACAGGCACACCTCAAAGATGACAATGAGGACCTTCAACAAATCTGACGATCCAATCTCGGTGAAATCGAGCAGCGTCGCTTATCGGCCCAATCCCAAGAAGAATAACGGTGAGGGCAACATCGACATCTCATCCAATACGATGC